>CM077800.1:3039010-3405289 GCA_039737535.1 Lagodon rhomboides
TCCTCCCATTTCCTCCATTTTTTTGTTCCTCTCCTCACTCCTCTTGTTTCCTCCACTCCTTCACTTCCTTGTTTCCTTCTCTCTTGTTTCTCCTTTTTCCTCTTCCTTCTCTTTCTGGTTTCATCTCCCTTATTTCCTCCTCTCCTTTCCTCTCGTATGTCCTCTCTTCTTCTTTCATTTCCTCTCGTTTTCTCGTCACCACTCTAAATTTTCCTCCTTTCCTCTCCTCTCCTTCCTTTCTTTCCTCCCATTTCCTCCATTTTTTTGTTCCTCTCCTTACTCCTCTTGTTTCCTTCTCTCTTGTTTTATCCACTCTCCTTCTTCAAGTTCAAGTAAATCATGATGAGTCAGAGCGAATAACTCAAACAGTCTGATTGAATTATGCAACAGGAGGATCTTTAATAAACATCACATCCTGGTTCACTTCAGACCAAGAGACGGTTTTTATCAGTGGGGTCGGATCGTTGTTGGTTTCAGTCTTTTCAGTGATAATAAAAATACAGAATGAAACCCACCTTTCCGCTGGAGCACAGCAGAGCTGGAGACGCGCCAGAGACTCTGAGTTAACGCTGAGTGAATCCGACCGGTCGCCTCTCCTCTCGCAGTCTGACACGGAGCCACATGTCACCTCTTCCATCTGGTGTCTCGACACCCCCCGTATCCACGTTTCCCCTCCGTAACCCCGCCTCTCGTCTGTCCTCCTCCGACTGTACGGACACGCATCTGATATTTACAGTCTCAGCAGCAATATTTAATACAGATTTACACCACACAGAAGCCTTTCAAGCTTTGTTTTCCCTCATCATGTGTGATGTTCTGTCTGGTCGACACATACGGCGATTTCACGATGTGTATGATGTCATTGTGAGAAGCTGCTGCAGGGATCGTCCTCCAGAAAAAAAGAAGCATAAAACAAACCATCTGAAGCAACGTGTACGATCATTTTCTGTCCTGTACGGAAGCCCTGAGGGGCAAATTACACAAGTGAGTTGAATTATAAATCTCCTGTGTAGGAGAGAGAGTGAAGAAGAGAATCTTCTCAAGTCCCTTAAATCTTTTTTTCATCTGTGAGAAAATATCTCCAAAGACTTTTTTTTTAAAAAAATTGAATATATTCTCCTGCATTTTCCTGAAACTGGCACTTTGTCGTGCCGTCTGAATGTAAACTTTTCTTTCCTTGCATGTTCACGAGATACTTTAGAAAACACGACATAACACAGTCAATCACACAATCTCACTTCTCCTCCTGAGGGAAGAATCCCTTCTCTGTATTTCCATAGGACGGGCGAGCTCTACGGAGGCTTCCATGTCCTTCCGCTCTATAAAAAACGATGAACTGGTGAGAGGGACAAAAAGCTCTACGTGGTACAGATAAGGCTAAAGGCGTTTTCACTCAGAGCCAGCGTGACTGTGGAACGGAGAAGGAGCTTAGCCAGACGCGCTCGTCAGCTGCAGTTTGAAGTCTGTTTGAAATAACGTACCTCATCACCCGAAACTAAACTTGATGAAGTGCTGTTTGAAGACATGTTGTTGTCACAGCTTCTTGAATCTTGACACATCCCGCCTGCCGTAGTTCCAACAGGCTGCAACGCACGTTTGAAAACGCAAGGCGCTAGAGAGCAGCATTCGTTTGGATGCAGAATAACATTTAACCACTAGATGGGAGAAATAATTCCACAGTGTGTCTTTAAAAAGTCAGCTGTAGAGGTTTGAGAGGGAAATCTGCCACAGTTGTTGTTTGAATCCGCGTCCTGCTGGCGTGGAAAGCTCGACAGACGTAGCAACAGTCGGCTAACGAAGGAGGGCAGACCTTCAGCGGAGCGTCAGTCGGCCTCATGTCCTTGATCGCTGGATCAGTGTATGTCATTTATATTTTTGCACATGTGTAAAAGAAATCAGACTGAAAAGGTGGAGATCTTCTATGTTTCCTGTTGATCTAGATGTGTCTGCTCTGATTTGGACCGAGATAACACAGTAAAGGTGTTTACACGAGAGCAGCAATATTCAGTTTTGCCTCCATCTGGTTATAATCAAGTTATTAGGGAAGATGAAGGTTTCCCTCTTAACTGTTCTCTTGTGCAGCAATGACACTTTCCTCTTCCCTCGACTGTGTTCCCGTCCTGAGCTTCCTCAACCTGCATCCTCCCGTAAACTGACGTGTTGATAGCTGAGAAGACGGATCGACACGTAAAAAAGTCAGGACGCTGTCTTCTGGGACAGAAGACACCTGTGACTCTCCTCTGGATCTGCTTCTGCACTAATGAAGTTTCAGGAGCAGATATTATTAGATTTGTTGAATTTCCTGCTGTAGCTTTTTAATTATTAACCTGCTCTGCACTCGTGTGTTCTGCAGGTTCTGTAAAGCACGTGTGCATGCATGTTCACACACACACACACACACACACACACACATGTTCGTTGTGTGTTTACATCTCTGTGCATCAGTGTGGGAGTTGACCCTGTTCATGGGAACATGTGCAGCGAGCTGTTTGATGTCTGATGAATTAACCAGCAGAGCTGCAGAGTTGAGAGTTGGATGCAGGTCAGACTTCACTCTGCTGATGGACTTAAAGGAACAGTTCACCCCAAAATGGAAATCCACCTCCATGCTGGTGGAAAGTCAGGTTTCTGGAGCTTCACGATAAAACAGAGTTGCAGCTGAAGTAGCTGGAGACTTGATTTAAAACCTAAAAAAACAACATAAAGTGGCTCCTTCAGCTCGTCCCAAGTCTCCAGAAGCTCTGAGATCCCAAACTGATTTGAACAGATGTTATTTACACCCGTTTTTAGCGTGCGAGTGGCTGAGTGGCTGTGCATCAAAGGTGTAAATAACATCTTTACAGATCAGTTTGGGTTCGTTGAGCTTTCAGAGACTTGAGCCCCGTTACACGAAGGGAAAACGCAGATATTTCCAGGTGGTTTGGCCTCTCATTTACACGAAAACCCTGTTTTTATCACAGAAAACGATTATTTCTAAAAACTCCGGGCAAAGTGGAGAATTTGGAAAACTCTGGTTATGTGTTGTCGTGTCAGCTGGGAGAAACGGGGTTTTAGGTTCTCACGCTCATTAGGCTATGTGCCAGAAAATGCTTAACGCCATGTGAGCGTTGTTTTGAAAGGAACAGGAAGTCGCTCGTGTTATTCGTTGTTGTTGATTCTGAGGATTCTGATTGGCTTGCAGGGCTTTATCCTTCTCCCTACACTGCCGCCCAGAGGTTTGGCAGAGTTATAATGGCGCTCGACGGCGTATTTATGCGGGTTGATGTAAATGACAACTTTTTTGAAAACGATGTTGTGTGCACGATGTTATTTTTGAAAACGGAGGAGGGAAATATTCGTTTCTCTAAATACCCTGCTATGTATAAACGTGGCCTTGAATTGTGCTGGATAAATTGTATGGAGTCAATTTTTGTTTCTTTTTATGCCTCATTATGTTTTCAATCTGTCCATACGTAACGTATGTCCCATACTTGCAGTCCTGTTTTGCTGTGAAGCTCCAGAAATGTTGTTGCGACTACGAAACTTCACCTGACTGCATCAGCATGGAGTTGAGGAGATGATGACTGTGTTTCTCTACAGCATCTTAACTTTTTTTTGCTCTCTTGTCTCTCCTCAGGCATCATCCACCAGATGAAGGGAGAGTACGATGCAGCGCTGAAGCTCCACAAAGCCCACCTGTCCTTCGCCCAGGAGCTGAGCGACTACGCCGCCCAGGGGAGGGCCTACGGCAACATGGGCAACGCCTATCACGCGCTCGGCATCTACGACCAAGCTGTCCGCTACCACCGACAGGAGCTGCAGATCTCACTGGAGGTGAGTTCCTGCTCTCTTCCCGGGCGACGTGTCGACGCCGGCGTGGAGAACAGAAGTGTGAAATGTGTCTGTGTTTCAGGTGAACGATCGTCCCTCCCAGGCCTCCACGCACGGCAACCTGGCCGTCGCCTACCAGGCGCTGGGCGCTCACGATCGAGCTCTGCAACACTACCTGCACCACCTGACCATCGCCCGAGAGCTCCGAGACACTCAGAGCGAAGCCAGATCGCTAGGCAAGACAGACGAGAGAGAGAGAAGCAGGAATTTTGACGGGTTCGGAAACTTTAACAAACTCTTCTGATCTTCTCTTCTTCTGCAGCAAACTTGGGAAACTTCCACAGTTGGAGGGGCGAATACGCTCAGGCGCTGCCGTACTACCAGCAGTACCTGGCTCTGGCTCCGGGCCTGCAGGACCTGGAGGGAGAAGGGAAGGTTTGCCACAACCTCGGCTACGCTCACTACTGCCTGGGACAGTACAGAGACGCCGTCAGGTCAGAGGCCGGATCAGTCTCACACGACACAAACCTCACGCTTCATTCAAACTCGACAGAAGCCGTTTTTATTCTGGGCAGTAAGCCACCAATCTGCCGTCCTTTTGGCGGCTCGCTCCGCGGATTTAGACAGAAGGCGGTAAATTGGTGGTCTGTTTTGTTCCACCAGTTTTGCCCCTCGGAGGGTAACGTTACACTTATTTGCGCCTCCATTGCTGTAAATCCGAGGCGGCAATGTGGTGGCAAATGCTGAGATGGGCGGAGGTGTGGATGACGTGCACTGCTGCGCACCCACAGCCGGGAGTTTTAAAACCAGGAAACAGCTGATCACAGCAGTCAGTTCGTCACTTCATCCACGAAGATGAGCAGCTGGAAAGCCGCTGAGATCGGGGAGATGCTAGCGTCTCCTCGCTCTCTGTAGCTGTCTTGGTTGTCCGCTTGTTGTTGTAGCGGCGAGCTAATAGCGGTCGCTACTTTCAAATTAAAAGCCCCCCGCTAAGAACCCAGTTCTAAACTCCGATGGGGTGCAATGTAAAGCTCTTATTTTGAAGAAAAACTGTGAAAAATCGTCCCATAAGGAATGAATGGGACGGGGTCAAAAAAGTCGCAAAATCATTGACGTTTTTCAAACATCTCCTGCTCTGGCAGACTTTGACCTAGAGACACCATTCAAACTTTAAAATGTAGGCACAAGTCTTATCTATTTGAGTTGTATTTGAACTTTCTTTCTACGATGTTTAGTTTTTGAACGGTGACCCTTAATTGATCGTGAGTGATTTCGAAAAAATTCAGAAAAATTAGGATTTTCAATGAGTGTGTATTGCGGAATGTTCGCGCAGCACCAACTGGCAGAGTGGGGGAGCCTGAAAAAAACTCTCCGAAAATGTTTCTTTAGATGACGATCCTAGCCACAGATTTCACACTACAATAGTGATATTTTCCAAGAACGTAGCCACACTTGTCTTCTGTCTGGCAACGTGTCCACTTTATCGGGAGGATGTACGGTTTTTGAATTATCTGCGTCTAACCGACACAAACTCCAGCAACTGCCCCATAAGCCCCAATGTTAAACGGGAAGAGGATTTTGGGAGAAAAGCAGAAACTGCCCTGCTTCTCTTCACGCCCAACTTCCTGCTTCACGTCACGTCACATGTTGACGCCTACCAGAGGAGGAAAAGTGGAGGCTGTTTGGAAAAGGAGGAATATTACACCTCCCTTTTAGACAGACAAGGAGGCACATTGCAGCCTTTACCTTGCTGCAGATGTGCCACCTTTTCTATCTAAAAGGGGCTGGTGACTCACAAAAACAGTGTCGGTCGTATCGTCCATAAGTTATAGTCCTGGTCAGAGCTGCTGTAAATCGCCTCTGTACTTATCTTCAAACTGACCTCCATCACTCTCAGAGGCTGAGTTCAGTCCCAGTCTCGTGACCTGAACTCGGATCCTGTGTGATCTAACTTCACAGTCTTCAGTCAGCTAATAGGGCCGCTAGCTCCACAGCTAACTAAGCTAATTAGCTAATGACAACTAGTAGCTACAGCTGGTCATTTTGATTTGCTCTCTCTTTGTTTACTTCCTGCTGGTGCTTTCATGTCACATTTGGTAAAAAGTGTACTCTACATGATTTGCGTGTCTTTCATCCTTGTCTCAGGTATTATGAGCAGGACCTGGCCTTGGCGAAGGACCTCCAGGACAAACTAGCCCAGGCCAAAGCCTACTGTAACCTCGGTCTGGCCCACAAAGCTCTGGGGGAGCACAGCAAAGCCGAGGAGTGTCAGAGATACCTGCTGTCTCTGGCACAAGCCTTGGATAACACACAGGTGACCTGCTGCAGCTGCGTTCACACAATAAACTGTTCAAACTTGTGTTTCAGCACAGGAAGCGGTTGTAAATCACGCGGTCATGTTCGTCTGCAGGCGGTGTTCAGGGCCTTCGGGAACCTCGGGGACGTGTGCGTGAGTCGGGGAGATCTTCCCGGAGCCGTGAGGTTCTACCAGCAGCAGTTATCTCTGGCTCAGAAGGTCAACGACCAGAAGATGGAGGCCGACGCTTACTCGGCGCTCGGATCGGTTCACAGGTCAGACAGATTTTCCGCTGTGTGATTTCTCTGCTTCTTCTTCTCTCTTCTTCTCTCACATCTCCTCCGTCTTCAGGCTGCTCCGTCAGCTGGACACCGCCCTGTCCTTCCACAGCCAGGAGCTGACCGTCCGAAAGGACATCGGCGACCAGCAGGGGGAGTGCCGCGCCCTCGGACACCTGGCGGCGGTGCACATGGCGCTGGGAGACTACGCGACCACCTTCCAGTGCTACGAGGCCCAGCTGGGCCTGGCGCAGGGGCTCAGGGACGCCCGCCTGGAGGCCCAGGTCCACGGGAACATGGGCATCACGAAGATGAACATGGGCGTGTTCGAGGAGGCCATCGGCTACTTTGAGCAGCAGCTGGCCATGCTGCAGCAGCTGAGCGGCACCGAGAGCATGCTGGACAGAGGCCGGGCCTACGGGAACCTGGCCGACTGCTACGACGCTCTGGGAGACTACGAGGAGGCCATTCAGTACTACGAGAAGTACCTGACGATGGCCCAGAGTCTCAACCACGTCCAGGACCAGGAGAAGGCCTACAGAGGACTCGGCAACGCACACAGGTAGGAGACAGGAAGCAGATCTGATTGGTCCTTCAGAGGTCGAGTGTTCGCTCTGTTAAGGCCCCCACACAGACGCCCAAGGCCGACTTCCTTATCCGACCACTCCGTCGGATCTGTTCGGTAGAAAGAGTTGCATTGAAACACACCGCCCCGGCTACACAGCAGCGTATACGTTCTGCAATAAGTCTCCTAAACATCGGGTGGCGCTAGTCTCGTGCCAGTCACCCAAAACATAAAAACAGGAAATGACAGAACGGAGTGCGGACCGTAGCTTATCAAAACAAAGCACACACAGTGTTAGCTCAGCATTACTTGCGTGATGTCGTATTACGGTGGTCTCTCTTCCACCAGGGCAGCCAGCTGCTCCTCAAAGTCCTCGGTCCACACAGCCATGGCTTCCAAACATACGCTGGTTTATCCCCCCTCCCACACGCCGCGCTGATTCGCTGGCACACCACCAATCAGAATGGTCACTGAACAGCTAGCTAACAACCAATCAGAGTATCCGACGGCGTCCAACCTCAGACGGCCGACTTCGCATGTTCAGTCGGATCAGACGCCGTCCTCTCAAAGTAGCTCCCGAACTCGTCCGACTCTCTCCGAACGCTTCAGACGTCCAACATCTGAGCCAGTGTGTGCCGGCCTTTACAGGTTTTTTGCTCATCAGTGCATTTTCAAACTAACTTTCTTCGTATGTTTAACTCTCCTCCGCTGTGGCACATGATTTGTCTACATTACAGCTTTTTTTTATATGAATACTGAACATGGAAACTGGATTATTACTCCGTTACAGAACAGAAGGAAGCGGGTTTAATTCCTTTAAGAAGCCACGCGAGCGAGTCTTTAATGCTGTTTTCGCTCTCCGGCTGTTTCTCCGCTCTGCAGTTCTGTTTACATCCGTGTTAATATTTATGTCTGGTATATATTTAATGCTCTCATTAGTTTGGATATGCTTTTCGCGTCCGTGCGAGAAATCTCAGATGAAGCTTTTCTCGCCTCCAGCGCAAACTCGAGTCGTAATAATAGTGAAAATAATAAACACATATTCCCACGTCGGCTTCCTCTCCTACTAAAAACCGTACGAGTAACGTTCGCTGACAGCAGAGCGAGGTTTAATGATGGGTTTGCTCCGTCCGTCCTTCGGCTCTCTGGAGTGAGAGTGAAATGAGGAGGGTGGACTCAGCTCGTGTAGATCTTTCTCGCTCTCTGAGGAAACAGAACTGCTCGTCTCCGTCTCCGTTGGAAGTCGTTAAAACATCCCATGTGGGCTCTCTCAGGATGTAATGCTTTAACTCCCCCTCCCTCTCCAGGTCTCTGGGAAGCCTCCAGCAGGCGCTGGTGTGCTTCGAGAAGCGCCTGGTGGTGGCCCACGAGCTGGGTGGAGAAGGTGGAGGTAAGGCTCAGGCGTACTGGGAGCTGGGCACCTTGCACAGCCAGCTGGGCAACTACGAGCAGTCGCTCTCCTGCCTGGAGCACCAGCTGAACATCGCTCGCACAGCAGGGGTGAGGATTCACCTGCAGAGGGGTTCAGCTTCTCTTCTTCTTCTTCTTCTTCTGCTTCTACTCTTCTTCTTTTTCTACTCTTCTTCTTCTTCTTCTTCTTCTTCTTCTTCTTCTTCTTCTTCTTTTTCTACTCTCTTCTTCTTCTTCTTTTTCTTTTTCTTCTCTCTTCTTCTTCTTCTTCATCTCATTCTTCTTCATCTCATTCTTCTTCTTCATCTCATTCTTCTACTCTTCTTCTTCGTCTTCTTCTTCTTTTTCTTTTTCTACTCTCTTCTTCTTCTTCTTCATCTCATTCTTCTTCTACTCTTCTTCTTCTTCTTCTTCTTCATCTCATTCTTCTTCTACTCTTCTTCTTTTTCTACTCTCTTCTTCTTCTTCGTCTTCTTCTTCTTCTTTTTCTACTCTCTTCTTCTTCTTCTTCATCTCATTCTTCTTCTTCATCTCATTCTTCTTCTACTCTTCTTCTTCTTCTTTGTCTTCTTTTTCTTTTTCTACTCTCTTCTTCTTCTTCTTCATCTCATTCTTCTTCTACTCTTCTTCTTCTTCTTCTTCTTCATCTAATTCTTCTTCTACTCTTCTTTTTCTTCTTCTGCTTCTTCGTCTTCTTCTTTTCCTTTTTCTTCTCTCTTCTTCTTCTTCTTCATCTCATTCTTCTTCTACTCTTCTTCTTCTTCTTCTTCTTCATCTCATTCTTCTTCTACTCTTCTTCTTCGTCTTCTTTGTCTTCTTTTTCTTTTTCTACTCTCTTCTTCTTCTTCTTCATCTCATTCTTCTTCTGCTCTTCTTCTTCTTCTACTCTTCTTCTTCTTCATCTTCTTCTTCTTCGTCTCGCCCTGCTGAGTATGAAAAATGATGAAAAAGCACGTCACACACAGACAAAGACGCAGTAAATCCTGTTTTGTCTGTCAGGATAAATCCCTGGAGGCGGAGGCGAGCGACGCGCTGGGAGGTGTTTATCAGCTGATGGCGGACAACGAGACGGCGCTACAGGTCTGTTCATAATACGTCATGACTCAGCGCTTTTCAAGGCCCAATTTAAAGGAACTAGTTTAACCGAGCTCTCCTCGTCACAGTGGCACCAGCGGGCTCTGGACATCGCCGAGCAGACGGGATGTGTGAGGAGCCAGGGCCGAGCCTACGGGAACCTGGGGCTGACCTACGAGGCTCTCGGGAACCACGAGCGGGCCGTGGTCTTCCAGGAGCAGCACCTGAGCGTGGCGGCGCAGACCAACGACCTGGTAGCTAAAACTCTGGCCTACGGGAGCCTGGGGAGGACACACCACGCCCTGCAGAACTACGCACAGGCTGTGATGTACCTGCAGGAAGGTAAGAAGCTAAAGGCCACATTTCTTTTTCTTCAGTGTTTTATTTTGGTTTTCATCATGTTAAAGGTAGAAGCTCCTCTCTCCCACAGAAAACACAGCTCCTTAAACGCCTCGTCAGTAGTCCCGCCTTTTACTTCCTTAACTTTGTGACATCACAGTACATCACCGTGTCACACATTTGCATAATTTATGCCCAGCAGCTGCTCTGTTGTTGTTGTTAGCGATGCTGGCTCAGGCGTGTGCGAGCTGACCAATCAGAGCACACTGTGTATTCAGGAGGCGGGGCCTTAAAGACAAAGCAGGGTGCGCTTTAGGGCGTGGCTACCTTGTGATTGACAAGTCGCTACCACAGCAACGTGTCCTCGGGTTTTCAGTCAGATCCAATCAGGATACCCGCCTCAGCTCCGCCCTCCACCAGCTGTAGCTGTAAAGGCCTCCACACAGCGCCCAAGGCCGACTTCCTTCTCCGACCACTCCGTCGGATCCGTTCGGTAGAAAAGTCACATTGAAACACACCGCCCCGGCTACACAGCAGCGTATACGTTCTGCAATAAGTCTCCTAAACATCGGGTGGCGCTAGTCTCGTGCCAGTCACCCAAAACATAAAAACAGGAAATGACAGAACGGAGTGCGGACCGTAGCTTATCAGAACAAAGCACACACAGTGTTAGCTCGGCATTACTTGCGTGATGTCGTATTACGGTGGTCTCTCTTCCACCAGGGCAGCCAGCTGCTCCTCAAAGTCCTCGGTCCACACAGCCATGGCTTCCAAACATACGTTGGTTTATCCCCAAAATAACGAACGGTGAAGTGTTGTTTGTAACTCTGTGCCGTCTCTGTTTATGTGGTTTGTTTACCATCGTCACTTCCGCCGCCCCTCCCACACGCCGCGCTGATTCGCTGGCACACCGCCAATCAGAATGGTCACTGAGCAGCTAGCTAACAACCAATCAGAGCATCCGACGGCGTCCAACCTCAGACGGCCGACTTAGCATGTTCAGTCGGATCAGACACCTCCGACACAGCTCAGCTCCCGAACTCGTCCGACTCTCTCCGAACGCTTCAGACGTCCGACGTTTCAGCCGGTGTGTGTCGGCCTTTACGCTTCAGAACAGTAGTCTGATGACATCATAGTGGGTTGTATGCCTTGACTTAAATCAAGAGTTCCTCCTCCACGTCTGTGCAGTCGACTGGTGGATAATCTCTCCTGAGTGGAGGCGCAGCAGGTGTCTGATGGGACCTTTTGTTTCGGAGCAAACTCTCGACTCGTGATGAAGAGCGACGGAGGAACAGTCGCAGCTCCACCTTCCCCCGCAGCTCTTCATTTACGGAGGATCCGGGCGACTTTGATCTGCGTGTGTGCATCTTATTTAGGCCCCGAGAACATTGTGAGGTTACGTCTCCGAAACCCTCCAGAAGCATGAAAGGTATTCATGAGTCAGACGCGGAGGCTAATGGAGGATCAGCGCTCGGCTGTTTACCCTGGAGTCTGGTTTCCATCTGGCAGCTCGCTGTTAATAATCCTGTTTGATTTAACTTCTTCTTCTCTAACTAACTCTGTGAAACGCACACGCACGCCTCTCACGTCTCAAACTGTCTTCTGCATCCTCGTTTCCTCCCGTGTGTAAAAGCCGACGTCGTGTCACGGATGTTTGGTTTCATTCATGAGCTCCTTCAGGCTCCGTCGGCCTGTTCGACACGGTCACGCTTTGTCACTTTACTCGCAGCTCCTCTCGGGTTTTAATTGATCATTAGCTCAACAAGCAACCGGGAGTTTCGTCTCAGAGTTGAAGTGAGGACGGAGCTGGAGAGAAATGTTCGAAACGAGGAGCCTCCAATTAACCTCCCCGACCGACGGGAAGAAACACAGAACTTCACAGACAGGAGCGTAAATCAAAACTTGATGTTTGACGAGATTCTGCTAAATCTGAGAGTCTAATGAGATCTAATTACAACCTGCCGCGACTGCACGGCAGGGGAGATGAAACACATCGGAGACAATTTGAGGAGCAGATCGAAAAACTTTGGTGAGAAGACAGAAGCGAGGGAAGACGAGAGGAACAATGAGCGAGAGCGCCCCGAGCTCGGTTCAAGTTCGCTTCAGATGCAGCAACAGTTGTTTCAAAGAGCTGATCTCACGTCAGCCCGCAGCAGCCGGCGTCTGATCTTCTGTCCGTCCGTCCGTCCTCAGGTCTGCGTCTGGCGGAGCAGATGGGTCGGAGGGAAGACGAGGCGAAGATACGCCATCGCCTCGGCCTCTCGCTGTGGGCCAGCGGGAACCTGGAGGAGGCGCAACACCAGGTGTGTGTGTGTGTGTGTGTGTGTGTGTGTGTGACTATTGTTCACGTCTAGTGTGAAGACAGACTCAGGGATTTATTGCTGTGCTGTTGTTCTGGGATGTTTTGGGATGTTAGAATGAAACCAGCTGCTTCGTTCTTCACAGAGCTTCACTGATCTTTCAGCTCCTTCATCAAAAACAAAAAAACACAGGACACACAAGGTGATTAGCGGTAAAAACAGAAGATCAGAGGGAAAAGGCATTCAGTTTTACAGGAATACAGATAGAAGGAGATCCAGGGATTGATGGAGGAGCCAGGAGAGGTAGATGTTCCCAGGAGTCCATCAGGTCCATCAGGATGAAGCTGTAGAGAGTGAGAGAGCGACACAGCTTATAAGATAATTACATTCATATTCTAATAGTCTAATATTCCAGTCTCATGTTTTTAATTAAGCAGAGCAAAGTCCAGTCCAGAATGAAACCAGCTGCTTCGTTCTTCACAGAGCTTCACTGATCTTTCAGCTCCTTCATCAAAAACATAAAAACAAGTTCTGCACAGGACACACAAGGTGATTAGCAGTAAGAACAGAGAAGATCAGAGGGAAAAGACGTTACGTTTTAATACAGATAGGAGGAGATCCAGGGATTGACGATCCAGATCCGTCAGTATGTGAGGCAGCAGGAGAGGTAGATGTTCCCAGGAGCCCATCAGGTCCATCAGGTCCATCAGGATGAAGCTGTAGAGAGCGAGAGAGCGACACAGCTTATAAGATAATTACATTCATATTCTAATAGTCTAATATTCCAGTCTGATGTTTTTAATTAGGCAGAGCGAAGTCCAGTCCAGAATGAAACCAGCTGCTTCGTTCTTCACAGAGCTTCACTTATCTTTCAGCTCCTTCATCAAAAACATAAAAACACAGGACACACAAGGTGATTAGCAGTAAAAACAGAAGATCAGAGGGAAAAGGCGTTCAGTTTTACAGGAATACAGATAGAAGGAGAACATCCAGACGATCCAGATCCGTCAGTTTGTGAGGCAGCAGGAGAGGTAGATGTTCCCAGGAGGCATCAGGTCCATCAGGAGGAAGCTGTAGAGAGTTAGAGAGCGACACAGCTTATAACATAATTACATTCATATTCTAATAGTCTAATATTCCAGTCTGGTGTTTTTAATTAAGCAGAGCAAAGTCCAGTCCAGAATGAAACCAGCTGCTTCGTTCTTCACAGAGCTTCACTGATCTTTCAGCTCCTTTATCAAAAACAAAAAAACACAGGACACACAAGGTGATTAGCAGTAAAAACAGAAGATCAGAGGGAAAAGGCGTTCAGTTTAACAGGAATACAGATAGGAGAGCAATGATCCAGCAGAGTCCAGGGATTGACGATCCATCAGGTCCATCAGGAGGGAGCTGGAGAGAGCGACACAGCTTATAACATAATTACATTCATATTCTAATAGTCTAATATTCCAGTCTGGTGTTTTTAATTAGGCAGAGCGAAGTCCAGTCCAGCGGAGTCAAACACGTCCAGGACTGGTTGTAATATTCTGACAAATCCTTCGTAATTGTCCCGAAGGGTTGTGGGTAAAAAAAAACCCTCTCCAGGAGAGTTCACACATTATTAACACACACTTAACGTTTTAAAAGGGGTGTATTTTAACCCAGACCGCCTCACCCTGAAGGGTTTTTAGTTGCCTGAACCCACAGGAAACCAAAACTGAAGACAAAAAACTGAAGGAAAATAACTCAAACAAACAAATAAAACAGAATGTGATGATTTAACTAAACGAATGTTCAGACGGAGGGTGAATAGAGGTGCTGCAGCTTTTCCCCTCTAAGCCAAAATATATTTATTACATCCCAGAAATGCAAAAAATGATGCAGTGTAAGCATCTTACAATTAAAAATCTGCTCTCCTGCAGTGAAACAGGATGATTTCATAACGCAAAGCTGAGCCACCGACACACTTTACCTCATTATTCCCAGTTTATCCTGCTCACACTTCTGCTCGGCTGTACGTCGGAGTGAAACCTCGTCGTGTTGCGTTTGTCTGACAGCTTTAGAGACGACCCACTGAGCAGAAACATCGACGCTGAGAAGACGTCCTGTGGAGAGGCGGAAAGAAAGACGTCTTCTTCAAGAGACGTCCATAGAGGGTTTAAAATTAAAAGTTATCATGACGTCCTTTAAAGGGATATTCCGGTGTAAGTTTAATCCATGGTCTAACACACCTTGACACCGAGTAAGACTCCCCCTCGAGAGGTCAAGTTAGCTGACCGCTAGCTTAGCTAGTTTTAGCAACCTCAGAAAAGACCGCACGATAACAATACACTGCAGCTTATGTCTCCAACTAGAAACCGCCATCAAAAAGCCACAATTAGTGGTGAGAACAGCAGCAAACTTCAGCAGCAGTACATGTACAGTCCCAGCACACAGTACGAAGCATCAAACATCTGCTAGCTTTGCTGGATTTGTATTAAAAACACAGCACAACTCACCCTCTCCTCCAGCAGCCTGCCTGTGTGGGGAAGCCCTGACGAGTCGAATTACCGAGTGCAGTAGATTTCTGCAGCTCAAGGATGAAAATGTCTGATTATTACTCCATTACTTCTGTTATTTTCCCTGTCAGCTCTCGATAATAAGAACTGAGCATCCCATGGAGTAATAATCAGACATTTTCATCCTTCTACATGTACTGTTGCTGAAGTTTGGTGCTGTTCTCACCATTAATTGTGGCTTTTTGATGGCGGTTTCTAGTTGGAGACATAAGCTGCAGTGTATTGTTATCGTGCGGTCTTTTCTGAGGTTGCTAAAACTAGCTAAGCTAGCGGTCAGCTAACTTGACCTCTCGAGGGGAGTCTTACTCGGTGTCACGGTGTGTTAGACCATGGATTAAACTTACACCGGAATATCCCTTTAGACACGGTTTCATCTTCAGTGACAGACGTCTGAAAGCTTCTTGTGGTTCTGATGAAGCGCTCACCTGGTGAAGTTCGTCTGCAGGTCGAAGCTCCATGTTCAGCTTTTACTTCATGGAGTAAAAAACTTTAATTTTGAACCACGAGGAGTTCTTCAGACGTCTGGAGATCAAGAGTGAACATCGAACACACAAATAACTCTCCACTGGACGTCTTTTATTTTACTTGTATTGGATCATTTACTCATCGAGGTATTTGTACACTTTCTAGTACTTTTATGTGACATATATTAGCTTCTCCTGCACCGCTGGGTACATATGAAGTGATCAAGATCCTTTTCCATTTCCCTGTTTTGAGCTCTTGTTCCAGTTTGACAGAGAGAAAAAGCATCACAACCCCCAGTTCTTCAGCTTGTTGTGTGTGTCACAGTGCCCCCCAGTGGTTACCAGGTGTAACTGCAGGTGCTTTTCAGGTCACTCTGCTTTAAAATAATGTGTTTTACATGCACAGACAGGCGACAAATCTGAGGAGAATCCTGAGATTCTATTAAAAATCGATCCACAGTCGACAAATCTCAAAACTAGGAACATTTGGGCTGCACAATGTGGTTTAAAACAATAATATCAAGGTTATTTTGACGGATAATATCATGAAATATGATGCACGATTAGTAGGAATGACCAGGTTTGAATTTTCAGAGAATAAACCTGTTAAAATCATGATGATGATGTTGTTGTGATGTGTTTCAGCTGTACAGAGCGTCCGTGTTGTTCGAGACGATTCGCCACGAGACGCAGCACAGCACGGATTACAAGCTCTCGCTGTTTGATCTGCAAACCAGCTCGTACCAGGCTCTCCAGAGGGTCCTCGTCAGCCTCGGTGAATTAACTTGTCCTCCCTCTCCTGTTGTCTATTTTTGCTGAGCGCCTCTCTCGTTTTCACACTCTCTCTGTGCTCGTTCAGCGATGCACCGATCATCACCTGATGTGTTGTTGTGATTTATTCTCCTCCCAAACCTCAAATCAAATTCATCTTGTGTGTCCTCGCGTCCAAGGCCGTCACGACGAGGCGCTGGCCATCGCGGAGAGAGGGCGGACGCGTGCCTTCGCCGATCTCCTCGTCGAGCGCCAGAAAGGAAGTCAGCAGGCGGCGAGCGCCGACCCGTACATCCCCGTGACCGTGGAGCACATCCTGGAGACGGTGAACGGTCAGAGGGCCATGGTCCTGTACTACTCTCTGGCTGGAGGCTTCCTGTACAGCTGGCTCATATCTCCAGAGACAGGTACACACACACACACACACACACACACACACACACCTCAACACGTCACACAGTCAGGTAGATAATAAACACGTACATCTCTCGGACAAACATTGTTTTCTACATAAAAGGAAGAAAGAACTTCACGTAGAACAGCCACCGAATTTACAAGAAGACCTGAATAGTTGAGAATTTGTCCGACACAGCGATTCACAACGTTTATAAAGTTTCTCCGACGCAACAACTCACAAAATTGAGCATTTTTTAAAGGGAGTCTGGAGATTTGTTTACCATTGGTTCAATTACATCTTCTTTCATAAATGTGGTGTAAATCAGTTTGTTCAAACAGGCTGCAAAGGTTGGCTTCTTCTTCTTCTTCTTCTTCTTCTTCTTCTTCTACTTCTTCTTCTTCTTCTTCTTCATCTCATTCTTCTTCTACTTCTTCTTCTTCGTCTTCTTTGTCTTCTCTTCTTCTTCTTCTCTACTCTTCTTCTTCTTCTTCTTCTTCTGCTTCTTCATCTTCATCTTCTTCTTCTTCTTCTTCTTCTTCTTCTTCTACTCTTCTTCTTCTGCTTCTTCGTCTTCTTCTTCTTTTCCTTTTTCTACTCTCTTCTTCTGCTTCTTCTTCTTCATCTCATTCTTCTTCTACTCTCTTCTTCTTCTTTTTCTACTCTCTTCTTTTTCTTCTTCTGCTTCTTCGTCTTCTTCTTCTTTTCCTTTTTCTACTCTCTTCTTCTTCTTCTTCTTCTTCATCTCATTCTTCTTCTACTCTCTTCTTCTTCTTTTTCTACTCTCTTCTTTTTCTTCTTCTGCTTCTTCTTCTTCTTCTTCTTCTTCTTCTTCTTCTTCTTCTTCACCTCATTCTTCTTCTACTCTCTTCTTCTTTTGCTTCTTCTTCGTCTTCTGTCTTCTTTTCCTTCTTCTACTCTCTTCTTCTTCTTCTGCTTCTTCTTCTTCCTCCACCTCATGATCATGAACACTTGTGATGCCAAACTTGACTCTTCTTATCGGTAGCTGACGGTTGGTTTACACTTCCTCGTGCTGCAGTTTACGTTCAAGACAACATGTGATGTATTTTGGGGGTTTTCTCACCTTCCTGGCTCCTCCTGGCTCCTCCTGACTCCTCCTGGCTCCTCCTGACTCCTCCTGGCTCCTCCTGGCTCCTCCTGACTCCTCCTGGCTCCTCCTGGCTCCTCCTGGCTGCAGAATTGGCTCAAAACCCCACAGAAATCCCTCAAACCCAGCAGGAAGTCTGGCAGCAGGACTGAGAGTCTAACGGATTGATGTGGTGACATTTACTGAGCGCTCGTTCTCCTCGGAGGATCAACTCTTTCACTTTGGACACACTTTGATCTATCTCCCCTCTTGCGCCACCCTCAGGCCGAAATGTCAACAGTGTGCGCACATATCTCATAAAAATCTAATTGTTATGACATTTCCGGGGGCGAGGGGAATAAACCTTCGACATTTAATCTGTTTTTGACCTTAATGACCACATGACCTTTTCCTCTAAGGTCGCCCTCGAGGAAGCTTCACATCTGTGGCTCCGTCACTTCTTTGTTATTCGAGCTTAGACTGTTATTTCACAAAATCACAAAACCAGATTTAAAACTGTTTTAATGCAGCGCAGCACGAACTAACTCATTCACGCTCTTCTTAAAATGTTCCACCAGGTATCGTGAAGTTTAACGAGGTGTATCTGGGAGAGTCCGGGATCGACACGTCGGAGTTTCAGGACGGTGGTGGAAGTCCGCAGAGTGCAGGAGGAGGAGGAGGAGGAGGAGGAGGAGGTCCTCTGTCTCTGGAGCAGTACATCTGCAACGCCAGAGAGGCTCTGGGAGTCGACAGCCACTACAGCAGGTTCGTCTTCATGACAAAGAATTAGAGAATGACTTCTCCTCTGGCGCCACCGTGAGGTTCACATCTGTGGTTTGGTGTAAAATGTTTCTTAACTTATTGAATCGATGGTCATAAAACTGGTTTCACACATTCTTGTTCCCCTCAGGACTGACTCTGGTGGTTTGTTAACGTCAAGAGCAAAGACCAGTGTTGTGAAAAGAACCCAAACTTGAGTTAAGTGTAGATATCATGTTGAAATATTACTTTGGTAAAAGTAAAAGCCACCCATAGAAACTAGTATTTGAGTAAAAGTATCTGACATGAAATCTACTGAAATATATAAAAGTCAGGGTTCCCACGTGCCCTGGAAAACCTGGAAAACCTGGAGAATGATTGACCAATTTTCCAGTCATGGAAAACATGTGGAAAATAAGAAAAATTACAAATGTACAGAAAGTTAAGTTTCCTGGAAGACTACTTTCAGGGCTCCCACTCTCCCTGAAATTATTTTCCAGGACTTTTCCAGGACATGTTCGCTATCCTGGAAAATAGTTTCAAGGAAAGAGTGGGAACCCTGAAAGTAGTTTTCTGGCAATAAATGTAAATGTAAAGTGTAAATATATGTTTAATGTTACTTTACTTGGGTACATTTCATATCAGATACTTATACTGTATATATATCTATCTACGTGTATGTTCATTCTGTGTACGTTGAGTATCTGATCATCATCAGAAGTTAGAGAAACTAAAGTTATCAGATAGATAAATGTAGTGGAGTAAAAGTACAACATTTGCCTCCACCTTGTCTTCTTCTTCTTCTTCTTCTTCTCATTTTTCTTCTACTCTCTTCTTCTTCTTCTTCTTCTTCTTTTTCTACTCTCTTATTCTTTTTCTGCTTCTTCTTCTTCATCTCATTCTTCTTCTACTCTTCTTCTTCTTCTTCTTCTTCATTCTTCTTCTTCTTCTTCTTCTTCTCATTCTTCTTCTACTCTTCTTTCTTCTTCTTCTTCTTCTTCTTCATCTCATTCTTCTTCTACTCTTCTTCTTCTTCTTCTCATTTTTCTTCTACTCTCTTCTTCTTCTTCTTCTTCTTCTTCTGCTTCTTCTTCATCTCATTCTTCTTCTACTCTTCTTCTTCTTCTTTCTTCTTCTTCTGCTTCTTCTTCTTCATCTCATTCTTCTTCTACTCTTCTTCTTTTTCTACTCTCTTCTTCTTCTACTCTTCTTCTTCTTCTTCATCTCATTCTTCTTCTACTCTTCTTCTTCTTCTTCTTCTTCTTCTTCTTCTCATTTTTCTTCTACTCTCTTCTTCTTCTTCTTCTTCTTCTGCTTCTTCTTCATCTCATTCTTCTTCTACTCTTCTTCTTCTTTCTTCTTCTTCTGCTTCTTCTTCTTCATCTCATTCTTCTTCTACTCTTCTTCTTTTTCTACTCTCTTCTTCTTCTCTCTTCTTCTTCTTCTTCTTCATCTCATTCTTCTTCTACTCTTCTTCTTCTTCTTCTTCTTCTCATTTTTCTTCTACTCTCTTCTTCTTCTTCTTCTTCTTCTTCATCTCATTCTTCTTCTACTCTTCTTCTTCTTCTTCTTCTTCTCATTTTTCTTCTACTCTCTTCTTCTTCTTCTTCTTCTTCTTCATCTCATTCTTCTTCTACTCTTCTTCTTCTTCTTCTCATTTCTCTGCTACATTCTGCATGTCTACATTCCCATCAGCCTCATCACCTCAGACATATATACCTGCTCTGTTAGCATCCTCACTGAGCAGCTAGCGTAGCTCGTAGCCTCTGAGTTTTACGACTGCACGTCGTCATTCATTACAACTCGAGGGAGCAAAACGAGACGGAGGAGCCTCGCGCTGCACGCCGTCCGTCTTCCTCCTCCTCCACGGCGCTCTGCTGCCATATTTCCTCGCTCTCAATTATCCCGCCTGCAGCTTCGGGCCTCGGTCGGTGCAAACTGGACGAGTTTGTGAATCACCACCATGTGTCATGTCAGCAGATGCCCCCAAACACACACACACACACACACACACGCGCGCACATGTGTGTGTGTGTGTGTGTGTGTGTGTGTGTGTGATGATTATGAATCCTGCTCATCCACATCGGCACATAAAAAGTGTTTTCACAGACGCAGCATTTAAAAACCCTCTCCGAGCCACCGGCGGAGTTTTACTGCCCTCCAGCAGCCGAAACGGCTGTTTTAACACAAATCAAACCTCGGAGCTGTGAAGAGTGCAGCCGGAGGATTCCATAAAAAAGTGATGTTTCCGGCTGTTGGAGGAGTCTGAGCGCCATCGGTCCAGTTCATAAAGCCCGAGTCCTGTCGTTAACGGCGCGTCGCTGCCAGCAGGAGGCCGGCTGAGACGTTATTTATCATTTCATTAGATAGTATTATCACCTAACTCGCCTCTCACGTCCGGTTTCATCTTCTAAATTAAAACGTGTCCTCAAAACATCCCTGGTGGACGGAAACAAGCGTTCACTCCAGGGCAGGAATTTCACGAGGGCCACAAGGGCCATGGCCCTCGTGCCCCCACAATTTGGCCTTGTGCCCTTAAAAAACATATCTGCTCTGAGGCCACGGTGGCCTTGATGCCCCGCCCGCACTGCCCCAGTTGGTTTTGTGGTTTTCTAGTCTGCCTCTTTCCTGTCAACACAGTTTTGACACCTGCATCTTTTGAGAAAAAAGTGTCTTTTGATGACAATCATCATCAGTGGTGGGTTTGATTCGAGCCTGGCATGAACCGCTCGGACGGGCTATATCTATACAATAAGGATAAGCCGGCCTTGAGTATCGAGGGCGTGTCGATCGGACGGTCGGTTAACTACACAGGTCCTTCACTCAACTTAATACAGAGAAATGTCCCACAAAGCAACGTTACAGGACCAAACAATAGTAACGTAGTAACTGTAACTGTCTTTGGCAACTTATATGAGGAAAAAGATATCACAGATATACGTGGAGAAGCGTCTGTCCTCCTGTCTGTCCTCCCACCTGTCTCACCGACACATTTCTGCCCGAAAAACAACGTCTGTCACCGGCAAAGAACTTTAACTCACCAAATGTTTGTGATGAAAATAAATCACCGTGAACGTCAGACCTCCACGTGTACCGTCATGTCTCTTTAGGAGCCGCAGCGCCGGATTTCTGTGTGAATTCACGGCGGTTCTTCTTCTTCTTCTTCTTTAAGGCAGAGCTCATTCATTTTGTATTCTTTTTAGATATGTTCAATGGTTTCTTATCTTCAGACATAAAAAAGTATAGGAGATGTTTCTTTACCTGCTTGACAGTTTCGACTGAGACTCTAATCTTCCTCAGAAGCGTCATTAGTCCTTAAATTAAATTCATTATGGACGTGGACTTAGAATCATTGTTTTATTTTATGGCCTTGGTGCCCTCAAAAAAATGACAACACAAAAGGCCAAGTGGCCTTGCCCCTAAAATGACGAAATTTCAGGCCTGGTTCACTCGCATCTTCTGTTGATGATTTTCAACGAATGACACAAAATCAAACTGGTTCTGTTGCTGGATGTTTTCTGAATAAGCTCGATCACACGTTTCTGGTTTTTCCCCGTGTCGCTCCGCAGAGTTTGCTCCAGCAGCGAGACGGAGAGCGAAGCCGGAGATCTGCTGGAGCAGCAGTTCGAGGAGCTGAACAACAAACTCACCTCAGCCACCGACCCCACGGGTTACCTGCGCATGGTGTCCAGGAACAACCTCTTCAACAGGTCTGGATTTAATCTTACAGCTGTGTTCCCCTAACCTGACTCTCGCCAGATGAATTTGGTTCCGCCTCGCTCCACTCATCCATCTGGGATCGCTCCATTGCAGATGTGTTTCAGAAGGCTGGGCCTTATCAAAAATCCTTGCACATGATTGGATAAACCACTTGTCTGTCATCTTTACTGACGTGCTACTTCAACCACTCACAGTCGAAACCAACCTGTGATGTTGATGAGAGCGACGTTCTTTTAACGAAACAATATTGGGTAGATTGGACAACACGGATGAAACAGCAGCATCAATGTTGACGCTTGCTTCCTCGATGCGAGCCGCCATTGTTGTCTGAATCAAAACAGTCGCTTCTCCGCTACGTCACATCTATGAAACTCCCGCCCGGCGGTCCTGATTGGCTCGACCTGAAAATCTGGTGCCGAAATCCCTCCCAACGGGAGCGATCCCAGATGGATGTGAGTGGAGCTAGAAATGCATCTGGCGAGAGTCAGGTTATTGTTCCCCCAGAGGATGAGTCACGATGATTTTGAGGATGTTCTGTCAGGACATTTAGTCCCCTTCAGGCTGAGCTGAGATTCCCCTAACTTATTCATTCAGTGCCATCGTCAGGTCAAAGTTTAAATCAGTCCTGTGGTTTGGTTTATGATCAAACACCTGTAAATCTAATGACATTCCCGTCAGCTTCAGCCAGTCTTTGTAGGACGGTTAACTCTGATGATAACGTCTCGTTCGAGGTCTGAAATCTTACGGAGGCAAGTTGTTGCAGGAAGACGACATTAGAGCCGGAGAGAGGATTGTTAGTCCAGTGTTTTATGTCGTGTGTGTGTTCACGCCTCTTGCAGAAGCTGTCAGAGCATGACGAGCCTGTACAGCGCCACGGTGTCTCCGGTGAAGGACAGCTCATCGTCTCCTCTCTGCCGACCGAGCAACATCAGCAAACCTCCTCTACGAGCCCTTTACGACCTGCTCATCGCTCCGATGGAAGGAGTACGTACCGTCTGTGTTACGTAGAGTTCAATAGGCTGTATACTTCGCTGTTTAATCTCCGTCTTCCGTCTCCGTAGGGTCTGATGCACAGCAGCGGACCTGTCGGCAGACACCGACAGCTGGTGCTGGTGCTGGAGGGAGAGTTGTACCTGATCCCCTTTGCCTTGCTCAAAGGCAGCTCCTCTAACGAGTATCTGTACGAAAGGTTCAGCCTCATCTCCGTACCTTCGCTAAGCAGCCTGGGAGCCGCGATCAAGGTACGCAAACCACATTAAATCATTTTAAAAATCTTTAAAAAAGGGAATTCTTCTTTAAAACATATCTGATGATCTGTGTTCGTCCCACAGCCTCATCCTCGTCGTGGCGGACCCTTCCACTGCTCGGACGGAGGCTCAGTAGCCGCCGTGGTCGGCGCTCCTCGCCTGCCGCCCTCCGTGATGGACCGCTGGCTGTGGGGCCCGTTACCTTCGGCCCAGGACGAGGCTCTGTGGCTCGGCGAGCAGCTGGGATGTCACCCTCTGATCGGAGCGAACGCCACGAAGGAGCGCGTCCTCGCCGCTCTGAGTCAGGCCGAGTGCGTTCACTTCGCCACCCACATCTCGTGGAAGCTCGCCGCGCTGATCCTCGCCCCCGGCCAGGAGCAGGCCGGAGGCGAGGGCGCCGCCGGTCGACCCCGGGAGAAGTCGCCGTGCGGAGCGTCGACCTCGGGCGAGACTGCGGGTCCGGACGGGAAGATGAGGAGCTCGTTTAAGAGCCACGGCAGCCCGGAGAGACTGAGAGCAGCGGAGGAACTGAGCGACGACGGAGAGAGTGTGTGTGAGGCGGAGAGTGTGTGTGACAGCCCGTCGCTGCAGGACTTCCTGCTCACCGCCGCTGACATCCTGGACCTGTGCCTGAGCGTCAAACTGGTGGTTCTGAGGTACGACACGACTCTTCAGTTCTCACACAGCCTGTCAGGTCCGACCGACCCGCCTGACCTCTGACCTCTGACCTCTTGTCGCCGCAGGTTGTACCCGGAGTCCAGCAGCAGGGTGACGTCTGACGGGCTGGTGGGTCTGACCCGAGCCTTCCTGGCTGCGGGGGTCCAGTGTGTGTGCGTGTCTCTGTGGCCGGTACCGATCGCCGCCTCCAAGCTGTTCACGCACACCTTCTACACCGCCCTGCTCAACGGCACCAAGGCCAGCGCCGCCCTGACGGAGGCCATGAAGACGCTGCAGAGCAGCAAGCACTTCTCACACCCGTCCAACTGGGCCGGTGAGCGAGAACACCGACACTCCAGGTCCACTTATGCCGTTTTTCCACCGACAGTACCAGCTCGCCTCGCCTCGACTCAGCTCGCCTTTTTTGCGTTCCCATTACTGAAATCTGGTACCTGGTACCTGCTAAAGTGGAGCTTTTTTAGTATCACCTCCGTGTAAGTTCCAACCGAGCTGAGCTGATACTTCTGTGTGACGTAAGCTGGCAGCCGGCCACTGATTGGACAGAGAGCGACGCCACTTGATGACTCATGACGAGCGCGACGTCCGAGCCTGACACCCGCTACCTTTAAAAACTAGCATCTGCGTTCAGTCAACATAGCGATTACATGGAAGGAACAAGGCGCAGGAACACGGCGTGGACCGTGGCAGAGGTGGAGACGCTCCTGAGTGTTGTCGCTGAAGACGCATCCAGAACGAGCTTGATGGTGCGACAGGAAATGAAAAGGTGGACGTGTTTTGCGTAGCCCACAGCTAGCCCTGTTTATGTGTCGCGTGGATAAGTACGTCACTGATGACGACCCGCCCACGTTGAAGACGACCCGCCCACGTTGAAGACGACCCGCCCACGTTGATGACGACCCGCCCACGTTGAAGACGACCCGCCCACGTTGATGACGACCCGCCCGCGTTGAAGACGACCCGCCCACGTTGATGACGACCCGCCCGCGTTGAAGACGACCCGCCCACGTTGATGACGACCCGCCCGCGTTGAAGAGATACTAATTCTAGATGGAAACGCGTCTGAAACCAAACCAAGTAGAGCCACGCTGAGCCGAGGCGAGCTGGTACTGTCGGTGGAAAAACAGCATAACAAGCTTCCAACGTCTTCATCAGCTGATGGAGTTTGTCATCATGTTACCTGAGAATCTCTAACTGCTGATGAATTGCCATGAAATAAATTTGAAACTCTGGACCCAGTTTCAGCTCAGTCCCACACAACCGTCGGGTTAATTTCACCTCATGTGGTGTTTAAAGCTCCACTGTGTCGTGTTTTAAGTAATTTATTCCCTCAAATCAGCGTCTTCATTCATAAATAAGTCCTCATTGGTGTAAAATGATCTCTGCCAACAATCTCACTTCTCCTCCTGAGGGAAGAATCACACATTGTGACGTGAAGCAGGAAGTTGGGCGTGAAGAGAAGCAGGGCAGTTTCTGCTTTTCTCCCAGAATCCTCTTCCCGTTTAACATTGGGGCTTATGGGGCAGTTGCTGGAGTTTGTGTCGGTTAGACGCAGATAATTCAAAAACCGTACATCCTCCCGATAAAGTGGACACGTTGCCAGACAGAAGACAAGTGTGGCTACGTTCTTGGAAAATATCACTATTGTAGTGTGAAATCTGTGGCTAGGATCGTCATCTAAAGAAACATTTTCGGAGAGTTTTTTTCAGGCTCCCCCACTCTGCCAGTTGGTGCTGCGCGAACATTCCGCAATACACACTCATTGAAAATCCTGAATTTTTCTGAATTTTTTTGAAATCACTCACGATCAATTAAGGGTCACCGTTCAAAAACTAAACATCGTAGAAAGAAAGTTCAAATACAACTCAAATAGATAAGACTTGTGCCTACATTTTAAAGTTTGAATGGTGTCTCTAGGTCAAAGTCTGCCAGAGCAGGAGATGTTTGAAAAACGTCGATGATTTTGCGACTTTTTTGACCCCGTCCCATTCATTCCTTATGGGAAGTTTTTCATACGGAGGCTTCCATGTCCTTCCGCTCTATAAAAAACGATGAACTGGTGAGAGGGACAAAAAGCTCTACGTGGTACAGATGAGGCTAAAGGCGTTTTCACTCAGAGCCAGCGTGACTGTGGAACGGAGAAGGAGCTTAGCCAGACGCGCTCGTCAGCTGCAGTTTGAAGTCTGTTTGAAATAACGTACCTCATCACCCGAAACTAAACTTGATGAAGTGCTGTTTGAAGACATGTTGTTGTCACAGCTTCTTGAATCTTGACACATCCCGCCTGCCGTAGTTCCAACAGGCTGCAACGCACGTTTGAAAACGCGAGGCGCTAGAGAGCAGTATTCGTTTGGATGCAGAATAACATTTAACCACTAGATGGGAGAAATAATTCCACAGTGTGTCTTTAAATGTCGTCAGTATCTCAGTGTGTGTTTCCTCCTTCAGGCTACATGCTGATTGGCTGTGACGTGAAGCTGAACAGCCCCATGTCGCTGGTCGGCCAGGCGCTGGCGGAGATCCTGCAGTACCCAGAGCGAGCCCGCGACGCCCTCAGAGTTCTGCTGCACCTGGTGAGAAACTAACATCACCGACAGTTTCACTTCTTTATTTGAGTCTCGACACTTTATCGTTAATTTAACACCTTAAATCAACATTATGTTCATTTTTAACCTTTAAAAAAACAGCTTTAAATCATGTTGATGCTAATTTCTACATAATTTTGCTTTTTAAATGAATGTTTGACTTGTGAATTAAAACACTAATTGATAATATGATGGGCAGAATAATCCAGAATCTTTTTTTTTTCAGGTGAAAACTCTTGTTTCTGTCCTTCTGATGGTTTTGATGCAGGACTTTTCTTCCATTTACTGAAAGAGAAATTAAATTTATGTTGTTCAGACGGATCGGATGAAAACCATACTCAGCTCAGGATCAATACAAACTTGCTTACGCGTTGCTCTTCCGTCATCATCGGCAGACTTCCATCAGTGCATGTTGTTGTGTCGTCCAAAATGTCCAAATGAAGCTCGAGCTGCATCCTGATCCATCTCTCTTCGTCTCCGCAGGTTGAGAAGTCTCTGCAGCGTATTCAGAGCGGTCAGTGCAACCCGATGTACACGTCACAGCAGAGCGTCGAGAACAAGGTGAGTGTGTCTGTTCCGCCTCTTTAAATGAATCCTTTTCTCTCATCAGATATGTCAGAATCACATGACGTCTCCAACTTTACTGTGAAGTCCGTCTCAGTGTTTGTGTGCTGGAGGCTTCACGCTGAATACTGAACCTGCAGGATCGGCTTCAGAGCTGCTTCAACAATATGTTTATTGGCTTTTTGTTCACTGAATGTACAGAGCAGACATCCATATATAACAATCACAGGCGTCTTACATCCTCAAGTCATCATAAAGTGTAAAAAAAAGGCGTCCACATCTTATAAAAATCCTCCTTACTATGTTATTTTCCAGCACCAGGCTGCAAGACGTCTCCTTAATCCATCGTCTAGTGTTTGCTCCGACAGTAACTTTCCATTTCAGAAATTAATGAGCATCCGTTTCTTTGTACTCGCTGGAAAATCTTCAGGGTACACGTATACGTAATAAACATATTAAAGGGATATTCCGGTGTAAGTTTAATCCATGGTCTAACACACTGTGACACCGAGTAAGACTCCCCTCGAGAGGTCAAGTTAGCTGACCGCTAGCTTAGCTAGTTTTAGCAACCTCAGAAAAGACCGCACGATAACAATACACTGCAGCTTATGTCTCCAACTAGAAACCGCCATCAAAAAGCCACAATTAATGGTGAGAACAGCAGCAAACTTCAGCAACAGTACATGTACAGTCCCAGCACACAGTACGAAGCATCAAACATCTGCTAGCTTTGCTGGATTTGTATTAAAAACACAGCACAACTCACCCTCTCCTCCAGCAGCCTGCCTGTGTGGGGAAGCCCTGACGAGTCGATTACTGAGTGCAGTAGATTTCCGCAGTTCAAGGATGAAAATGTCTGATTATTACTCCATGTACTGCTCAGTTCTTTTCTCTGTCAGCTCTGACAGGGAATAAGAACTGAAGCATCCCATGGAGTAATAATCAGACATTTTCATCCTTCAGCTGCGGAAATCTACTGCACTCGGTAATCGACTCGTCAGGGCTTCCCCACACAGGCAGGCTGCTGGAGGAGAGGGTGAGTTGAGCTGTGTTTTTAATACAAATCCAGCAAAGCTAGCAGATGTTTGATGCTTCGTACTGTGTGCTGGGACTGTACATGTACTGTTGCTGAAGTTTGCTGCTGTTCTCACCATTAATTGTGGCTTTTTGATGGCGGTTTCTAGTTGGAGACATAAGCTGCAGTGTATTGTTATCGTGCGGTCTTTTCTGAGGTTGCTAAAACTAGCTAAGCTAGCGGTCAGCTAACTTGACCTCTCGAGGGGGAGTCTTACTCGGTGTCACGGTGTGTTAGACCATGGATTAAACTTACACCGGAATATCCCTTTAAGGCTTCAACAGGAACAACACTTTCTGTTGGTTTAGAAACCAGCTCGACTCTTTCCAGAACCGTTAAAGTGGCTTCAAAGCTGTTTTTGACGTCTGAAAATCAGATTGCCAGTGAGCTCAGAGAAAATTTAAACTTTACACAAAAACAGACTGCACAAAGAAGCTCGAACACTCATCTGTAGGAACAAGAAGAAAAAGTACAAGAACTTGAGTATAAAGTGACCTTCCCCCTGTGTGTCCTCTCTCAGGTGGGCGGCGTCCCCGGCTGGCAGGCCCTCCTGTCCGCGGTGGGCTTCAGGTTGGACTTCTCTGGCAGCGGCGCCGGTCTCCCCGCGGCGGTGTTCTTCCCCACCTCGGACCCCGGGGACCGTCTGCAGCAGTGCAGCACCACCCTGCAGTCGCTGCTCGGTACCACCACTCCTCCATTATTCAAAATGTCACGCACGTCGATCACACCGATAGAATAACAACCTGCTCGGTCCCCAGCAGGAGCTGCGAGGACGCTGCTGTGAAACTGCTTTTAGTTTGTGTATTTTACATTCAGACTGTGTTTTCATGAAGCAAGTAGATCTAAATCCAGACTGATTCGCCCTCTGTGCATCCTCAGGTCTGACTCCTCCGGCTCTGCAGGCTCTCTGTAAGCTGGTCACAACATCTGAGGCTGGAGAGCAGCTCATCCATAAGGTACTGCCGGGTCCGGTCCGACGGGACAGTTCCTCAGGCCAGTGGTGGAAAAAACACTCAGATACTTCACATAAAAACACTACGAGGAGTTTTTAACTAGTCATGAAACAGTCTCAGCCCACGTTTATACACAGCAGGGTATTTAGAGAAACGAATATTTCCCCCCCTCCGTTTTCAAAAATAACATCGTGCACACAACATCGTTTTCAAAAAAGTTGTCATTTCCATCAACCCGCATAAATACGCCGTCGAGCGCCATCATAACTCTGCCAAACCTCTGGGCGGCAGTGTAGGGAGAAGGATAAAGCCATGCAAGCCAATCAGAATCCTCAGAATCAACAACAACGAATAACACGAGCGACTTCCTGTTCCTTTCAAAACAACGCTCACATGACGTTAAGCATTTTCTGGCGCATAGCCTAATGAGCGTGAGAAGCTAAAACCCCGTTTCTCCCAGCTGACACGACAACACATAACCGGAGTTTTTAGAAAGAATCGTTTTCTGTGATAAAAACGGGGTTTTCGTGTAAATGAGAGGCCAAACCGCCTGGAAATATCTGTGTTTTCCCTTCGTGTAAACGGGGCTTCAGTTTGATATAACCTACGTAAGCAAACAAGACCGTCAGTGAGAAGACCGGCTGTTTCATTTTGATCTCAACGACACACCTGTGACGTTTTGTGACGACATCATGGTGCTGAGATCTGACTGACAGGTACACAAACACCTGGGGAAATACTCAGATGTCTTCTGTGTTGGATCAGATACAGTCGGTGTCTCCAGGAACACAAACACAAACTGAAAACGTCTCTTTTTTATCACTCGCTTCCAAAACAAATACACGAGCGAGCACATCGAGATCTTTACAACAGGAAGCAGCGGTGCTCATACCGCTTTTAATCAGCAGGGACCGCCAGAACCAACCCGAAAGGAAAACTCTAATCGCTGCTTTGATTAAAAAATACAAATAAAACCATGTGAATATTGATAAAGATCATTTCTCCTGATGCAGCAGCGTTTAACTGGTGGAGCTGCTGCAGGTGGAGACATTCTGAACTTCTTTATGTTCACACTTAGTTAGTTTAGTCCAGCGGTTCCCAACCTCGAGGACCTAAATCTGACGGGTCGTCAGCTGATTAAGAGGAGAGAGAAGAAGAAAAAACACAAATCTGCTGTTGGACTTTTCTCTAATCTTATAAAATATTGAATTATTTTACCTCTTGAAGCCTCAAACAGTATTTTAAATGAATTAACACACAGAGATCTGGTTTGATTTGAAGGATGCATCATCATTTATAAGATTAGTATTCAAATAAATAAAATATAGTAATTGTACTGAGTTACTTTCCACCACTGGTTCATTAAACATACAAACGTCTGAGTTGCATGTGTGTCGTCGTCTTCACGTCTTCTGCTCTGGTCTCGTCTTCATCTCGCTCCTGATTGGCTCACAGTTGTTCACTTTTCACACATTTCTCCCGACTCATCCTTCGTGCATGGCTGCGTGTGCAGTGACTCAAACCCGACACTTCTGCAGAAGCAAACCACTAAAGCTGTGTTTCCTCTTCTCTCATACCCACCTCACAAAGGCGGTTAAAAGCACGGTGGGAATGGTAAGTGATTCACGACGACGCAGATCAGAGACGACGTGCAGAGACGAGAACAATACGCTGAGTGTTTTCTGTGTGGTGTGGCTGCTGCATCCACACTCGTCCTGCTCCGATCTCACCTGCTCATGATATTTGCTTGTTTCAAAACGTTGAACTCTTGCTGTTCCATCATTATTTTACGCGTCTCTTCCTCTCCGAAGCTTCACCAGGTGCTGGTGCAGCTGCAGTCCAACGACAAAGACCAGGACTTCTCGCTGGCTCCCATCCAGGTGTCGATCAGCGTGCAGCTCTGGAGGCTTCCAGGCTGCCACGAGTTCCTGGCCGCGCTCGGTGAGACTCCAGTGGAATAAAACCACATTTCAGTTTGATTTCTAAACGGATAAGACTATAGTTACAGACAAGTTATCTCAGCACCTGAATAATGATAAATGTAGTGGAGTCAGAGGTGGACAGAGTACACAACTTCACTACTTGAGTAAAAGTACAGACACTCCTTGTCAAAATATTACTTAAGTAAAGTACTAAAGTATTTGCTTAAAAAATTACTTGAGTAAAAGTATTTTAAAAATATCTCAGGAAATACAGGAAAGAAAAGAAGCTTTATTGTCATTATACAATACACTGATGCGATTCTTTGATATGAATTGTATAAAAAACATGAACAGAAAGTCAACTTAATCATTCGACTGCACTGCAACAGTTGCCATATTTTTAAACCGTATAAAAATTATGATACTACAAGCTCATACAGTTACGTTTAAAATGTTCACCTGCCATTTAACAAACATTAAGCTAGCTAACGTCAGTAGCTACTTTACATACTGCAACGTGCTTTTTCAGGTTGGAAGACGAGTTTTTGTAAGCCGTGATATAATTTGTTCGCTGTAAGCACAACAAACATTTAATCTGAAACAAATCAGTTATTGTGACAAAAATCTCAAACATGGGTTTGAGATAAGGCCACGGCTGCTCGATGGGAGTTTCTCCATGTGTTTCTCCATTGTATGGATTGTATAGCATGACGTAGTACAGGTACGGCAATACAACTCAGACAAACCATACAGGAATCAGCAGAAACAGTTTATTTTCTCAGAATATTGAAAAAAAAATTATATAAAAAAAAATGCAATCTATCTCATGCAATCTATTTTTCCTTTGTAAATGAAATTTGTTTTTCTTGCTTTGTTCTGTCAAAGCACTTTGTAAACATGGTTTTTAAAAGTGCTATATAAATAAAGTTATTATTATTATTATTATTATCAGCTGACGTAAGTTCAAAAGTAGCGAGTAACGAGAGCATCAATAGAAATGTAGTGGAGTGAAAGTAAAAGTTTCCCCCAAAAATAATACTCAAGTAAAGTACAGATACTCAAAAACTGTACTTAAGTACAGTACTCAAGTAAATTTACTTCGTTACTGTCCACCACTGGGTGGAGTAAAATGTGCAATATTTCCCTCTGAAATCATCACCTTCTTGTACTTTCTGTCAGGTTTCGATCTGTGCGAGGTCGGTCAGGAGGAGGTCGTGCTGAAGACTGGAAAGCAGGCCAGCAGGCGCATCATGCATTTTGCTCTCCAGTCTCTTCTTGCACTCTTTGGTGAGTATAATTCAAAACTTTGGACTTTTTTATCTCAAGGAAATTGAATCGAATGCAACTGGATTTGGTTTTTGTCTTGAAGACGTTTCACCTCTCATCCAAGAGGCTTCATCAAAAGGGGTTAGGGTTGATGAAGCCTCTTGGATGAGAGGTGAAACGTCTTCAAGACAAAAACCAAATCCAGTTGCATTCGATTCAATTTCCTTGAGATAACTATGACCTGGATGAATGAGAATATTCACAGGCTTTGGACTTTTTTAACTACTTTTTTGAAAACTGAAAACTTCTAAATCTTCTTCTCTGTGCCGACCTGATGAATCTCTCTGTTCAGACTCCACGGAGCTTCCCAAGCGCCTCTCCATGGACAGCTCGTCCTCGCTGGAGTCGCTGTCGTCGTCCCAGTCGGCCTCGCAGCCTCACTCGCTGCCGCTCTCCTTCGGCTGCTACCCTCCTCAGCCCTCCTTCCTGCCGCCCGTCTGCCCCGACAACCTCTCCTGCGACGCCATCTCCGTCTACAGCCTCAGCTCCCTCGCCTCCTCCCTCAGCTTCCTGTCTCGACCCGAGCCCGCGGGAAGCGACATCATCAGCCAGCGCTCGCATCAGCAGGACCTGGAGAGGCCTCGCGGGGCGGCGGCGGCCTGTACGCCTCGCACCGCCACTCAGGCGGCCTGCAGAGAGGCCGGCTGACCAATCACGGAGGAGGAGGGTTAGCGGGAGAAGGGGAGGACGACGAGTACGAGGGGTACTCCATCATCAGCAGCGAGCCTTTAGGGCGAGGGAGGCGGGACTGCGACACGCTGCCGCTGCCTGCAGGACACAGGCAGGGCCGAGGCGGCGCCGGGAGAGGGTCCGCCGGCGCTCACGGGTACCCCGTCACGATTTCCTCCAAGGGAAGCGTCAGCACACCTACGTCTCCGATTAAAGCTCCTCCGCCGCTGCCGCCGAAGGTTCCCGCCAGCCCCAAACCCAAACAGGAAGCGTAAGTTAAAAAAAAAACATATCAAGCCTCCACATTTCACTTCAGTCTAACTGGAAATTCATCTTCTGTTTCTTCGTGTCGTCCTGCAGCTCGTCGCCTCAGAGGACCAAGAAAGGGAAGGTCAGCAGCTCCGAGTCGGACCAGTCGAGCACCGAGACGGACAGCACGGTCAAGTCCCAGGAGGAGAGGACGGTGCCGGCGGGACAGCTGGACCCTCAGGAGCTGGCCCAGAAGATCCTGGAGGAGACGCAGAGCCACATGCAAGCTGTGGAGAGCCTGCAGAAAGGAAACCTGAGAGGGAAGCCGGCGAGGGGCCCCGAGGGGGAGAGAGGAGGCCCGGCCGCCGTCTCTGTCGACGCCCTCCACCCCGACGCTGAGCCCCACGGGAGGAGCCAGAGGCTTCCAGCCCTCCGAGACCAGCGCCTTCAGCCGGCCGCCCAGCAGAGCCAGCCTGAAGGCCTGCTCCTCCCCTCTCTCCCTCTCCACCCACCTTTCACCCCGCTCCACCTCTGTCTCCACGCCTCCCCCGGTTCGGCCCAAACCGCCGTCCCGCGCCTCCTCGCTGCAGAAAATCAGCCCGGCTCACTCCTCCCCGTCTTTATCCGCGAAGGAGCCGCGTTCAGCTTTCACCCCGGACGTTCAGCTCAAACTGAAATACCCTCCCTCGCCTTACTCCGCCCACATCTCCCCTTCGCACTCCCCCGCCAACAGCGCCCCGTCGCCGGCGCTCTCCTACTCCTCCACGGGCTCCGTGTCAGCCTCCTCCAGCCCGGCGAACACCCCCGAACAGAACCAGGATAATAAAGTCCAGGCCATCCATCATTTAAAAAGCTTCTGGGCCACCGCGGGGCAGAAGCACGAGGTGGCCTGCCCCGCCAGCTTGCTCCGAGGCGGGAATAAAAAAATGAGTACAGTTCAGAAAGATGTTCTGGGTTTGCTTAATCTCTCGCCGAGACACGAGCCCGCGAGCAAAAACCCAGCGGGATCGGAGGAGCGCAACACTGGCGACCGAGCGAACGGTCATAAAAAACTGGAGGCCAAACCGCCTCAGCCTCCGTCGTCTAACGCTCCCACGAACTCTAAAGGAGGCATCAAGCTCCCCTCCGGGAACGGCTACAAGTTTATCTCACCGGGGCATTTCTTCCCGTCGTCTAAATGTTGAGAAAACTGAAAATCTTCCGTTTCATTTCTTTGGTGTTTGTACTCTGACAGAAGCTGTCCGTTTGTCAGCTACCGCATTTTTTTAGCAAAACCTGCTGAAGACGAGATTTAAAAAAAAAAAACACACAGTACTGTTTGATACTGACGGTGATTTTACATGTCATGACTGTTTTTTGGTGAAGGGATGTAAATGGTTTGAATGTGATGACTGTGCCTTCTTCTGGAGAGAGCTGGAAGGACAGAAAGCGTCGAGTCGCTGGCTTTAATCGTGTTTTCATAGAGCATGTGTCTCGACGCCTCCGTGTACTGTACCCACAGCCTGTCGACCGAACGCCTGGAGAAAAAGGAGAACGTGTTATGTCGACCCTAAATGCTCGCTACGTTTGTGTAAGTTGACCTGAATTTGATTTACTGTGTAATAATTATTGTTAAACGTCATTATCAACGCTTCCTGTCGTCTTTTATTTTGTAAAGTAAACAGTGTGTTCCGGTCATTAGTACACGTTTTATAAAAACCCGAGGAGGGAGTCGAGGAAACATTTTGATATTTTCTACGCAGGTTTGGTTTCATGTGTGATTGTTGTCAGCATGGTGCCTCTTGCTGTTTCGGTGTGTTAGTGACTTTATAATGTACACTTTTTGCAGCGGTGCCAGACTCTTTACAGAAATCTCAATTCTCAAAGAAGTTGACAAATAAAAACGTCCCTTTCCTTGTCTTGCTTTTCGTGACAGAAATCAATTCTGCTCCTCAGTGTTTCCACCGGACGAGGACACGTTTATTTATGTGGGTTGACAGAGTATCTGAGTCTGTTATAAATCATCTTTGGGATTCATTCTTATTATTTTTGTGATTGTTTCACAGCTTTATATGCGTCCGGTAATTCTAGTTTCTCTCATTCCTTCATTAATCTGGTTTACTCTTATAATATAATAATTAATATCATATAGTACTGACATATATGACCCACTGTGGCCCATAACTTCCCCTGATATCAGCCTATCACAGTATATCGATATCAGTATTATGTTGAAAAGATGCCTGGTGTTAATGTGTTTATATCGGACCATGATCGTTGGTACTGGCATCAAAGATTGAGTATCCAGTACAGGATCACTGTATTTGATTTAAATATGGAGATGTGTGGAGTGATTGGCCGGTCGAGGTTTGTATTTACACATTTTTACACGCACTGTAAAACGATGAGACGTCACAGCTTGTGATGGGGAGAGGAAATACATGTCAGATATCAGAATAGCTTTAAAGAAGAGACTGCAACAACAGCCTTATCAATAAAGTGTTATATATTCTATATCACACCTATTCAACAACTTTTTTAGAAGAGCAAGATTTGAAAAAAAGTGCTTGAACTTTCTGTCTAACGTGGAAAGCTCAGAATATATATGTGTAAAAACGATGCACTTCGCTTTGTTTCATACTTTTTGAAAATCTAAAAGAAAAAGTAGTACGCTCTGAACTCAACGTCAGAGTCAAGTTGCCTTATTTTTACGTTAAGCATCAGACAGAAATAACAAATGTGCTCATTAACTTCACAATGAAAATATCAACGGGCTGCAGACAGGTTCTTAAAGGACCTCTATTTTGTTGAATAGGTCCATTCTGTATAATAAATATATACATAAATTAATAGACGTGCATGAATAGATAAGGGGATACTTGTTCTGACTGCATTCAAATTGAATCTAATCAATTATTCAATCAAATGCTGAAATTTAAAAATGTATATGTATATATATATATATAATTAGCCTAATAATATAATCCAATCAATCACATCTCTTGGCTCTGAACCCTCAGTCGCTTAAATATTCCTCTGAATGTTTCCATAACATCAGCATTACAATAATACATTCACAATTATCAGATGAGAGTCTTAAATCACACATTTCATACATACTCTGCCTCTTCCTTGTTAATATGTAGTATTATATTTGCATGTATAGTATAATATAGTATTTAAATATGATGACTTATATAAACATGTGTCACACTACATGTTCATCACAGTAACACTGGAGGAAGAACGCTGTGGGTTTTTCAGCCAATCACGTTTCTTCCGGAGGGCGGAACGAACTTGTTGATAATTCTCTCTGATGACGAGCCTCAGCGCGCATGCGCAGCCCGGGTGACGAAGATGGTGCTCATCAAGGAATAGTGAGTCTGAAGTGTTTTTTAAAAATGTCTTTTGGCACATTTACAGGGGCATTTTCGTCCATCTGAGCGCGCGTTGCTGGAGAGTGGACACGTATGTGCCGTTTGACGCTGTCGTTCGCTGGATTTCACAGCCACGGAGCCCGTGAAAAGGCAGCTTTGAGCAGGGTGGATCAGGACGTGGACAACCGGACACCACACCGGTCTTTTTTAGGCGTTGCTAGTGCATGCTAACGCTAGCTACTGAGTTGTAGCGGCAGAGGGGATAATTAGCTTCTTAATGAAAATGAGTTACATAAAAAGGCTGCACCGGTTAACCACTAATAATATGCATATTCAGTTAGTTAATGTGGTTTTGATAGTTGAATTAATGACCAGCATTAACGCAGTTAGCCGTGTTATGCCGCTAAAGTGCGGTTATGTTAAGCTTTGGTCCCCGTGAGTGACAGATTAAGGTTCCTTCTCCGACGGATTTACCATTAATGCTAGCTGGCTAAGTTAGCTGTAGCAGCCGGCTAGCTGCTAGCACGACAATTTTTTTCTGACAACGGGAGTTCATTTGTAAAGCAGCCACCTAACATTAGCTAACCGCTGAGTTGTAGCCGGTTTAACGGACGTAGCCTCGATGCTAACACGGAGCTCGGCAGGAATAATCCCCCAACATTGGCCCGCAGCACACAGCAGTTGTACCCTTCAAGCTAGCTCGAGGTTGTGGAAGGACTAACTACTTTGCTTTTACTTTGTTGGCGCTAGCATTACAGAGTTAGCCCTTTAACTGGGCGGCTAATACTAACTCAAGAGTAAAGCTGCCTCCTTTAAAACAATCACAATGCAGCCTGTGTATTTATATATATTGTTGTCGTGGTCGTGTTTTTTTGTCCACACTTTTGTTCCCCAGCAAAGCTCGCTTTCACTTCGTGGCTAACCTGTATCCGCTACATATAACGGTACCTGTTGTAGCCACTCCCCGGTTTTTCCGCTGTGTACACTCAGCAGTGGTGTTAACTTAAATCAGAGCAGGAACAAATCTGCTCGACACACCGTGTGCTTTTCAGACAACAGATGGATGTGGCAAGGAGATGTGTGTTCCTGCAGCTGACATGTCTGCACATGACCATGTTGTAATGATAATGACACGATAATTACTTGTATAGCATTTTTTATTCAGGCTGTTACAACAAGCTGCATGCAAAACAGTAATACAGCTGCAATGAAGGACTGCTGATGAAAAATTGACATTGCATTATTTTTGTATTGTGACATGAAAAATACTGGAGTTTTCACCAGATAACTTGATTAATCATTGCAAGAGTGACTGGTGGTTGTGGTTTGCTGTGAATGCAGCTTCTGCATGTCACTCAGACAAAAACAGTCATAATGAAAGAAACCTCATAACAGACTTAATTATGCAATAATAGACAGACATTTCCTGTAGATTAGTCACGATAAAAATGAGAAAGCTCAGTGTTTGCTTTTTGTATTTTAAAAAAAAAGCTGACTTAAACAAATAAATCACAGAGAATAATAAATATAATCAGTGTGATTGTGGCCACAACATGTACAGTTATACAAGTCTGCTTAAAGCCAGTTGAAAAGGTGAATATTCAGCTGAGGTGATGTATATGTGCACGTCACCTGGCCTCCAATCTAGTGTCTCAATATATAACAATATATGAACCATCTGTCATGACAGTTACATAGTTAATAAGACGCCACGTAGCAGCCATCTTGCTTGAATTGAGCTTATCATATTCAGACAATAATATTGTAGATGGAAAACATATTGATCAGTTTCCTAATCCAAAACAGCACCGACTGCGTAGGCCTATATCTTGACGAGAAAGGTCCACTCACCATTAGCGTTGCCAATGCATTTTCTTACTGCACACATTTAGAAGTGAATAATCTAAGGCATCCGGGAGAGAGCGCTCTGTCAATACAGCACGGTTATCTGTCAGCTTGTGTTCTTAGTGACGCCTCGGTCTGATTTTATCTGCCGTATCTATAAAGTGTGTGACCCCCTTACATCTTGATGGGAGTTTACCCATCAATGAGAACAGTCTGGTGTGAAAAGCTGTGCAGTAAATACCAGCTTGGTGTGAAAATAGTTGTTTTTGTTTACTGATTCAGCTTCGTTTAGAGCCCTGACGCTCCAGGCCGACAGTCGGTGAACATCTGTGGCTGTAGTTTTTGCGATGTGTCCCACACTGTTCGCACTAGTCGGCCCTGGTTGGTGGCTTTTTCAGCCAAGTACAACAAACCAGTTCGATTGACATGTAGTCTTTGTGCTGTGTGCAATAGTCTGCTTTCATCACTGCTGGTTCTTTGTTGTCAGTTTGGTGTGTCTGATCCCTTAAGGCAGAAATCAAAAGCGATTACTTGTGTAGTTCAGAAGATAAATATGGTAACTTTTTCATGGTGTGAATCCAATATGTGCAATATATGGCTAATATGGACATTGTAACCTGCATAACCTACTTGTCAGTACTGTAAAATGCACCACTTGCATAATAATGTGGAGGGGAGCTCTTATCAGCGTTGTGAAACTAAACTTCGGTTATGATTTACAGAGAAACGTTACATGAAGGTGCTTTAAGTCTGCAGGTAATGGTGTGTTTCAAATCAAATGATCTCTCTGCTAGTTTCTGATTGATTTTAAGGTTGCAACCAACATTTTTTTTATTATCAGTAAGTCAGCAAATCTTTTTTTAATTTAATTAAATGTTAGGTATATAAAATATCAGAAATGTCTCTTGTGATTCACTCAATTTTATCCAGAACCCAAAATATTCAGAAGATCAATCAATGAAAGATTCAGTCAGTTAAAGCAACCAGAAACTTAATCCAGAAGCTCAGAATCCAAACTTGTAGAAAGATTGATTCACCTCTGTGTTGATCATCACCGTACCTGAGCTGCAGGTGTCTGTGATGCCTGCAGAGGCCCACGGAGGGCTTACACTGGATCTTACATAACTAGAGATCACCTCGACTGTCAGACCACTTGAACTGGTCAGCCTTCGCCGAATTGTACAAATAGCTTTGTCCTGTAATCCAACAAAGCTATTACCAGTGCAGACCTGGTCTCTGCTGCCGCTGCTCCTGCTCTCTGTCATCACTGAGTGTTTGTGAGTGTAAACACAGTTCATTTGGGTGAATAATGAATGCAACAGACTGAACTGTAAGGATGCAGATTGCCAGCAGTTTTCAGTAATGGCCACATTATATTCTGTGTGTTTTTTCCCTCCATGAATGAGCTATTGACATGAGCCAATTTCCTAACACAGCAGCACGTTCAGTGCCTTAACAGTGAAAATCAATAACTGATGAATCATTAACACACCTGAAGCTGAGGAGAACCAGATCCTCTCTGATGTCATATAATTTAGGCCAAATTTGTGTCTCGGATTTCATGTAGAAGCAAAACACAAATGGTTTTCCTCCTTCCTCCTTTTTCCAGTAAAACGAAACTGATGCAACAATAGTTCTTGAAAACACTTTCTTATCAAACGCTAGTTAATATCACACACACAGTATCTGTTTCGATTTCACTGATTAATGTCTCAACGTCGTCTAATCAAAGATATTGAGGGAAATTAACAGGTGTGAAGACTCTCAGCTCTCCATGATGCTGAAATTAAAACCCTGTGATTGATCTCCTTCAGCCTCGTGCAGCGGACGCTTTTGTACATTTCGCCGGAGCCGACATGCTAATTTCTCTTAGTTACCAAAGCCATACACACCAGTATGAGCCGAAACACTGCATTCTGCCTTTGTTTTTACAGTTGTGCTTCATTGTTCCTCCGGTTACACGACTGTCGGTGCTGAAATCTGAATGCATTTTTTGAAAAATGTATTTATTATGGAAGGTTTTATACACTGATCAACCAAAACATTAAAACCACTGACCACTCACAACCAAAGGGACCCAAATCAGCCACAACAACATTATATTTATGTTGTGTGATTGATGTCAGGGCTTTTAATTAGAGCCTGATACTGGATAGTTGGGGGCTGATGTTGATGCTGATATTAGGGAGCACACAAATGTTAACGATACATTGGCCGATATGTAATGAAGACCGGATATTTTACAGTTTAACAATAAATTTGCATCACAAACATAGATTTTGAATCGTGGTTATATTGAGATAAGTGTTGTCTTTTCCTGGTTTTAAGCTGCAGGACATTAAAGTGATGGGGAGAGCATGTATTGTGATGTAGCCTTGAAATGTCATGGTTATATCTTCAGTACATGCTGTGATGCTGTCTCTGTTTTACCGTTAACTCTCTTGGGCTATAAATACACTGTATAATGGCTCTCAAGTTGTTTACATTACAGACCCGTGCTGCCTGAACCGAGCGTGTCAGCTGCATATTTCCAGCCTGCACAGTGTTCGCCAGCCCCCAGCGAGCTTTATCAATCAGCTCATGTTTAGGTTGAGGGTGGGGCGCTGAATCTGCCAATCTCAGCAGAGGATTTTTATGAAGTGTGAGAGGAGGAGGAGGAGGAGGTGCCGCCTGAGAAGGCTGGAAACTACGGGGAAGAAGGTCTATTTGGTGGATTCCTCCGTGCCGTAAATAAGCTGTGATATCCACATATAGGCCGGGCATAATGAAGCTCTGTTTGGAGATGCTGCTCGAGTTTGTAGCTGAATCATCACTGTTGTAAAAAGTTATTTGTGGTTTGTCACCGATTCAAGCATGTGGTGCATTTCTCAGCTACGAAACGTAAGAATGACTCTGCAGTCTGTCATGTTTACGTCAAATAAAACAAATTATCTTCTCTGCAGGGCTGGATTCTCGCACTGGAAATGAAAATCTGTATTAATATTTTGAGTATCCTGATAAAATAATGTCTTTGTTTTGCAGAAAACACACTTGCTGTCTTACATAAACTGTGTTCCTTAATTGCAAGTAATTATCGTTGCTTTATAATCGGGTTGCACCAAATGTATGTTATCCCCCAAATGACATTCTTCTGGGGACTAAAGCAGAGTTTTAACCTTCAGACTGGGACACAGATTTCCCTCTTTTAGCACAGGGCCACTTCATTCTTTACCCAAAGATGGTCACAGGAAAGTTTACCCACGACTTGATGCTCTTCCATCTTTGTCAGGTCACAGTTTGTTTCTATTGTTAGTATTTTACTGATATTGTGCAGTCTGTGCAAAGTCACAGGACCATTTCTTTAAGTGTCAAAACCTTTAACCTGTGCTTCACATTTTAAACATCTCTTCCAAACAAATATGTGTAACTTGTTTGTTTTCTCTCTCCACTTCCTGCCCCACCTCTCCCTTGTTTCCCTCCTCTCAGCCGTGTAGTGTTGCCAGTCTCTGTGGAAGAGGTGAGTATCGTTCATCGATCATCTACCAGACGCTCTTTGATATTACGTGAGATTATTTCTAATCAAATGCTGTTTGAATCCAGTGCTAATACAACATATATGACATTAACAGCGTATGAGTCATATGAGTTGTCTCCTGTGGTCAGAATGGCTTCGTCTGGGACACAAACTGAGACAGAATAGCCTTTGTTAGGGAGCTGTGGTGTCGGTGTGACAGGCTGGTGGTGGTGTCTGCAGAGGGAGAACTGGGCCGGGCTCTGAGCTCAGCCTTTAAATCTCTTTGTCATCATGCTCTTAATAGAAATCATATTTTTTGTGCCCAGGTTTTGCAATTGTTCTCCATCTACCCTTAAAAACCAGACAACTTTTTTATTTACTGAGCCCAGAACTCGATATCCATCGACATCATACATTGGCACCATTTCAGAGTCTTTTCTACTTAGAGGAAGGGGGAAATGTTGTGGCTGGCAGCGAGGGCATTTAGTTTTTATGAGAAATAGTTGCTTTGGTTGTGCTTAAACAAAAGGTTTTTGGTTAGTCAGAGCAATTTTATAGGCTTTAACGTCCTGACAAAAGCAGTTAAGATTTCGATTCCTATGTGAAAACCTCTCCTCTGAGATCTAATCAGGGTGCAAAGTTCAAACTTTTAAGGATTTTCATTTAGTATTTTTACTTTTTCCTAGAGATTTGTTCATGCATTAATACATGTGATAAAGAGGGAGATCTGGGCTGAGTAGTTAATTTCCTGTGTAACATCTAGACATCGTCAGTGATGCTGCATCCTTTAAGCACTTCAGGATTTGTCCCAGCAGTTTGAGGCTGTGTTTTTCAGTCTGTGTCTTCCGTCTCTCTCCCATTTCTCCCAGTATCAAGTAGGGCAGCTGTTCTCTGTGGCCGAGGCCAGCAAGAATGAGACGGGCGGAGGAGAAGGCATCGAGGTGCTGAAGAACGAACCCTACGAGAAGGATGGCGAGAAGGGACAGTACACGCATAAAATATACCATCTAAAGAGGCGAGTCTTTAAAATCAACCTCCACAAAGTCCCAGAGAAAATGATTTGTCTGTCTGAATTACATGTTCATGGGGTGGAAACAAAGACTGTTATCAGAGCGCAGAGCGAAACTGGGTGGGAATAAGTTTCCGTTAAAGTTTTCGCTTTCGCTTCAGCTCATAAACGTCTTTACCCAGCGACGTTTTAACTGCACATGTGCAGCTCTGAACAGAGATGGAAGAGATGTGAGATGGCTCATTCCTTCTTCAACTATCTCTTCTTTTGTGAAATGCTAGATTTACTAGCCAGACAGATCGTTACCGCCATAAGATTTAAAGAAAAAGCATGTGCCGTACACTCTGATCTCACACTGATGGGGATGGAGAGACACAGAATTATGGAGGTAACACCTTCGTGGCAGCCATAAATACCAGTTTCACAAACTGGTGCTTAGAAATATTTATGATTTCTGAATACACGCTTCACAGATCAGGTATTCCTGACATGCCCTAAACAACTAACCTACGTAGGTAAAGCTGCTCTTGACCTTCATCTGGATGTGTTTGTTCGGATCGCAGGAAGCTGTTAACATACCGTCCCTGTTGCCAGCCGTTTAATTCTGATGGAGAAAATGTATTGGCAGCCGTGTGAACGGAGACGTTAGGGTGCTGATGACGACTCAGCAGCCAAAATAAGCAGCCATTTTTACCGAAGCAGCTTTACCGTACAGAACAAACACCAGTCCTGCGTGAAGTTCTCCATATTTCAAGATATCATCAGCCAATCAAAGTCAAGAGTAGGGCCTCGCCAATCTGAGGTGGTAAAAAAAAGTAGATTCGTTTCATCTCTGAAAACACTTTTAATGACCAAACTACAAACAGAATTTCTGTGTAGCGGTACCGACTCCTTGTCAGGTGTTTCCTCTTATTTTGTCCACCCTCTGTACATTGTGTGACTGGTTCTTTGATATTGCAGGAAAAAGAGCTTCAGTTCCTTTTGGCTCTGTAACAACAACAACAACAGAAACAAACCACTCATTTCAACTAGAGTCATAGAATTAAGGATTTAATTTAGCTCTGAATTGTAATTGTGTCTCCTCCACACCTATGTGTGTTTACGTCTCCTAAAAAGCACCATGATCGTGATCGTGTGACTTGTTTTTCTCTCGCTGCAGTAAAGTCCCAGGGTTTGTGAAGATGATTGCACCAGAGGGAGCATTAGTTTTTCACGAAAAGGCCTGGAACGCCTACCCATACTGTCGCACAAGTAAGTCATGGCCTTATTTAAATCTTTATGCATGTTATTGCAGTCATGTATTTTTCTATATGCATCAAAGTGTTGGTTTTTTCAAAGATGCTAATGCTAATTTTTCTTTTCTCTCTCTTTTTCCCTCCTCCCGCTGCAGTTGTGACGGTGAGTTGTTTGTTCAACTTTTCTTCTCTTTTTCCACTTCTGATCACACCAGGAAGTTAAATGCTAGATATTCACCTGCACGTCTTAGTGAAGTGTTGCTTTGTGAAGGTCTCGTAGATGAACTGCTGTAGCTGGCAAGTAAACCACTAATGCTCCAGTCACAATTACTGTTCTTACTAATCCTGGGAAACGGGATTCCTGGGAGTACCCCTTAAAATAATTTATCTGTTCCTCAGTTCAGTTCCTCAAATTGGAAAAACTACATAAGAAAATATCTAGTTGTTGATATTGGCTTAATAGACGCACATTTTATAATGTTTCAAGTGCTGCTGAAGTAAAAAATAAAGAAATGTTGTGTTATTTTTAAACATAATTCAAGTTATTAACAGGCCGCTCACATAACAGCCCATCTCAGCTCGATAGAACGAGTCAGAAAACACCAAATTACGTGCTTTAACAAATTAAATCTGTCTGTACAATGAAGAACTGTATATCATTTCCATGAGGCTGTTCTTCTCAACAGATCACAGGCAGTGAACTTTTGATAGTTCTCGCAGCTGTAGTGAAATTAGAGCTGCGTGTTGATTAACGTAAGTGGCCTTAATCATTATCAATACGACCTAATGATACACCTGAGAGTTTTAGCAATGCTTTTTCACTTTGCCTGAAGTTTATAACTTATAAACAATTGCAGTTCTCCTGGTTAGAAAATGACATTAATACCCACAAAAGCTCTCTGCTGCTCTCTTCTTTGTGTTTTCTTTGTACTGGACTGTTTTGTTCTCGGGAGGAAAAGACCCTTCAAAGATTTCTAACGGGACGGCGATAAACACAGTTTCCTCACGGGACGTATTCGTACCGTCGAGTCCTGTTGTGTAACTTTGGAGCTACAGAGGAGGTTAAATTAAAGTCGACGGTGCAGCACCGACAATAACTTACGATAGCTTCCTCAAAAGATCGGCACCGCCAAGGTGACTTGCTCTCGCTCGTCAAAGTTCAACAGATTGATGTCAAAGGTTTTTTCAGATTAATTGCGAGCAGAAATCATAATTCACTGGATTCATCAGAATGTCAGAATAATTTTATTGGGCCTTCGTGTTCAGAATCAAGTCCACAACTGGATGTGTAACGCGTCCGTGCGACACTCGCTGTCCGTCTCTGACATTTACCTGCCAGCTACCTGCTGTTGTTATGGTTAAAAATAGATGTGCAGCATCTCTAGTGTGTTTCTGTCTAAACGTCCGATTAGTTAACGGGATTAAGCTGTGAGGGTTTAAGTACATCTCCAAGAATCCTCCATTCATGGTGTTCTCTCTGCCGTTAGTGAGATCAGCTGAGATCAATGAGTTCAGCAGCAGCGCCTGTTTATCAGTGTCGGTTAGAAGTGTACAGTTTAAAGCCACATATTCATTATCCCCTCATTCAATAAATCTGTGTGTGTCTTCTCCTGCTTTTCAGAATGAGTACATGAAGGACGACTTTATGATTAAGATCGAGACGTGGCACAAACCTGACATGGGAACAATAGAAAATGTGAGTACAGGAAGAACTTTTATTTCATGTTTTGATCGTGATTTATTAATTATTGAGGAGAAGAGAAAAGGTTCTTGGTTTATACGAGAGATATCCTGACTCGTAGTCCATACACCCAAAACACTGGATCCTACATTTCCCATAATGCAACATGAAAGCATTTTCATTAGATCTGAGGCAAGCAGGTTCAAGTTACAGACCACCTGTGTGCTCGTCAATTTGAATCTCATTTGTTTTAGACTCAACACAGATTTGAATAAGAAACAGCGAGTCGTCTCCGTCCTGACGTTCACCTGCTTGTCTTCCTCTTTGTCATCAGGTCCACGACCTCGACGAGCAGACATGGAGGTCTGTGGAGGTGGTGCCCATAGATATTGCAAACAAAGATGAAGTGGCCCCCGGGGTGAGTTTTACTACGACCTGATGAGCCACTAAGCTTGTAAAAGACAACTTGTACGGTGAAAGAAAGATGTGAGGATTGTGTTAGTGCATCAGTTGTGATCAGACTAAGCCTGATGAGCAGGTGTTGGTACTCGGCAGGATGTCTCCACCCTGAGGAAGAGTGTGGTCATACATGTATTGTACTTTATTTGTCAGGTTACAGGACCTTCTCCTACGTAAATAAATCCTAACTGGACGTAGTGACATCAGCTGAAAATGACTCGCACGTCCGACTTTATCTAACAAATTTAATTCCCCTCTGATAAGCATTAACACTTCATACTGGTACATCTGAGACTTTTATTGTGAAAGGTAAACAAGGAAGGCATCCGTCTCAGTTATTTGCTACAGTTATAAGCTCTCTCAACTACAATGTTGTACTCACTAAAGAAGGTGCAGCAGATCACAACACATCCCGTCTTCGTGCCTTAAATCAGACGATTCTGACGACTGGTACATCTCTAAAAAAAACACATGTCAAGGGAAGTCCCGTCCAGAAACAGACCTTTCATTGTGCTCTTCTAGGAATCAATATGCCGATAACCTTTTTTTGTGAGGACACGTACAGTGTAAGCTTTTCAGATCGTCTTTTGTCACCAGATTCAGTCAGATGATGTCGTAACGGCACCACAGTCTCTACTTTAAGTGTGTTTCACTACAGACACACAAGGCGAAAACGCTGCAGTAGGTCAATTCCCACACCTGTAGAGCCGATCTTTATAATAACCTCATGAGTTTATATCGTATCTTATGTGTTCCCGGATGAGCCGATGATGCTTCTTCTGCACCGATAGTTTAAAAAGACCGTAGACTTGCGTGATGCTCGTCTCTCTCGCTATTTGTTCAGACACAACCGACAAATGAGGAATAAAAAACAGCTGTGACACTTAATATTTATCATAATTATTTCAAATTTCAAAGCCAGAGAGGACAAAATACTCACATTTCACTTGTTTATTTGTCTCGCATCACCCGTTGCGGGTGATGCGAGACAAATAAACAAGTGAAATGTGAGTATTTTGTCATTTCTGGCTGTGACATCTTGCATGGTCGTAAAACAGCCAAACTGTTAAACTTGCTCGTAGAAAGTAAGAAGCAGTGTTTCCTGTGTGTGATATGGAGACCTGCAGCTTGTGAGACGTGCTGATAGACAAGTGGAAGGTGAAAGAAAAATTGATGTGAGTCGGTGAACGACTGAAGAAAGTGTTCCTTCCAGCTCTGCTGCAGCTGGTTCATTACTCACGTCCGTGGAACGGCTCCAGAACGTGCATTATATCTTCATTCATCTTTATATGACACTATAATCTGTGTCTTCATCTTTAGAAGACACCTTGTCTAATTCAGATTTGTGGTTATCAGCTGTTTGGCAGCGCTTGATTTGGTGTCAAACCCTGAAAAATTAAACTTTCGGCTGTCTTTTAAAACCTCTTAACAGTCCAGCGTGGGCACCTGACAGTCAGTAATACCTAAACCACCGCGTCGGCCGAGGTTTAACATCTTAAAGGAGGCATTAAGCCACTTTCATCCAGGTGGGTCACGGTTGTCCCGGCACTTCCTCCACCAGCTCCTCTACTATAATGACTTAAGTGGATCAGTGTTGAGGCCGAGGCTTAATCTGAACGTCCATCTGCTGCAGGTACTCGCCACCCTTTTCCCCACAGAATGGATTAAAACAGCACGCTGTGCCGTGAGCTCGGGGGGGGTTGGGATTCAGGGGGGCGGCTGCAGTAAAAATACAGTCTTGGCAGTTACCCAGAACAAGAGTCTGACTAAACAGCTTCACTATGAGTGAGTCAGCACGGACTCCGAGATCTTTACTTGACTCTCGTGACGTCCTCCCTCTTGTAACTCAGGTCCAGTTGGTTGACGCTCTGTTGTCATTTGTTCTCCTGTAGGACTACAAGGAAGAAGAAGATCCTGCTCTTTTCCACTCCGCCAAGACAGGCAGAGGACCTCTAAGCCCTGACTGGAAGGTACCTGACATCACAACAGGAGCAGAGATGCATCGATTGTTAAGACATGATGATGATGTTCACATTTCCCCCTTTTTCCCTCTTCCACAGAATGAGCTGTCGACAGACTGTCCTCACATGTGTGCGTACAAACTGGTCACTGTCAAGTTCAGATGGTGGGGACTGCAAACCAAAGTGGAGGGTTTCATCCAGAGGGTAATTCATCCTATACGATAAGACAAAAAGTACTTATGATCACAGTTCTAATCATCAACATTAGCCGTTTTTATTCTGGGCAGTAAGCCACCAATCTGCCGTCCTTTTGGTGGCTCGCTCCGCGGATTTAGACAGAAGGCGGTAAATTGGTGGTCTGTTTTGTTCCGCCAGTTTTGCCCCTCGGAGGGTAACGTTACACTTATTTGCGCCTCCATTGCTGTAAATCCGAGGCGGCAATGTGGCGGCAAATGCTGAGATGGGCGGAGGTGTGGATGACGTGCACTGCTGCGCACCCACAGCCGGGAGTTTTAAAACCAGGAAACAGCTGATCACAGCAGTCAGTTCGTCACTTCATCCACCAAGATGAGCAGCTGGAAAGCCGCTGAGATCCGGGAGATGCTAGCGTCTCCTCGCTCTCTGTAGCTGTCTTGGTTGTCCGCTTGTTGTTGTAGCGGCGAGCTAATAGCGGTCGCTACTTTCAAATTAAAAGCCCCCCATTAAGAACCCAGTTCTAATCTCCGATGGGGTGCAATGTAAAGCTCTTATTTTGAAGAAAAACTGCGAAAAATCGTCCCATAAGGAATGAATGGGACGGGGTCAAAAAAGTCGCAAAATCATCAACGTTTTTCAAACATCTCCTGCTCTGGCAGACTTTGACCTAGAGACACCATTCAAACTTTAAAATGTAGGCACAAGTCTTATCTATTTGAGTTGTATTTGAACTTTCTTTCTACGATGTTTAGTTTTTGAACGGTGACCCTTAATTGATCGTGAGTGATTTCGAAAAAATTCAGAAAAATTCAGGATTTTCAATGAGTGTGTATTGCGGAATGTTCGCGCAGCACCAACTGGCAGAGTGGGGGAGCCTGAAAAAAACTCTCCGAAAATGTTTCTTTAGATGACGATCCTCGCCACAGATTTCACACTACAATAGTGATATTTTCCAAGAACGTAGCCACACTTGTCTTCTGTCTGGCAACGTGTCCACTTTATCGGGAGGATGTACGGTTTTTGAATTATCTGCGTCTAACTGACACAAACTCCAGCAACTGCCCCATAAGCCCCAATGTTAAACGGGAAGAGGATTCTGGGAGAAAAGCAGAAACTGCCCTGCTTCTCTTCACGCCCAACTTCCTGCTTCACGTCACGTCACATGTTGACGCCTACCAGAGGAGGAAAAGTGGAGGCTGTTTGGAAAAGGAGGAATATTACACCTCCCTTTTAGACAGACAAGGAGGCACATTGCAGCCTTTACCTTGCTGACTTCCTGAATCTCCGAGGATCCCCTCATCTTAAAAAACCTGTCACTAAACGAGCTCCCCAGCTCACTGAAGCATTGCACAGTGGAGCTTCCTACTCGTTCTTTGCTCTTAAGATCACTTTAAGCGAGTCGGGGGGGTCACACCAGAAATATCATTAAACACTTAGAGGAGTCAGGTGAGAGTTGGTATTGTTAATTATGTCAGTGAAGCACATTAAATCACTTTCATTCACTTCTAGAGGCTCTCAGGGTGCCAGCAAAGTGCTGTTCCTGTGTTGGACAGCAGAGGGAGACATTGCAAAGTTTCTTTGGAGGGAGAGAACATTTAACTGAGATGAAGAAAGGCTGTGAATCGATTTCTGATTCAGAACCAGCGTATATTTAATCTCAAAGGCACTAAACGACTCTTTTTTTCTTTCCTTTACAGCAAGAAAAGCGTATTTTCACCAACTTCCACCGTCAGCTGTTCTGCTGGATCGACAGATGGGTGGGTTTGACCATGGAGGACATCAGGCGGATGGAGGAGGAGACCCAAAAAGAGCTCGAGGAGGTAACGAACTCTCCTCTCAGACTCACAGTGCTGGAGTGTTTTATGTTACAGGTGTTGTGAAAGCCGAGGAGCTCGCACGTTAAATCAAGTTTTTCTGTTTACGATTGATGAATGATGAGTTCTGCTCTGACCAGCCTGCTGGAGACGACACACGTCGTACGTAATCCACCTGATCTAACGCTTGTTTACTCCTGGATTTCACATCAGATGCGTCAGAAGGGAGATGTGCGAGGGACCTCTGCGACAGAAGAGTAGAGGCCCGTCGCTGTAGGTCAAACTCTAGAGGCAGGCTGAGTAAGTCTCAACACAGGAGGAGGAGGGAGGAGGTGGTGCTGCATGGATTGTCCTCCACCCTTTTTCTTCTTTATACTGCCGTCTAACTCACCCTTTTGTTTTCAGATCTTTTTTTGTGCTTGACATCTTTTTCACCACAGTGTCTTCTCTCCGTTCTAATCCTCTGTTTCCATCTCACGGGCTCCGTTCTGCACATGTGAGGAAGCTAAAATGATCAGCAGGCTAATTTGGCAGTTAGACACTTGATTTGTGCAACTATGAATCTATAACTCATGAAACTCTGCAAAAATCTTTAAAAGTTCAGAATCCAGGCTTCCCAATCATTAACTAACTGATCAAGTCAACCACAAGTGAAGACCGGAGCCCATTTTCTGTTGTGTTTGACTCATTCTCCTTCTGCCTGACGTTCGTTCATCGACTCACATTCGTCTCTTCTCACATTTTAACGTTCTCTTTCAGCTCGTTCACTCGTCTCCTCTGTGCTCTCACTTTGTTTTCCTCCCCATGTTTTTGCAATCGTGGGAATAAAAGATAAAAACGTGCCTTGCTGAAGTGTGTTTCCCCTCTGATTTTGTTGTTCTGCATGTTGCACGGCTTGTTGGCATGAACAGATTTAAAGGGTTGAGTTCAACCGAAAATAAAAATTCAGTCATTATCTTCATGTTGATGGAAAGTCAGGTGAAGTTTCTTATGCCGTTTTTCCACCGACAGTACCAGCTCGCCTCGGCTCAGCGTGGCTCTACTTGGTTTGGTGTCAGACGCGTTGCGTTTCCATCTAGAATTAGTTTCTCTTCAACGTGGGCGGGTCGTCATCAACGTGGGCGGGTCGTCATCAACGTGGGCGGGTCGTCTTCAACGCGGGCGGGTCGTCTTCAACGCGGGCGGGTCGTCTTCAACGCGGGCGGGTCGTCTTCAACGCGGGCGGGTCGTCATCAACGCGGGCGGGTCGTCATCAGACGCGGGGGTCGTCATCGACGCGGGCGGGTCGTCATCAGACGCGGGCGGGTCGTCATCGACGTGGGCGGGTCGTCATCAGACGTGGGCGGGTCGTCATCAACGCGGGCGGGTCGTCATCAACGTGGGCGGGTCGTCATCAGTGACGTACTTATCCACGCGACACATAAACAGGGCTAGCTGTGGGCTATGCAAAACACGTCCACCTTTTCATTTCCTGTCGCACCATCGAGCTCGTTCTGGATGCGTCTTCAGCGACAACACTCAGGAGCGTCTCCACCTCTGCCACGGTCCACGCCGTGTTCCTGCGCGTTGTTCCTTCCATGTAATCGCTATGTTGACTGAACGCAGATGCTAGTTTTTAAAGGCAGCGGGTGTCAGGCTCGGACGTCGCGCTCGTCATGAGTCATCAAGTGGCGTCGCTCTCTGTCCAATCAGTGGCCGGCTGCCAGCTTACGTCACACAGAAGTATCAGCTCAGCTCGGTTGGAACTTATACGGAGGTGATACTAAAAAAGCTCCACTTTAGCAGGTACCAGGTACCAGATTTCAGTAATGGGAACGCAAAAAAGGCGAGCTGAGTCGAGGCGAGGCGAGCTGCTACTGTCGGTGGAAAAACAGCAATAGTGAGCAAATGTGAGCTTCACAGCAAAACAGAGTTGCAGCGTCCTGCTCAACAACTGAAGTATGAAAGAAAACTGCTCAATCCAAGTCTCCAGAAGCCTCCAGATCCCAAACTGATAAGAACACAAGTTATTTAAACCCTTTTTTAAGTGTCAAAAGCTCAACCTTGTGTTGAGGATGCAAATGAAACCTAGATCTCAGTGTTTCTGGAGATTTTAATTACCCTGGATGAGCTGATTATGCTTTATGTTTTGTTTTTTTATGTTTCAAGTCTCCGGCTTCTTCAGTTATTTAGCTGTGCTATTTTTCTGTGAAGCTCCAGAAATGTTTTGCCTGATTTCTGTACGTAGATGATGACAGAATTTTAACTTTTGGGTGAATTCATCCTTTAATCATCTGTGTTGTCTTTATGACTGAACACTGAAACCTGTCTTTTCTCCTCTCTGTTCCTCAGCTGCGTAGTAAAGGTCCGATTCGAGGCACCAGTGCTGCTCATGAGCAATGAGGCAAATCAACCAAACCCTGTCATGATGATGTCATCAGAGACACGTCCACCACGATGAGGAAGTGGCCCTGACGTCGCCTCTTCTCTTCCTGTCTCACATGATTCATTGGGGGGTTTGACAAGTTTGGTTAACAGTACTGTACAGATCCTTCCCCCAATCACAAGCCTCCTGTTCACTCAGAAAACAAAACTACAAAACAAAAAAAAAAAAAAACATGGTTTTGCATACATATAAAAAGAAAAAAAAAACTCTTTGCACAGAACGTAACTTGCCTGACATGTAATTGTTAGTTGATTATTACAATGGGCTTTGTTTTTATTCAGGTGTGTAAACCGTGACTCAGAAAGTCAAGCCTTTTAAATTAATTATAATGTTTTTAGGAAACAGGTTCCCACAGAAATTGGTATCAGATGGCTCGCAGGTATTGGACCATTTATCTCCCCAACCTCCCCCTTGTATTATAACTGTCTGTCTCTACTTTAATCCTTGTCTCGCCCCTCAATATCGTCTATATTCTCGTCCTGATGAAATGTGTCTGGATCTCCTCCCCCTTGTCTCACTGTCCCCCTCTGTCTGGCAGTTGTTTTAGGAAAACGGATGTTTTTATTTTTCTTTCTCTTATCGTTTTATTTTGGAGGCTAACCCCGCGCCTGTCTGTGGTTCAAAGCAACATTTTAATGCTCCTGCATGATCGATAAATCTCCGCTACTGTTCCCCGCCACATGTCGACGTGCACAGCCGGCTTCCTCCTCCTCCTCCTCCTCCTCCTCGCCGCCGTCACAAGTGCATGTTGACAACAGCAACTCCTCACTAAACTGTCGTTGCATGTGTGTAGTCGCTGCGTCGCTGCAGCTTCGCTCAAGTGGATTGTTTGTGTTGATTAGCGAGAGGGTCGGCGCCCCGTAGGAGAGTCTGTACGATACACCCGTGTGTGTTAGTGTGTGTGTGCGTTCGTGTGCTCGTTTGTGTTATCGACTGCCTTCGCTCCTTAAAGGACTGAGATGGAGAAACGTTCAGCTTAAACACCGTCGAGGCTTCTGAGCGGCCCGTTGAACTCGCCTCGTGCTGTCGCTGCATGTCCTTCCTCCTCGGCGAGGGCTTTTACCTGGAGGACCTCCACAGAAGCTTTTTCCTTTTTTTAAAACTCAAACAAATGAGGATGAGAGTCTGTGCGTTGCTGCGTGCATGAACGTGAATCGAGGTAGTTCTTTGTTTTTTTTATATCCTTCTCTTAACTACCGCTTCCTCTCTCAGCTGACGGAGCAAAAATGGGTCCAGGCAGATGTTTGTTTGTTGCAGATGTGGATTGAGCAGTGTATAGTTTTTATTTTCTATTTTCACCATGTATAGTGATTTTTCAAAAAAGCTTTTCATCGACCTGAACTACAGGAAAGTTTAACGAGTCTGGACTTTTTCTCTTGACATTCGACCCCTGACAGTTTAGATGATCTTCGTCTGAAAGCAGCTGGCATCTTTTAACCCGGCATCACTTTTTCTCACAGCGAGCATCTTTTGTTTTGAGCGTACTGCAGATCCCCGTCGGGCTCTAGGTAAAAAGTACTCGTGACGTTTTTCTATGACGTAGCTTAGCGCCGTTACACAGCTACGGTTAAGACGTTGTTTGTTGGGTCAGGCGTGAGCGTGTAGGTTTTGTCGTAACCTATCTGTGCGTGGTTTTACAGAGAGCTATAAGTGTACTTTATAATAGAGACCCATTGTAGATGTAAGTGGACTGAACTGTACATACGAACACGGACTTGAATGGATTATTCACGGCTCCTCAGCATCGTCAGGTCTTATCATTCAATACTGTTCTGCTCAGAGTAACTTGTTGTGACGGAGCAGGTGATGTCAGCTCTGTGGACAGTGTGTGTTGTGTGTGTGTGTGTGTGTGTGTGTGTGTGTGTGTGTGTGTGTGTGTGTGTTGTGTGTGTGTGTGTGTGTGAAGCGGAGCAGGCTGTCCACGCGTCGTTGCTCATACCGTACCTCATCCATGCTTATGAATGTACAGCCAGGAGACGGACGTGTCGAACTATGCAGGACGTTTCTGAGCTGCAGACGTGTTTCACATCTGTACACGCATGATGACATGGAGCCATTCTACCACCCGTAACACGCAAAAACAACAAAAAACACAACTCCAGATTTGGATCTGCATGCTCAACACTTTCTTTATTCTTCTTTTTCCTTTTCTTTCCTCTCGGTTTTATCCTCCGGTTTGATCAGGTTGCTTTTGAGAAGCTCCTGAACTGCATCAGACGAGAAGGGGAAGCGGCTTCCCCCTCAGCGTCAAACTGGATTCAGCTCGACCTCGCCGAGGAGCGAGAGGCCTGACCGAGTTTGACGGTGACGGGGAGTCGCCCTGAACAGAACGGTGCTGCGTGACGCTCGGTTTCGTAGCGTCACCAGCGATGCCAGCCAGGGTTCGACTGTGAGGGGAGGGATCGACGCTGAGGGAACAGATGGAGTCCAAAATACTGTCGTTTTCTTTTTTTCTTTTCTTTATTGTAATCATGAATAAGCACTTGCAAAATCTACTGGGTTTTTTTTTTTTTTCTCTGATGTTTTTTCTTTCTTTTATTTGTTTTTTTTTTGGAAGACAAAGATTCACAGTGTATTCGATTTTCTGATTTTCTGATAAGGCAAAATTCAGGGGAATTAGTAGTGAATGTAATACAATTAGTTCCTTTTTTTTTTCTTTTTCACAGCGTTGGTGCTGTGACAGAAGGTCTAGACAATGGAACATAACAGAATATCTAATAAATTTGAACAAATAAGAGAATCAGTGTGCCGTTTCCTGTTTGTGTCTTTTTGTGTCTCCCTGGTGGGTATTTTATTTTGAAAGGAGCTTTTAATTAAGTCTCCACACTCATATTGTTCCTGATAGAAGTTTAGATTTATTTATTTATTCTGGTGGCTCACATTAAAGCACACACGGCCAAAATACAACAAATATTAGTTGAACAACTGAAGGACCGTCTTCAAAAAGGCACCAAGTTTATCTGATGAATGTTTGAATATTATTCTATCAGCTGCTTTTCTCTTTAACTCGTTCAACTTACATTCAAACACAATATGACAAACTTTTCAAAGGTTGCAGATGAGGCTGCAAACATGGATTAAAGTACAATACATGGAAAAAAAATACTTATTTCCAGCAATATTAACGTAGTAATGATCAGTGATGTGCCACAATCTTATCCTGTCTGACCTTTAGACGAAGGTTTTCACAATAATGTGACTCAGAATGGAGATTTGAGAGGAAGCTCAGTGGATAATTTGTCCTCTGGCTGCAGAACTCTTCTCTCAGAAATTAGATCGTCTCTACTTTAATGTTTGAGCCTCACGGTGCAGATGTGCAGAGTCTGACACTAAAAGAAAGATCCTGTTATAATTTCTAATGAGTTATAACTCGATGGGAAGCCAATGTGCAGCTCAAACAAGTGTGATGTAGAAACTATAAGCCTCCAGACTTTTTCAGGGTGATGTGAGACATCTGGTGTCTGGTAATAAAGCAACAGAAGCACTGAGGTGAGATCAGCAGTCCAGCAGCACTAAGAGACGGAGAAGGTCTCATTCTTCATGTCACATCACCGATAATAAAGTGATTAATACATGTAAATGACCTCAAACTGTCACATAAAGCCTCTTTAAACTTGTGACATGAACAATATTTGCATTCTCATAAATCCTGGCAGTGGTGGAAGAAGTATTCAACACCACAGTCTTCTTATTATGAGGATATTAGCATCAAAATATACTTTTAACGACCAAATAATTAATAATGTTGCAGCTGGTGGAGATGGGATGTGAATATCTGCATGCATTATAATCTATCAGCTGATTGATTGATTGTAGTGGAGTAAAAAGTGCAACATCTGCCTCCCAGCTGCAGAAGAGTAGAAGTAAAAGTACCTCAAAGTACTCATGCACTGTACTTTTACTGCACCACTCCTTCTATATTTCTCCATAAGGTGGGAAACATTTCTAACCCATCAGATAAAGTATGCATGTCTGCATGTCTGCAGATGATCTTGGAGTCAGAACCGGTCCAGAGTTCTGCAGCAGCGCACATTCACGCAGCTTATTGCGCTTTCAGCAGTAAAAAGAAATCCTTTAATCGCTCCTAGAGGCCGCTCACAGTGCGCATGCGTCAACATTTACCCAGCAGGTAAACTCCACCATGGCGGCGAGAGGCCATGTGCAAGATCCCAACGACAGGAGACTCAGGCCGATATACGGTGAGCACTCAATGGGGAGTCGTGCAGGTGTGCGCGCGTGGATGTTCGGTACACATCCGTGTGATCTGTGCGGCTGCATGTGTGTGGGGTTGAAGGTGGAGGAGTCGGGGGGGGGCAGCGATGCGGCCCCACCAGCTCCAACCACGGTGTCTGCTGCCTGCAGCGCCCAATGACAGTGCACCTTACCCGGTCTGCCACCTCGCCGGGGTGCGACGCGACAGCCGCGGGTCTCCGGGTGAAGCCGTGTGTCCCCCCGTGTCACAGCTGGAGTCACCCCGGGTGGTGTTGTGGCGCTGCACGGCGCGGACGTTTCTGTCGCCCGGTTTGGCTCATTCTCAAAGTCGAAGTGCTTTCTCCTTTTTTGCTAACGGTCGCTGTTTGACAGCTAGCTAGCGTGCTAATGTGTCAGCTAGCCCAGCCAGCCAGGCAGCCAGCCGCTGGACGTGCTGCAGCTGTGTGCGGGTTTAAAATAAAAGTTTACTCCTTTGGGTTGATGAGGATCTCCGCTGTGATTAGCTGTCTGTGTCCAGTTTGAACGTGTAGCCTCTTTATAACTAGCTGAATGTGACACGGTTAGCTCACAGCTAGCATCAGGAGAGGTGTAAGGACAATGCTTCAAGCTAGCTAGCTTGTTAGCTCGCTTGCTAGCTAGCTGTCACAGCTCGCGGAGGCTGCTACATAACGGAAATAAAAGACATTCACTGTGTTTTAACGTTTAACAACTACGATGAATCACACGTGTTTAGCCTGCTGTGTTATACTTTCTTACTTTATTCTGTTAGCGTTGTATTAGCCGACATGTAAGCGTCGGCTCGCGGAGCTAGCTGCTCAGAATTGAACAGGTTTTTTTGTTGGGAACTTTGTCAAAGCGTTTAGCTAGCAGCAGTGTGTCAACTCTGCAGCTGCAGGACAGTGAAAATACACTTTTAAAAAACCAAACACGAGTCGACTTTACTGTCTTTCACCTCAGGGTTGGGTTAGTTCAGGCAGCAGAACTCGACCTGAGGTGATATCTGAGTGTTTGTGTGCATTATCTGTTAGCTCTCGTCAACTTGTTGGCTGTCCTGTGATGATGACAGCTTGAACAGACAGAGAGAGAGAGAGAGAGAATAGACATGACATAATCACAGTGAACTGTCTGGCACGGTTAATTTTGGCAGCCAGCTGTCATGAAGAGGCTAAACTGAGGTGTGTGTGTGTGTGTGGCTGCAGGCACATAGTTCAACATCTACCAGTCATTCAGAGAGACGTGTGTGATGATGGAGAGCTGATATAATCATCTAAAGTCCAAGTTAATGTGTTTAAATGGCTTGTTAAGGCTGACAAACTGTCCAAAAATCTAAAATTGCCAATTTATTTTCACCTCAAATGAAGAAAATCTTCACAATTGAGAAGCTGGAACAATAAATGTTTGTTATTGTAGCCTGGAAATAAGAAGTCGAGTACGATTGGTGACATTGTTCAATAATTTAGTCGATTAATTGATTCATTGTTTGGTCAAACACGACCTCCTCAACCCAGAAGATATTCAGTTCAGTGTCATAGAGGAGGAAAGAAAGAGTTAGTGTTATCAATAAAATCAATACATATTGATTCTGAGTTTCTGCAGTATTGATGAACCAGGATCAGCAGTGAGACGCTGCTGTGCTTCACACACAGCAAACAAGCCGTCATGTTTTAGTTTATCGACGTAAAAAACTGCGGCTGCGTCGCTTCTGCTCGTCTCCACCGTCGTGACATCGATGCTTAGTGACCAGATGTCTAAGGTGAACAAAGACGATGGATGTATTGATCTTCAGGACGGCGAGCTGATCAGACACCAGTCAGAAGAGATGAAACGTCTGACGAGGAAGAGGAATGAATGATCCAGGTTACTTGTTGTTGCCTGTAAAGAAAATCAGAATGAAGAAATATCGTCCAGGTCAACATGTGTTGTGCCTGAAACCACCTCTGTGCTGCTCCTCCGCCTTATAAAGGTGAAGAGAACCCAGATTAACGTGATGTTTTGTCTCTCGTGTTTCCTCAGATTACCTTGATAATGGCAACAATAAAATGGCGATACAGCAGGCGGACAAGCTGCTGAAGAAACATAAGGACCTGCACTGTGCCAAGGTGGGTGACGCAGGAGCGATTCGCACTTTTTAAAACGCTTTGTTTGTGTTTCTGTGACGCCTCTTCTGCTGTCAGCGTGAGAACTTGTGCACACAGAACAGGTAGAAGTCACTCGTATGTGTTTTTATAAGCCCTGGTTTTGTTCCCTGACTCCCCAAATTAACAAACAAAACGTCAGACCAATAACACTCCTGTGAGAAGCTCTATAAAGTTTTAAACGTGAGGATTTTTGGATCTGCTCCGTCTTTCTCTTCTCTGGGAGTCACAAGGAAAAACCATCTATAATTTATAATGCTTTAAATAATTGGGGGAGCTGTGTGCAGAGAACATCTCCTCAGGCCACGTGTCCACAGAGAGAGTTTTTGGTTGTGCACTCAGAAGCGATGGGAGGAAAACGCTGCTCCTCTGAGGTTTACTATCTGTTTGTTTTTGTGTGACGTCGGAACGTCAGAGCAGGGAGGATGTGGGAGCGTGACGTGATACACAGGAGACAAAACTAAAGTGAATATTATCACCTCGGCCTCTCTGTAAAGTTGAGAGGTTGGCTGGCTGTTGCTGCGGACGCTCGCTCCTCGTTGCTCCTCCAACGATTGATTGCTTAACGATGTGTTCCACCGTCAGGTCCTGAAGGCGATCGGTCTTCAGAGGACCGGGAAGCAGGATGAAGCGTTCTCTCTGGCGCAGGAAGTGGCCACTCTCGAGCCGACCGACGACAACTCACTACAAGCTCTGACCATCCTGTACAGAGAGATGCATCGTCGTGAGTACACACACTCACACACACACACACACACACACATATGCCGTTTTTCCACCGACAGTACCAGCTCGCCTCGCCTCGACTTAGCTCGCCTTTTTTGCGTTCCCATTACTGAAATCTGGTACCTGGTACCTGCTAAAGTGGAGCTTTTTTAGTATCACCTCCGTATAAGTTCCAACCGAGCTGAGCTGATACTTCTGTGTGACGTAAGCTGGCAGCCGGCCACTGATTGGACAGAGAGCGACGCCACTTGACGACTCATGACGAGCGCGACGTCCGAGCCTGACACTCGCTACCTTTAAAAACTAGCATCTGCGTTCAGTCAACATAGCGATTACATGGAAGGAACAACGCGCAGGAACACGGCGTGGACCGTGGCAGAGGTGGAGACGCTCCTGAGTGTTGTCGCTGAAGACGCATCCAGAACGAGCTTGATGGTGCGACAGGAAATGAAAAGGTGGACGTGTTTAGCGTCGCCCACAGCTAGCCCTGTTTATGTGTCGCGTGGATAAGTACGTCACTGATGACGACCCGCCCACGTTGATGACGACCCGCCCACGTTGATGACGACCCGCCCACGTTGATGACGACCCGCCCACGTTGATGACGACCCGCCCACGTTGATGACGACCCGCCCACGTTGAAGAGATACTAATTCTAGATGGAAACGCAACGCGTCTGAAACCAAACCAAGTAGAGCCACGCTGAGCCGAGGCGAGCTGGTACTGTCGGTGGAAAAACGGCATTAGAGGCTGGTGATGATGTCACTGTGAGGGCTGCTTATCGTGCGTGTCGTTCACAGCGGAGTTGGTGGCGAAGCTGTACGAGGCGGCGGTGAAGAAGGTTCCCCTCAGCGAGGAGTATCACTCGCACCTCTTCATGGCGTACGCTCGCGTCGGGGAGTACAAGAAGATGCAGCAGGTGAGGTCGCTCAGGTCCACGCCTGCATACAAACACCAAACACACAGCTGAGGCTGCTCATTAGATCATCAGAGTAAAGAAGAGGATGTTCACGACTGCATCTTCGCCCTTTACAGGCGGGAATGGCCTTGTATAAAATCGTCCCCAAGAACCCGTACTACTTCTGGTCCGTCATGAGTCTGGTGATGCAGGTGAGAGCACAGACGCTCACATTCCCCCGACGTCTTGATTTATTCTGAACGTAACACTCGTGTGCTGTGTTGTTTTGTGGTTCAGGCCATCTCAGCACAAGATGAGAAGCTGTCCCAGACCATGTTCCTGCCTCTGGCTGAGCGCATGGTGGAGAAGATGGTGAAGGAGGAGAAGATCGAAGCCGAAGCGGAGGTGAGTCGAGTGTCTGCATCAGCTGATGGACTCAGAAATGTTTGTACGACAGCTCTACATCTGGTTTATCTTCCCCAAGTTATCCAGGTTCATTTTATTTATACAGCTCGGTTCCACCAAACACAAATCTGTCTCCAGAAGCTTTTCTGTACGTCACACAACATCCTCCATCCCCTCAGACCCTCGAAACAGATCAGGAAAACTCCTCAAAAACTCAGTTTGACAGGAGAAAAAATTGAAGAAACGTCAGGAAAAGCAGCCGAGGTCAGACAAACATGTAGCAGATGTTGTTTGTTACAGAAATATCAATCAATGAGATGACAAAGTTACAGATTGTAAATATGAAAGTAAAAATACAAGAAGTTTTATCATTTTTAAGGAAGTTTCTTCGAGCTGCTGTTCGTCCAGTAAAAAGAGACTTTTATCGTTGAACCCTGGTAAAAATGAAACATGAAAAACTTCCCTCGAAGCTGAAAGTAAAATGTGAATTCCCCTTTTTATTGCTCGTGTTCTGGTCTCTCACACTCACAGTCTCTTCTGTCAGAATGATTTCTGTCTCTGTTTGAGTTCCTCATCACGACAGCAGTGTTTCTTCACGGTTAGACGGATGTTTCTGCAGAAATGTATCGTCACACGAGCCATCAGAAAAACTCCTGTAGGTTAAATCTGACCTGATAAACAGTGAACACTACTTTTAAGTCCAGGTGATAATGTAAAAAGTAAAACGTATATATCATGTGTGATTCAGGAGATATGATGCAAAATCCGTAATTTTGTCACGGTGGAAAGTAAAGTGAGCGTTACGACAGGCGGTTTCATAATGACTGTAATGTTCACGCTGCACCAGGTTTCATGCTTTTTTATGAAAAAGTATCTCATCACTTCAGATGTGTTAGCATCACCTCGAGGCGCTCGGTAACCTAGCAACAGTGAGGTTACAAACACAGACAGACAGATGGTTGTTACAGAGGTTCTGCTAATATTTACAGTTGTTTTGTTTCTGTGTGTCTTCAGGTGCAGCTGTACTTTATGATCCTGGAGCGTTTGGGCAAATGTGTGGAGGCTCTAGACGTGATCAGAGGCCCACTGGGAGGTAAGAACGGTTCTGTGCTAATGAAGCCTGAAAGATCATCGACATGTTTGAGTTCTTCCTCGTTCGACACGTGTGAATACAGAGTGCCAGTGAGTACGTACTTCTTTAAAGGGATATTCCGGTGTAAGTTTAATCCATGGTCTAACACACCTTGACACCGAGTAAGACTCCCCCTCGAGAGGTCAAGTTAGCTGACCGCTAGCTTAGCTAGTTTTAGCAACCTCAGAAAAGACCGCACGATAACAATACACTGCAGCTTATGTCTCCAACTAGAAACCGCCATCAAAAAGCCACAATTAATGGTGAGAACAGCAGCAAACTTCAGCAACAGTACATGTACAGTCCCAGCACACAGTACGAAGCATCAAACATCTGCTAGCTTTGCTGGATTTGTATTAAAAACACAGCACAACTCACCCTCTCCTCCAGCAGCCTGCCTGTGTGGGGAAGCCCTGACGAGTCGATTACCGAGTGCAGTAGATTTCTGCAGCTCAAGGATGAAAATGTCTGATTATTACTCCATGGAACGCTCAGTTCTTATTATCGAGAGCTGACAGGGAAAATAACGGAAGTAATGGAGTAATAATCAAACATTTTCATCCTTGAGCTGCAGAAATCTACGTCTTTAAGGGCCGGTGCAGATTAAGAAATATAAACGTACGACTGTGAGACACAGAGATGAACTGTGTGATGAATCATGTTCATCAGAATATACTCAGACCTGGATAAGATGCAACATTAGCAGTGTGTGTGTGTGTTGACTACGTGTGTGTGTGTGTGTGTTGACTACATGTGTGTGTGTTCCCACAGAGAAGCTGACCAGTGAGCTGCAGAGCAGAGAAAACAAGTGTATGATGCTCTACCAGAGGCTACAGCGCTGGCCCGAGTGCAACGCGTTGGCCCACAAGCTGCTGCTCAAAAAGTGAGTCCAGCCTCACACACACACACACGTGTCGTAACACACACACACATCTGCTGATGAGCTGATTGGTTGTGAACCTGTGTGTGTGTTTCTCGTTTGTAGTCCTGACGACTGGCAGTTCTATCCTTGCTACTTCGACTCTCTCTTCCACCTGATCGATCAGTCGTGGAGCCCGCCGGAGGAAGGCGAGCAGTGAGTACCGTCGCTCACATTTTAAATGGATTCTGGTGCGAGTGTGTGTTCGTTGGAGGCCAGAAGAAGCAGGATTTTAGGCTAATTTTTAAACAAATGAACACAGATATCTTTGTTACATTTAGTTTTTCAAAATATACTCATCAGGACATGATGTAGTAAGTATTAAAACCTGCCTCAGCTCTAAACTTTGGAGGAGAGCAGTCGAAAACATTTTGATTTAAAACATGATCGGTGTCTTTCTGTGCGTCTCCAGCTGTCCGGAGGGCGCCGTACATCACACCGTGGCCGAGGTGGTGAGGTTCGTGGAGGACCGAATCAAAGGAGAGGACGACAAAGACTCTCGTGCGCTCCGAGGACCGTACTTAGCTCGGCTCGAGTTGATTCACAGACTGAGAGAAAGAGGCTGTCCTGAAGAAAGCGAGCTCGGTAAAACACACAGCGGGAAAAAAACAGCTGTTTTTCGCCCCGTTCTGCAGTTTCACTCGGCTTTAACGTCCCTCTGTGTCTTTTAAACAGGAGAGCCTTTAGAGCTGATGGTGCAGTTCTTTGGGAAGTTTGGGGACAAACCGTGCTGCATCACCGACCTAAAAATATACCTCCACCTGCTCTCTGCTGACCAACACGTTCAGGTACGACCGAGCTGCAGCAGCACTGTTGAGCTGCCTCCTGTGAAGTGAAGTGTTTGGACTGAAACACATTGCTCCTCTCAACGTTTCAGTTCATCAACCGTCTGAGTGAAGCGGTTCCTCTCGGCGAGCAGGGAGACGAGGGATTCGCCTTTCCGGACGACACCAAAGCGCTGCAGAGGCATCTGTGCGTGTGTCAGCTGAGTCGAGCGCTCGGGCTGCATCACGCGCTCGACGTGGAGGGAAAACTGCGGCTCATCGCCGAGCTCAAAGCTCACTATCGGCACGGACTGAAGTTCGGTAAGAGCGCTTTGATTCGTTGATGAAACGAACGATTCCTGATGCTTTATTGTTCTGACTTGTGGATTTCTTTGTCTCACAGGGATGAACGCTCTGAAGACGGAGCTGCAGTTCTCTGATATGTATTGTCTCATGGCAGCTCACGTATACATCGACTTATGGACGGATACCGGTGAGTTCCTCTTCCTCTGCTTCCTCGTCTGTCTCCGTTGGCGAGATTAGACCCTTTTCAGATAGAAAAGATCTAAAAGGGAGGTGTAATATTCCTCCTTTTCCAAACAGCCTCCACTTTTCCTCCTCTGGTCGGCGTCAACATGTGACGTGACGTGAAGCAGGAAGTTGGGCGTGAAGAGAAGCAGGGCAGTTTCTGCTTTTCTCCCAGAATCCTCTTCCCGTTTAACATTGGGGCTTATGGGGCAGTTGCTGGAGTTTGTGTCGGTTAGACGCAGATAATTCAAAAACCGTACATCCTCCCGATAAAGTGGACACGTTGCCAGACAGAAGACAAGTGTGGCTACGTTCTTGGAAAATATCACTATTGTAGTGTGAAATCTGTGGCTAGGATCGTCATCTAAAGAAACATTTTCAGAGAGTTTTTTTCAGGCTCCCCCACTCTGCCAGTTGGTGCTGCGCGAACATTCCGCAATACACACACATTGAAAATCCTGAATTTTTCTGAGTTTTTCGAAATCACTCACGATCAATTAAGGGTCACCGTTCAAAAACTAAACATCGTAGAAAGAAAGTTCAAATACAACTCAAATAGATAAGACTTGTGCCTACATTTTAAAGTTTGAATGGTGTCTCTAGGTCAAAGTCTGCCAGAGCAGGAGATGTTTGAAAAACGGCGATGATTTTGCGACTTTTTGACCCCGTCCCATTCATTCCTTATGGGACGATTTTTCACAGTTTTTCTTCAAAATAAGAGCTTTACATTGCACCCCATCGGAGTTTAGAGCTGGGTTCTTAGCGGGGGGCTTTTAATTTGAAAGTAGCGACCGCTATTAGCTCGCCGCTACAACAACAAGCGGACAACCAAGACAGCTACAGAGAGCGAGGAGACGCTAGCATCTCCCGGATCTCAGCGGCTTTCCAGCTGCTCATCTTGGTGGATGAAGTGACGAACTGACTGCTGTGATCAGCTGTTTCCTGGTTTTAAAACTCCCGGCTGTGGGTGTGCAGCAGTGCACGTCATCCACACCTCCACCCATCTCAGCATTTGCCACCACATTGCCGCCTCGGATTTACACAGAGGACGGCAGAGTGGTGGCTTACTGCCCAGAATAAAAACGGCTATTGTCTCTGAACGTGTCTCTCCTGTGTGTGTTTTCAGGGGACGAGGACATGGTGTGGCAGTCTCTGGGCGTCCTGCAGGAGGGTTTGTCTCACAGTCCCTCCAACGCCCAGTTCAAGCTGCTGCTGCTGCTCCTCTACTGTCGCCTGGGAGCCTTCGAGCCCGTCGTGGATCTTTACTCCAGCCTGGACGCCAAACACGTGCAGCACGACACCATCGGGTCGGTACAGAAACACGTCTGCTTTAATCGCACCTGGTGTTCAGCTTATCAAGCGTCTCAGAGCTCGCTGAAAGTTGAACTTGGACTGAAAAGTTTATAGTTTTGTTTCCCTTATTCTAATTTTACATGTGAACTTTCACTGTTGTTTTAACAGTGAGTTTAACAGTGGACCAGTGGACAGTTCACAGCGGTGCATTTATAATGATGCATATAAATGTGCATCATCCCGAAAAACAAATGAAAACAACACATTTGAATGAGATGTTCTGGTTTTCCTGACAGCTCAAGGTTAGAGATTATGTGAATAGACAAATAACGTAGGTTTAGTTCTGGAGGTTATTCCTGCAAACAACAATTAAAGTGATTAAATCTCAGATTTTGTCTATAAGTAAACGCCAGTAAGACACTAATTTAGAAGAAAAAGTGAATAAAAGTGAGAAATTGTTGATTTTTGTAGCATCACCAAGTATTGAAAGATGTTTTCTGATAATAAAGATGTATTAAATAAACTTATAACTCCACAATTAATACATTTATGAGTCATTGAATGAATAAATTAATGATTAAATCTCATTACTTTTCACGTTTCGAGGGTCAAAAACTGTATCGAGCAGGATCTTTATTGTCAAAGAGGAAATGAAAAAAGTGTGGAGCGGCAAAAGTAAAACTATCGACTCATAAAAGTCGGAAAGGTCAAATGGAAAATGGTTCACAGGCTGATTTCCTTCCTTTATTTTAGGCATCATTGAGTCTGAGCTGAGTTTATTTCACAGTTTCTCTCCAGAAGAATTAGAAATGTTTGTCCGACCCTGTTCTCTTCCTCTCTTTCCTATCAGCAGGAGGTTTGTTTGAATCCTCATTTCTTTCTTCGTCTCCAGGTTTCTGTTAACACGTTACGCGGAGTCGTTGGGTCAGTTCGCTGCAGCCTCCCAGTCCTGTAACTTCTCCCTCAGGTTTTTCCACTCGAACCAGAAAGATGTAAGTCCAGACTCACGTGTTCTGATGTTCCCTCACCGTTCAGTCCTTTCAAATCGATCTCGTTTCTCTCCCTCCAGACCTCAGAGTACATCATCCAGGCGTATAAGTACGGAGCGTTTGAGAAAATCCCAGAGTTCATTGCTCTCAGGAACAGGTTGAACCAATCACTGCACTTTGCTCAGGTCCGTACTGAGAGGATGCTGCTCGATCTGTTCCTGGAGGCCGACATGTGAGGAAACACTCAACACACACACAGAGAAATCACAGCGACTCGTGTTGCAGACTGAATTCTTCATCGAGATGTCGTCTTTGTGTTTGTTTCATTTCAGCGTGTTGAGTCTGGAGGAGAGTGTGAAGGCCATGTCTTTGTCTGCAGAGGAGGACGACATCCCCTGGGACAACATGAGGGACAACAGAGACCTGACGGTTTTCACCAGCTGGGACCCGAAAGACAGGTGCGTCATGATGTCGTCCAGGTGTTCTGTCGCAGTTGTAGTCATCATCTATCATCTCTAACAGCGTCTGCTCGCCTCCTCTCCGTCCACAGACAGCTAACGGAGGAGCACCGGCGCCGCTCTCTCGAGGAGGAGTCGGTGTGGCTCAGATTGCGCTCGCTCACCCTTCGCCTCCTCGCCTCGCTCGCCGCGCTCGGACACTCGGCCTCGCAGCAGAACTCCGAGGTGACCAACGAGAACGGCGTCGGAGACAAGTCCTCGATCCTCAGCAGCCTGCTGTCGCAGCTCAACCAGACTCTACAGACCGCCGTGCAGATGGCGGAAAAACGCGTACAGGTCGGTTCATTCACTAAATATTTCAATAATACTGTGACACACACGGTTAAAAAAAACCTTGTGTGTCACGTGTACGAGCGCTAACGTCCTTTATGCAGAACTGAACCCAGATCATCCACACAGACACCAGGATTTTTACCTTCAGGCTCATTATTTGGACGTCCAAAAATAAAAATCACAATTTATTAAGTCTCTCCGAAAACGTTCTTCCATCTTGGGCAAAACATTCATTCCAGCCTCCCTGGTTGTGGACGAGGGGATGTTATCATGTGTGTCTTAATGTGAGACATTATGTCCCCTCAGTGTTGCTGTAACACAGGAGCTGCTCATTAGCACACTGCTCTGAAGGCAACTGTCTCCCATCACCAGAGAAGGGAGTCAGATCGACTGGCGAGCGTCCGCCATACATCCCTTTAGCTAAGTTTAAAAGGGTCTTTGTCTTTGCACCACATGTCGTGATTTAGCCGTGTCCTCCGGCGAGCTGTACTGAGTCAGCTGAGGTAAGAACAGCGACAAGGAAATGTGCAACATGACGACTCTGAGGGGACGTTACTTCCTCTACTGCAGCTTCTCTTAAATCACAGTGTTATGCCGTTTTTCCACCGACAGTACCAGCTCGCCTCGCCTCGACTCAGCTCGCCTTTTTTGCGTTCCCATTACTGAAATCTGGTACCTGGTACCTGCTAAAGTGGAGCTTTTTTAGTATCACCTCCGTATAAGTTCCAACCGAGCTGAGCTGATACTTCTGTGTGACGTAAGCTGGCAGCCGGCCACTGATTGGACAGAGAGCGACGCCACTTGACGACTCATGACGAGCGCGACGTCCGAGCCTGACACCCGCTACCTTTAAAAACTAGCATCTGCGTTCAGTCAACATAGCGATTACATGGAAGGAACAACGCGCAGGAACACGGCGTGGACCGTGGCAGAGGTGGAGACGCTCCTGAGTGTTGTCGCTGAAGACGCATCCAGAACGAGCTTGATAGCGAGCTAGCGTTAGCGACCGTTTGCTTACCTGAATAGTCCTACGTCTCTTGGCGTGTCTCCTCTCGTCTTCGGATTCACACTGTTGTAGGAAATCTGAAATTCTCTCGTCGTCTTCGAGCATGTTTTGCCTGAACGCCTGCAGCCTTCGACCACGTTGAAGAGATACTGAATCGAGGCGAGGCGAGCTGGTACTGTCGGTGGAAAAACGGCATTAGCCATCAGATGTAACTCCCTAAACAAACAAACTGTACTGCTGATATCTTCTACATCTTCCCGTTGAGTCCTTGCTGAACTGACGTCCCTGTTGTGTTGCAGTATCCATTCCTGGGTCCCCCCTCCACCCGCCTGGCGCCGGCTCTGTCCAGCGGGAGCTGTCAGTGCCAGGTCGCAGCCCTCCAGCTGTCTGTGCACATACAGGAGCTGGAGACTGTCGGACTCGGTGAGAACATGAACTAGATCTCTGCTCTGACCTTTTAATGCTTTTTTTTTTTTACTGACCTCTCGTTTCTTTGTTCCCTCTCAGACGAGCCGTCGGAGCTCCAGACTCAGATCTGTAACGGTTTCCAATCATTAGTAGTTCAGCTTCAAGGTGAGTCGGCGGCTGGACTTCTTCACAGTGAGCTTTAGAGGTTTGTCTTGTTTCTGTTACGCTTCACGTTTCCTTGTTTGTGTCCACAGAAATTCTGAATAAATGCAAAGGAGACGTATTGGAACTGAAAGAGGGCAAATTAAAAACACAGCCCTCCTTATTAGAAAACCTAATCTTCTTTGTTGAGGTGAGTCGTCTCTGCTTCCACACACTCCGTCGCTACGTGACGTGTCGCAGGTGAAACTGACTCATGTTGCTCTGCGCAGACGGTGTGCATAGTCTTCTGGATGGCGAGTCACGGTGCCAAGATCCTCCGACCACTCAAGACGAGTCTACAGAAAAAGAAGAAGAAGAAGAAAAAGGATGCGAACACAGCGATGGTACGTTCTGATCCACCTCCGTCACTCTCTAACCTGATGATTAATCCTCACTGCCGTCATGTTGACTGTCCTCTGATCTGTGTCTCCTGCAGCCGGCGGTGGTTTGTGGCTTCCAGGAGCTGACGGGGAGCTTGCAGGACCTGCTCACCCAGGCTCTGGAGCATATAAAGGGGCAGGAGACGGGCCTGACAGCCCTTAAACTGGCCAGTTTAAGCTTGGACGGATGCCCCGAGGTCAGTGTGCACAAACATGAACCGTTTATCTTTCACAGATAAAAGTTATTACAGTTGGAAGCTCCACATTTGCAAGAAGTTTTACTTTTTAGCACAGAGCAGGATGTAAACTCTCATCTGTTGGATATTTTCTCAGTTAATAGATTAGTTGTTTGGTCTGTAAAACGGTGAAAGATGCCGATCGCTGTTTCCTTAAGCTCAACATGTCGTCCTCAAATGTCTTGTTTCATCCGCAACCCAAAGATATTCAGTTTACTGTCACCAGCCCCTTTTAGATAGAAAAGGTGGCACATCTGCAGCAAGGTAAAGGCTGCAATGTGCCTCCTTGTCTGTCTAAAAGGGAGGTGTAATATTCCTCCTTTTCCAAACAGCCTCCACTTTTCCTCCTCTGGTAGGCGTCAACATGTGACGTGACGTGAAGCAGGAAGTTGGGCGTGAAGAGAAGCAGGGCAGTTTCTGCTTTTCTCCCAAAATCCTCTTCCCGTTTAACATTGGGGCTTATGGGGCAGTTGCTGGAGTTTGTGTCGGTCAGACGCAGATAATTCAAAAACCGTACATCCTACCGATAAAGTGGACACGTTGCCAGACAGAAGACAAGTGTGGCTACGTTCCTGGAAAATATCACTATCGTAGTGTGAAATCTGTGGCTAGGATCGTCATCTAAAGAAACATTTTCGGAGAGTTTTTTTCAGGCTCCCCCACTCTGCCAGTTGGTGCTGCGCGAACATTCCGCAATACACACTCATTGAAAATCCTGAATTTTTCTGATTTTTTTCTAAATCACTCACGATCAATTAAGGGTCACCGTTCAAAAACTAAACATCGTAGAAAGAAAGTTCAAATACAACTCAAATAGATAAGACTTGTGCCTACATTTTAAAGTTTGAATGGTGTCTCTAGGTCAAAGTCTGCCAGAGCAGGAGATGTTTGAAAAACCTCGATGATTTTGCGACTTTTTTGACCCCGTCCCATTCATTCCTTATGGGAAGTTTTTCACAGTTTGTCTTCAAAATAAGAGCTTTACATTGCACCCCATCAGAGTTTAGAACTGGGTTCTTAGCGGGGTGCTTTTAATTTGAAAGTAGCGACCGCTATCAGCTCGCGTACAACAACAAGCGGACAACCAAGACAGCTACAGAGAGCGAGGAGACGCTAGCATCTCCCGGATCTCAGCGGCTTTCCAGCTGCTCATCTTCGTGGATGAAGTGACGAACTGACTGCTGTGATCAGCTGTTTCCTGGTTTTAAAAGGACGGCAGATTGGTGGCTTACTGCCCAGAATGAAAACGGCTATAGTGGAGGAAAGAAAGCAGAAAATATTCACATTTAAGAAGCTGGAATCAGAGAATGAAGTCGCACCATTAACAGAACGTGACTTAAATGTTCGTAGAGCCGTTACCTGATGGACTTACCTTTTTTTTCTTACCTGTTTCAGGACGAAGCTTCGTTTATGAAGGCTGCTATGGACAAGGTGCAGAGCAGTTACCTGCGCTCTCTACAGGAGGTGGGAGATCTGCTCAAGAAGAGAGCGGAAACTATAAAGAACCTCAAGATCTGAACACCATCACACACAAACCCCCCCAAATAAAGACGACTATACCCCCGACATCAGCCCCTCAGCGCCCCACGCCGCCGTCTGTCAGCCCACCAGCTAACCCACGAGTCCGACAAACCCCCGGCTCGACCCGACCCACCGAGCACACAGTCGTTACTGACCTCCCCCTTTTTCTTCCTGCATATTTGTGAGCTCTCAACCCAACCTGGATTTTTTGTTTTGTTTTGTTTTTCCTCTTCTTTCACTTTTCAACACACACCTCTGGGACATTTGCAACTCTTATAGCACACTCGAGCTTGTAAGTAAAAAAAAACAAAACTCATGACTTTATACAGCAGTTATAAGAAAACTTAGGTGGGGAAAAAAAAAAAAGAGACGCGCTCCTTTTTAAATAAAAAAAAAACTACAGAAATAGAGCAAATTAGGAGAAATGAATAAGCAGTTTTAGATGAACTAATCTAATAAATTATTGTACATAGAAAAACTACCGCTACACAATATAAAGACACAATAAACCACTATTCTGTTCCGTCAGCTACGTTTCCTCTTTATTCCTCACTTTGGTTTTTCTGGTGAACAATCACACACACACACACACACACACACACACACACACACAGGACTGTTAACACTAAGGACGTGCTGCTGTTCCAGCTGTTTCTCTGCGTCGAGTGGAAACGGGCACAATTTTTTTTCTGCATTGAACTGATGGAAATGAGGACTGAAGTTTCAACCATTCAACTTTTATTTTCTCACTTTTCTTCCTTTTGTTTTGTTTTTTTTTGCTTCGTGTATCTCGTGTGTCGCTTCGGTACTGAAAGTGGAGCCACCTCTGTAGTCGCAGTATTATAAAGAGCAGCGGCGGGACGAGTGAAACAACCAGGACGCCGTCTGAACTGTCTGCCGCCGCTGCTCTTCTTCTTCTTATTATTATTATTATTATTATTTTTTATTCCTCGTAGAAGTGGTGCTTGTGAAACATGTCTGTTGTGGAATCGGGTTGTTCCAGCACAAACAAAAAAAACAACATCAGGCATGGATCAAACCGTCGGAATCCTTTAAAGACTGGACTGAATTATAATGATTGAATGAATTATCTTAAAGGAGCAGTTCACCCCACAATCAAACACGTTTTTTTTACTCCTACCTGTTGAACTATTGATGCACCTGGACTGTTTTGGTGGAGGCTGATACTCTTTTTAAACTCGACAGCGATGTCTCTTTCCAGAAATCATGACCCGGGTACTCAAGATGATCCACACACCTTGTTGTGAGCAGGAACTACTTTCTTTCTAATGAACTAAACCCGCCGACCGTATCACCGTGCAGAAGGAAGGAGTTAGATGCATGTTTCCTTCTGCGCGGTGATACGGAGAGGAAATAGTTCCTACATGAAGAAGTCTGTGGATCATCTTGAGTGACCGCGTCAGTTCAGTTATATTCAGGCGAAGGAGGACGTCTTGATGTCAAATATCTCCAACACTCCACCGCTCACAACAAAACAGTGTAGATGGATTAATAACAGCACCAGTAAGAGGCCGAATATGTATTTTTAGATTTCGGAGTGGACTGTCCCTTTAACTCTGAACATTTACCAAAAACAGTGTTTTCTCCTCGCTGCATCGTTTCCTCTGACACTGCAGAGAAAAATCACGACCAGACGTTTCTCCTGAATATCTATTTACACAGTGACAGAAGTTAGAAGAAGCTGAAATGCATTTAGGCGTGTGGAGTGTTCTGACCCGAACGCTCAGCTGGAGCTCTGTAGAACACAATAATCCGGGCGACAGGTGTGTGTGTGTGTCGCAGACGAACATTGGACCTAATTGTAAATAAGCGCGGAGGCTCTGGTGTGAAAGGACGCTGGTGTGTTTTTTAAAGCGGCTGCAGTAGATTCTCTGAGATCTGCCCTGTGTTCATGTTCTGTTGTCATTCCCCCGCTCAGCCTCCTCAAGTCTCATGAACCAAAACAGCTTCAGCATCTTCTTCTAATCTAACCGATGAGATAACAGCAGACAGTATGTTCACAGACGCCACCAGGAGCACTGATGGACGACTGCTGGCACTGCAGGAAGTGAGCAGTTTGACTTTTCTTTCTTTTTGTTGTACTATTTTATTAAGAATTTGGCAGAGCAATGTGAACATGTGAGTAAATGGTGAACCCTCCCCTCCCTGTTAGTCTTGTATACAATCACTCACACACACACACACACACATCTGCGAATAATAAATGCCTTTTTTTTTTGAACACCCATCTGTCTGAATGGATCCACGGCTGCGGAGGAGACGTTTGTGATCGGACTACATGTGTTTGTTGTTGTCGTCGTTGTCGTTGAGGTTCAGAATAATGGTCGACAATCTGGAGCGTCATCTCACCACCCTCTTTTGTTAGAAAATGGAAAACAGAAACACTGGAATGTCAAAGCTTTTTTTAAATAAAAAAAAGTAAATGTGAGGATTTTGTTGTGTGATGTCTCGACTTTACTTTATTTGACAGCTGTGTTCTTAATAATTGAATCGTTTCTGTCTATTCATTACAAAAATTTGAGGTTTGATTTTGAAATTTTGAGAATTTATTACCATTACCAAACAAGTAATTTTGATACTACTTAAATTATAGTACTGAATAATTTTCAAATTTAAAAATATTATAAAATTTAAAAAAAAAAAAAAAACTATTTAATTTGTATTTTGAATTAAATGATTTTTTGCAAATTCAAAAATGTAATTTTCAATTTTTCAATCAATGTTTTGATGGAAAATTCTGGATTTTCAAGTTTGAAAAGTTTTTTTGGGTGTGTCTGAGATTTTAGCCAATCCGATTTATACTGTAGCATTATTCTTTAGTATTATTATTTATTATTTATTCTTATTTTATTTATTTATTTATTTTGACCAGAATAACATTTTTTTATATACAAAAATAATCAACTGACTTCTAATTAAAATGAATATTGTCTTTTTTAAATATTTTCATTTTTGACTTTACTATGAAAAAACAACCTCAAAATCAATCTAACTTTAAATATTTTTAACCAATCAATCCTTTCAATTTCAATTTATAAGCTAATAGAAGCTAAAATAATCTGTTATTGATTGGGGACATTGTAATGACAAAATTACCACAGACAAGATAAATACAGAACATAATTATAAAAGTATGATAATTATAAGGATGTGTGTTTAAACTTTAAGGGGCCTGTTCGTACATTAACATTGAGTCGTTTTTAAAGTAGAGTTTTTAAATTGTTTTTATCAATGACGGGTGTAATGCGCAGTTACTTCCTGTAGGTGGCAGCAACGCGCCGGAGGTCAAATACCTGCTGATCCATTTAACACACGAAGAAGAGCAACATGCTAGAAACAGCTGTGAATACAGATACAGGGCAGCTAGCTTAAAGTCTCTGACACTAACTGTGTCTTATCTATAAAAAACATAAATGTAATGTTTGTGGCTCTAGTCGGAGAGGACGGGAACAGTATGAGTGACATGCTGGTGTAACTTAGCTGGAAGGTTTCTGCGCCGAACGGCTAATTGTACTTAGCCGTTAGCTTATTAGCCTGCCAGTCATCTAGCTAGCTGGTCCGTAGCTAGCTGTCACACCGGGTTGTTTTGTTCTCTGTAAAAGTGGCCGTTTCCTTTAAAACACATGAGTGTGTCTTTGGTCGTTATCCGTCTGGAATTAGCCGACCAGTCTCCTTCTCCACAAGGTTTCCAGTACTGCGCAGGTGAGCTAACTTTCTCATAATGTCAACGTTATAAAACGCTGCTTTGTGTTGAGTTAGCCGGGAAGCTAACCAGCTGTGATGTCAGTCTGTCAGGTCTGAAGCGTCTTCTCTCTGTTAGCTAGTTCACTTTAAGCATGAGAAGACATTATTTATCGCATTAACCCAACTACAGCTGATGTGAATAATGTGTGTCGGTGCTGTTGAGGTCCAGTTTGACTGTGTGGCCTGTCTCCTGTCATCTCCAGTGGAAGACATGTCAGATGAGCAGCTGCAGGAGAAAGCTCTGGGTGTAGCCAAACACACTCTGAGTGGAAAGACGGATCTGGAGAGAGCCACCGTCCTGCACCAGCACATTGGTAGCAGAGCCATGGGGGACATGGTGATAGAGACGTTTGAGCCCAGCCCAGGTGAGGACATGCCCAGGAGAGACACGTGACACTGGTTCTTCATGGTGTCTGGCATGAAACATCAGATTAGAGTCTGTCTAGCTCTTTAAAGATAACACTGGTAGAACTGTGCTCTTCTTATCATCAACAAAGCCTTAAAAGCCCTTCTAAAGACAGATTAGGCAGGAATTTTGTATGAAAACGTCTATTTTTGTTTATATTTTGTTGAGTTATACTTGTATTATCCCAAATGTGTCCCACAATGTTCAAGCCCAGAGACATCCACATGTTTATTCAGGGTAATGATGTGTTTAATTTGGTTGCACGTCGAGACTAATCTTTACGTGAATAAAACTTTACAACATCACATCTTCTGTGAAACATTTCTGCTGGAGTCACATCAGATAAATCCTTGTTTTCTTTGTTTCTTTGCCCCGAGCAGCCAGATTATTTTACTGTAAACTCAGCAGAGACTCTGGTTCCCTCTCCCTTCTTCTTCCTCTCTCCTCTCTGTAACGTTACGTTCATGAAGTGAAGTCCATTTCCCCTCCAGCTCCAGTCAGCAGTCGACATTACAGAACAGGATCTCTGGCTGATAAACAGGAGTGAAGATAAATCCACTTTTAATCCCAAAAGTTTTGAAGTTAATCTCTGAGATCTTCTCCCGTCGGTATCAGAACAGTATCTGATGTGACTCCAGGCCCGGTGAAGCCTGTCCCAACACAATACAACATTATCTTTTGTTTTGTTTTGATAGTGCGCCCCCTAGTGGCAGAAATCCCGTATTGTCTGTTCAACCACATCAGATAATGTTTGTTTGACTCTAGATAAAGGAGGAGGTGAAGACTCAGAGCAGAACAGTGAACCTCAGGCTGCAGCGACTGACGCAGACGGTCTGGAGGGCGACGAGGGTTCAGCGGACAGCAGTGAGGCGAAAGGCGCTGCGCCTGACTCCCCCTCCAAGCAGCTCCCGGAGCAGATCTCCTTCTTCAGCGGGAACCCTTCAGTGGAGATCATCCACGGCATCATGCACCTCTACAAGACCAAGTGAGTCGACCTGATGAGTTTATGTATCAGGTTATCTGCTGTTTAAATACAGAACGTTTATTGAATTTGTTTTTCTGTCTCGTTGCAGCAAAATGACGTCGCTGACCGAAGACGTGCGGCGCAGCGCGATGGTGTGCATCCTGACGGTCCCGGCGACCATGACCAGCCACGACCTCATGAAGCTGCTGGCACCGTTTAATGACGTCATGGAGCACATGAAGATCATACGGGACTCGACCCCGAACCAGTACATGGTTCTGATTAAGTTCTGTACACAGGTAAGATCTCAGCACGATCGTGATGGAGGTTTTGGTTACTGTGTGTTTTCTAACTGCAGGAAGTTAAAGCTGCTTTTTTTCTTCTCCGTCTTCGTTCAGGCAGACGCAGACAGTTTCTACACAGCGTGTAACGGCAACCAGTTCAACTCCATAGAGGAAGCGGTGTGCCAGCTGGTCTACGTTGAACGGGCCGAGGTCATCAAGTCTGAAGAGGTAAATCAATTCAATTCAATTTTAATTCCAATTCAAACACTTTTTGTTCTGGATTGAAGATCTGCAGCTTGATCTGAAATCATCCTCTCTCACCTCCTCTTCTGTCTCCTTCTCCTTCCCTCTGTCTCCTCCTCATCCTCTGCCTCCTCCTCCCCTCTGTTCCTCCTCCTCCCTCTGTCTCCTCCTCCTCCCTCTGCTCCTCCTCCCCTCTGTTCTCCTCTCGTCTCCTCCTCTCCTCCTCCTCCTCCTCCCCTCTGTCTCCTCCTCCTCCCCTCTGTCTCCTCTGTCCTCCTTCTCCTCCTCTCTCCTCCTCCTCCTCCCCTCTGTTTCCTCTGCTCCTCCTCTCTCCTCCTCCTCCTCCTCCTCTCTCCTCCTCCTCCCCTCTGTCTCTCCTCTGTCTCCTCTCCTCCTCCTCCTCCCCCCTGTCTCCTCCTCCTCCTCCTCCTCCTCCTCCTCCTCCTCCTCAGGGAGCCAGCCTGCCGGTGATGGAGCTGACCGAGCTGCCAAAGTGCACCGTGTGCCTGGAGAGGATGGACGAGTCGGTCAACGGCATCCTCACCACTCTGTGCAACCACAGCTTCCACAGCCAGTGTCTCCAGCGGTGGGAGGACGCCTCGTGAGTCGTGTAGAGACACACACACACACACACACACACACACACACACACTACACACAGTACTGTGTTTCCTACTGGATGTTATATTGTGCTTTCTGAAAAACCTCTGGCTCTAACACTATTTAGATTTTTTTAAATTAGACACAAACTAATTTCTGACCTTTTGTATCAGGGTTGTGAATAAACATCTGTTCCTTCAGCCTGTTTTGGATTCAGCTTTGTCCGTGTGACTCCTGCTGCATGTTGAGATTTAGTTTAAATGTTAAAAACAACGACCGTGTGAATAAAGGAACTTTCTCTCCGATCACCTGCTCTCTCACCTGATTCTTCCTCGTCCACTGGTCATTTCTGCCGGCTTCAGGTCATGTGTTGTTTTGTTTTTGTGCTCTTTTACATCCATTCTTCTGTGTCACAAAGGACCACTGCACACACACACACACACACACACACACACACACACACACACGTGTGTCACAATAGCTGAATATGTGCTCTGTTTCCAGGTGTCCTGTGTGTCGGTACTGTCAAACACCAGAACCGGTGGAGGAGAACAAGTGCTTTGAGTGTGGCGTGCAGGAGGTAAACGTCCTCCATCTTCTGCTGGATCTTCTTTTGATTCTCTTGAGAGTTTGTTTTGAAGCTTTTCCCTTCTTTTTTCTCTCCGTAGAACCTGTGGATCTGTTTGATCTGCGGCCACATCGGTTGCGGTCGCTACGTCAGCCGGCATGCCTACAAGCACTTTGAGGAAACGCAGCACACGTACGCCATGCAGCTCACCAACCACCGCGTCTGGGACTACGCAGGAGGTACTCCACCTGTCAGTCTGTCTGTCTGTGTGTGTGTAGTGTTGTTGTTGAAGATCCTTTCCTAGAATTTATGGCTTTTAAAGCTGCTTTAACCCATTTTAGCCACTAGAGGGCAGAAGAATACCAAAAAAGTTGAGTCATCTCCTGTGTTCCTTTTTCAAACGGAGAAGATCATCGAGAGGAGGCTGTGTTTCACTCTGATTACATCACATAAAAACAAAACATTTAAAGATTACGGTACAAATAAAATGATAGTATAGTCCTTCCGCTCTATAAAAAACGATGAACTGGTGAGAGGGACAAAAAGCTCTACGTGGTACAGATAAGGCTAAAGGCGTTTTCACTCAGAGCCAGCGTGACTGTGGAACGGAGAAGGAGCTTAGCCAGACGCGCTCGTCAGCTGCAGTTTGAAGTCTGTTTGAAATAACGTACCTCATCACCCGAAACTAAACTTGATGAAGTGCTGTTTGAAGACATGTTGTTGTCACAGCTTCTTGAATCTTGACACATCCCGCCTGCCGTAGTTCCAACAGGCTGCAACGCACGTTTGAAAACGCTTGAGGCGCTAGAGAGCAGTATTCGTTTGGATGCAGAATAACATTTAACCACCAGATGGGAGAAATAATTCCACAGTGTGTCTTTAAGTGATTAAAATGAATTAAAACTATACAGTTCACACTGGTCTGTATCTAATTTAGGATAAAAAATATTTTAAAATCAGTTTGTCTAGTTTGAAAGTGTTTTAGAGCCATTTTTATTGACCTGTTGATCCTCAAGGACCAAACAGTCCTGAGACTGAGTGCAAAAGATTATTTTTAAGTTCCAATGACGCATGTTTTCCCTGAGACTGACTGCCAAACAGTCTGTTGGGCTGTCGAAGTCTCTAAAGCTCATGTTGTCTTTACTGATGTCGTCTCTGGTGAACACCAGGATTGATGTCAAAAGACGACGACTCCTCACAGAGAGCTGGATCCACATTTCTTTGCTCATCTTTGAAGAGCGTCTTATCTTTCTGGGGTTCCTCTGTGTTGCATTCAGCACTAACTGGTCGTCAATATCTGTTTTCCGAAGCTGCCAACACAGCTAGAAGGTGTCTGATAAAGTACTGGAATAATGAAGCTGTTGTCAAACTAACTGACCGGTCCGTGTTGATGTTTGTGGTCGTAGATAACTACGTTCACCGGCTGGTGGCCAGTAAGACGGACGGGAAGATGGTGCAGTACGAATGTGAGGGAGACACCTGCCACGCTGAGAAGATCGACGCACTTCAGCTGGAGGTAAGAAGCGCCTCCCGCTCGTGCTTCATCTGCTCGATAAACTCAGAAATGTTCTGACGGATTCTGCTCCTCCGCAGTACTCGTACCTGCTGACGAGCCAGCTGGAGTCTCAGAGGATCTACTGGGAGAACAAGATCGTCCACCTGGAGAAGGAGACGGCCGAGGAGGTGCGACGCCACGTTCAGTGCAGACGTTAATTCTCTCTGACGTCGTTTTATTCTGATCGCTCTGTGCACGTAAATCTTTCAGATAAACAACATGAAGGCCAAGTTTAAGGAGACTCTGGAGCGCTGCGATAACTTGGAGCGACGCTTCGGAGACCTGAGCAAAGAGAAGCAGGTCATGGAGAAAAAGTAGGTGAAGACTGAAGCAGCAGCTGTTCTTGTGGCGTCACGGTGGACGTTTTGTGTTTGAGAGACTGTGTTTGTGTTTGTGTTTCAGTCTGTGAATCGTGTGAGGACTTGATGCAAAGATGCAGAAAATCAAACCTGCTCAGAATTGATGTGTGGTTATGATTCACACATGCGGTCGTGTTTCTTTGGTCACACGTGAAGCAACAGGTCTTGTTATTTCCAGCAGACAGTTTGACGTGTCGGAGCAGGAAACACACAGGTCATGAATAAAAACCATTAATTATGTGTGTGTGTTCCTGGGCTGTGGTTCTGTGCATGTTAGCCTGCATCACCACTGTACACCGATCAGGCAGAACATTATGATCACCTGCCTGATGTTGTGAAGGCTAAAACAGCTCTGAGCTGTCGAGACATGAACTTAAAGGGATATTCCGGTGTAAGTTTAATCCATGGTCTAACACACCGTGACACCGAGTAAGACTCCCCCTCGAGAGGTCAAGTTAGCTGACCGCTAGCTTAGCTAGTTTTAGCAACCTCAGAAAAGACCGCACGATAACAATACACTGCAGCTTATGTCTCCAACTAGAAACCGCCATCAAAAAGCCACAATTAATGGTGAGAACAGCAGCAAACTTCAGCAACAGTACATGTACAGTCCCAGCACACAGTACGAAGCATCAAACATCTGCTAGCTTTGCTGGATTTGTATTAAAAACACAGCACAACTCACCCTCTCCTCCAGCAGCCTGCCTGTGTGGGGAAGCCCTGACGAGTTCATTACCGAGTGCAGTAGATTTCCGCAGCTCAAGGATGAAAATGTCTGATTATTACTCCATGGAACGCTCAGTTCTTATTATCGAGAGCTGACAGGGAAAATAACGGAAGTAATGGAGTAATAATCAGACATTTTCATCCTTGAGCTGCAGAAATCTACTGCACTCGGTAATCGACTCGTCAGGGCTTCCCCACACAGGCAGGCTGCTGGAGGAGAGGCTGAGTTGTGCTGTGTTTTTAATACAAATCCAGCAAAGCTAGCAGATGTTTGATGCTTCGTACTTCGTAACTTACACCGGAATATCCCTTTAAGATCTGAGGGGGTCCTGTGGTGTTTTATAGTGGATCCTCTGGGTCCTGTATGTTGGGCGGTGGACCCTCCATGGATCAGACCTGCTCCAGCACGTCTTACAGATGCTCCATCAGATTGGGATCTGGGGAATTTGGAGGCCTGGTCAACACCTCGGGGCCCTTTATTGTGTCCCTCCAGCTGTTTGTGGTGTCTCAGGGCACATTGTAGTTTTTAACGTAAGTCGTCTGTGCTCTTCTGTGTTCAGGTGCGCTCAGCTGAGCAGTCGGGTGGTGAAGCTGAGCCAGGAGCTGAAGGAGGAGCAGGAGATGAACCGCTGCCTGAGAGCCAATCAGGCTCAGCTGCAGTCTCAGCTGGCCGACGAGGAGCGCAAAGGAAAAGAGAGCGGTGAGTGACGAGGAGAAGGAATCGTACAAGTTTTTAAATCAGTCACAGCAGCTCAAATGTGGAGCATGCTGGTAGATAAACATTAATCATGGAGGAAGTCGGAGTGTTTTTATGGCTCTGCACCGACAGCAGCTGTGTCCGCAGGCTGTGTCTTCTCAGGTGTCCGTCTGTTTCAATCTTTGGGATGTGCCATGAGTCTCATAAATAAACTATCTGCTCAATTACCTTTGTCACAACCTTGTCATCAAATACACACAAAGTAAATGTCAGACTAAAGAATCCAGAGGAACAGGAACGTGTTCATGTCGGCTGCTTCACATTCAGCTCGTGTGCGCCTGAAGCTGTTGTTGTTTCACTCAGGGAGCACTTCCTCATTCAAACGGTGATATTTGCAAATGATAAGCAAATTTTCCCACCGCAGAGCTGCACATGTAGCCGAGCGCGGTCACATCCACACAGGTGGACCGGAGCTGCTCGGGACGAGATAAAGACACGTATGAAGGATTGTACGGGAGGCAGAGAGTGTGTCAGACGTAAAAGTAGAGATCGTGTGTCAGTTAACAACCCCTCCTCCTGCCTGAGGGCGACGTAAATGTCAGGTTGGAGGTCCGAGCGCAGACTCTCCGTCTACAGTTTAGACATACCTGTATTTTTCCTACAGCTGCGAGGATGAGGACTGTTTAAACAAACGTCCCCCGGTGTGTCTGTTTACGTGGAGGCGACGCACACACTCGCTGCCATTTCACTTGTTTTGATGAGAGCAGTTCGAACGTTTAATCCGCAGCTCACCACCGTATATTCCCTCCTGCTGGAGTCGATTTCATTCGAGCACTTTAATTACCACAATTTTCCGGCTGACGTGCGGTAGCGTGACCGAGTGTGTTTGTTTTAAGGGACTTTAGTCAGAGTTCAGTCGACTGATGTTGAGGTTGCACTCGCGTCTGTGACTCAGATTAAATCAACACTGATGTTTCGGTTGCGTTGCTCTGTAAAGACTTTCTAACTTTCTAATTTCAGCCTGAAAATGACACGTGGAACTCACAAATCCCATAATCTCAGGACATTTTCCCAACAGTGCAGCGACTGAATGTAGGGCTGATTGCAGTCCGGCGCCGTGCCGGATCTCCGGCGTACCGGCATGACAGCGAATAAAAAAAAGAAGGGTTAGGGTTTTCCCAGAGATCTAACATACAGTTCTCTGGGTCTCACAGAGGCGCAACTTTCAGTCAATTACACTAAGGACAGGTCTACTAGCTAGACTTGTAGTTCTCGAGACCGGTCTCGGTCTCAAGACCACTTTTCCGTGGTCTTGGTCTTGTCACGGCCTCGACAGTCTTTGGTCTTGGTCTTGATACTCTCTGGTCTTGGTAGTGTCTTGGTCTCGGTTTAGGCGGTCTTGACTACAAGTCTACTCAAGACATAAATGCATTCATGATGTAGTATGCCTTTTGTTCTACAGTTTGAATGTATCTGTTTATGTATCTGTTCTTTGTGATGTCTGTGTTATATTGTTCTTGTCCCACTGAACTACAGCTACAACTACAACTTGATAAAGTGTGTTATAATTGAGATGCCATTGCACACATCAAGGTGACCAGTTCTTCCTCTTGGTAATGGACAATTTGAAGTACAATTTTGTACTATTTGTACTATAAACTATTTGTATTTTGCATTTAATTTAATGCATTTTTTGGTGCACCTGCGTGCGGGTTCTACAACTCATGCAAAATGGCAAAAAACTAGTCTTTTTTTGGTCTCGGTCTCGAACTGAACAAGTCTTGGCCTTGATACTCTCTGGTCTTGGTAGTGTCTTGGTCTTGGTTTAGGCAGTCTTCACTACAAGTCTACTACTAGCCAATCAGAAATACGGTGGGGGCGGGCCTTGGCCAAACAGATTGATCCAGAGAGCAGTCGCTTCATGTGCTGTTGACGCGCACCGTAGTGTCAGGATGGACCGCAGATTCATGAAGCCAGGGGAAGATACTAAAGATGTAAGAACAAATGGCGCTTGGCTTGGATAGAAGAGGTGGGTAGCGATGGAAAGCTCTTTGGGAGGCGGTGCCAAAAGCTCCGACAACCAGGTGCATGCTTCTGCACGTTGTGTGTCAGGAGGCTAATGTGTGGAACTAGCGGGAGAAAGGCGCTATCACGGCAGGAATCACGAACACTGTCATAAAGCAGCTGTGGTAGCTTTGCCCATAGATGTGCTCTGAGATTGACTGTAGGTGATACGTCTTGTAGGTACGGGGGAATGACGTCATAGGAAAAAGTTCCGGCTCAGGGTTTTTTTTGCAATCACCCCTGTGAATGAGTTCAACCAAGTGTTTTTTCTTGGAAGTGTTGGAATGATCGTGGACTCTTGAAGCAGGTGCTGACGTTGAGATTCATGTCGTAAAAGTATCGCCAAAATAAAACACAACATGAACTCGATAAAGATCCTTTAAAGTCGGTTAATGAAAGCTAAACACCATCCAAAATGATTAGATTAATCAATAATAGAGCTAAAAGAGACTGAATATTAGACTTAAGGCCCCCACACACCGCCCAAGGCCGACTTCCTTCTCCGACCACTCCGTCGGATCCGTTCGGTAGAAAAGTCACATTGAAACACACCGCCCCGGCTACTCAGCAGCGTATACGTTCTGCACCTGCATGAGATGCAATAAGTCTCCTAAACATCGGGTGGCGCTAGTCTCGTGCCAGTCACCCAAAACATAAAAACAGGAAATGACAGAACGGAGTGCGGACCGCAGCTTATCAGAACAAAGCACACACAGTGTTAGCTCGGCATTACTTGCGTGATGTCGTATTACGGTGGTCTCTCTTCCACCAGGGCAGCCAGCTGCTCCTCAAAGTCCTCGGTCCACACAGCCATGGCTTCCAAACATACGTTGGTTTATCCCCAAAATAACGAACGGCGAAGTGTTGTTTGTAACTCTGTGCCGTCTCTGTTTATGTGGTTTGTTTACCATCGTCACTTCCGCCGCCCCTCCCACACGCCGCGCTGATTCGCTGGCACACCGCCAATCAGAATGGTCACTGAGCAGCTAGCTAACAACCAATCAGAGTATCCGACGGCGTCCAACCTCAGACGGCCGACTTCGCATGTTCAGTCGGATCAGACGCAGCTGAACACACCGAACAGAGCAGCTCCCGAACTCGTCCGACTCTCTCCGAACGCTTCAGACGTCCGACGTCTGAGCCGGTGTGTGCCGGCCTTTACACATACGCTTTAAAGCTAATTATGTTAACGTTGTGTTCGTGACTTGTGTCTGCTGCCCCCAAGTGGCCAAAAAAATCAGTTACTGCAGCTTTAAGAGTTGTCGTTGACTCGCAGGTTGTATTTTATCTGAGAATCGTTGTGATGTAACCCGGGCAGAAACGGATGAGGTCATTGTTTTAAAGTTTTATTTATGTTATTTATGTCGCTGACTTCCTTCCTCACTCTCTGATGTAATTATAAATGAAAAACGCTGTTACCTTGAGTAAAGTTTTAGAGTCTCTGGGTTTGAACATTGTTTGAAACATTTAGGATAGAGTAAGCACACAATTCAACAAAATAAACAACAAAGGTCTCGTTGTTTTTTGACATTTTAATGCAGAGATTCTCATTTTTACGTCTCTAACGTGTTTCCTGTCTGGTGTTTTGCTGCAGGCGATCTGAAGGACGTGGCGATCGGCGAGCTGCAGGAGCAGCTGAGAGACGTCATGTTCTACCTGGAGACGCAGCAGCAGATCGAACACCTGCCTCCGGAGGCTCGCAGCGAGATCCAGGAGGGACAGATCAACATCGGAGCCAGCCCGTCAGACGGCGCTCCGGGCTCGGCGGGAGCCGGCCCCTCCTCGGGCCGGGGCCGGAGAGGCCGGGGCAGGAAGAGGAAGTAGGCAGCTGTTAAAATCTACTGGAACATGCTAGAAAACTGTCGCTGCCTCCCAGCGTGGACACGTGTTCACGGCTGACCTGTTGTTCACGCGTGTCTGCATCAGAAAGCACAGAAGTGAAGAAGGACGATGTTCAGCTGCACAGTTTCACACCTTCACTTAATGTAGCCGCCGCGAGAAGAGACGTGGAAACACGACAAGCTTTTCATCTGTGTGATGTAAATCGATTCTGCTAAACCCCCAAATCTGAGAAGAGTTTCTATTTTGGTCATAATCTGTTCATTTGATCCAGATTATGCTCATTCGTGCCCCCGTCGTAGTTCTTCTTCTCAAAGTCTTTATGATTCGTTTGAATGTTAAGATCAGTTTCTTTGACGTGTTTGAGCCGAGTGACGAGAAGCTGGTAGATGAATGTTTGATATCATGTTTCCAAGAATCCTTTTTAAACTTTTGTTCTGTTTTATTCTTAAGTAAAATGCTGAAATGTTTGTTTGTGTTTTTTAAAGGTTTATTTGTTAGATAGTGAGAGACACTTCTCTCTCAAGAAACACTGAGTGATCGTGTTATTTTATCTGAGAGGTGTTGGCAAGTTAGAGACCTCTGACAGGAAGCCTTCAGGGAGGAACAGGAAGTGTTTTTACCCTCGATCGGCGAGGTCAGCGAGCCCAGCCGGGGGTACAACTACGACGTGGAGGGGGGGGGGACTGCTGCATGTGTGAGGACGTCTCTGAGAGGATTGTTTAACAACTCAGATAAAAAAAAAAATAGAAATATCACATTTGCATTCAGGATGAAAATAAACACAATTTGGTTTGCAAATCGAGGCGGAACTTCAGTAAGTCTACAGTCACAACAACCAATCAGGGATCAGCTGTGACAGCCTGACTCAGCTGAACACACATCAGTGAACCACAGAAACTAGCTCGAATACTCACGTACTATTTTGTGAGTATTTCCGTTTTTGGCGACCACATTTCATTGTAAAATATCTTAAACATTTCACTCCACTGTTTTTATTCTGACAGCTGCAGAGGAGGTAAAAGTAGAAGTACTGATTCAGCTTCTTTACTCCAGTAAAAGTAGAAGTACTGATACAGCTTCTTTACTCCAGTAAAAGTAGAAGTACTGATACAGCTTCTTTACTCCAGTAAAGTAATAGAGTACAGGCTCTGACATGTCCTCAGAGTATCAGAGTAAAAAGTCTCCCTCTGAAGGACATCTGTGGTCAAAGCTAACTGAAGCTCACGTCATATTAATATAACTCAAAGACTATTAAAGTTAAAGGTAGAATCAGTAGGATTTTGTCCCAGCTGTTCCTGAACGCACCACAAAGACAGCTGATTGTTGAGTCTCATTCCCAGGACGTCACATAGACACATGTTGGGTTGTAAAGCGTCCCGAGCAGCAACAAAGAGAGAAAATCAGAAACTCTCTGCAGATACGAGACACTAACACGCCTTTTCTCCACATTCCAGCCTCCCTCTCTGTCTGTTCACGGCTTCTTACCTGTTTTACGTCTTTGATTCGTCTCACTGCGTCTGCCGTGCAGTGATGAAATCAGTTATTATAATTTAATCGGCTCAGCAGATGTTAATCCATCAGTAATAACACTGGTGCACTTCTGGTTTTGATACCTTCATACATTTTCCTGCTCAGACTTTCACTTGTATCAGAGTATTTTTGCAGCTTTTTCACAGCTCGCTGCTTTCACTTCCTCAAAGGATCTGAAATAATTCCTCCACCGCGAGGAACCGCCCGTCGAGGTCGTGTTTTCTGACCTTCGCATGTTTAAGACGTGAGCCTGCAGACATCTGTCCTGTGTACAAAGCAACCGCTCACAAAACATCGTATTGTGAAAACACCGGAGTGATCTATGAGCTGACAGGTGACGACCCTGGAGGAGAAGGACGTGATGAAGTGGCGTCACTCGCTCCTCTTAAGTATTTATACGCTTTTTGGGGGATTGTTGCAGCCAAAGCTTCCAGATTTCATGGTAGCTCTTCTGAAAAAAGTGTTGTTTTTGGTCAATTAAATTGCCACAACATTAAAACCACCAACAGGTGACGTGAATAACGATCGATCATCTCATCACAATGTTCTGCTGGAAAACCTTGAATGCACCACCCATCCAAACACTGTTGTGGACCAACTGCACCCCCCTCATCACAACAACACTACCCGATGGCAGCGGCCCCCCAGCAGGACAATGTGCCCTGACACACCACAAACACTGTTCAGGAACAGCTGCAGGAACACAATAAAGGGCCCAAGGTGTTGACCGGGCCTCCAACTTCCCCAGATTCCAATCTGATGGAGCATCTGAAGACGTGCTGAGCAGGTCTGATCCATGGAGGCTCCACCCCCCAACATACAGGACCCAGAGGATCCACTATGAAACGCCACCAGAGATCTGAAGTCCAGGTCTCAAGTGAAATTGTAGCTGATGAATAGAGTCTCATGATATGAAGGCAAGTAGCTTTGATTGGATTTAAATGGACCTGAAACACCTTAATGAGGAACCTGTGGTGTGTTTTTACCAAACATCCTGCTCATGAGACACTCAACAGGTGGACAAAGTCGATTCCTCTTTTCCTATTCCTCAAACAAAGAGGAGTTACAGGTGGTTACAGCAGTGAAGAAGGATGTGGCTTGTGTTTGTTCCTGTCAGAGCTGCAAATAAAGATAACAATCATCATTGATTAAAGGTTCTCTGTTGAACTTCTGCTTCGTGCCGGTAGCCGGTCGTTAGATTTGTCAGCAGACTCCATTTCGAAGCTAACGTTAGCGACCGTTGCTCTCTGTTAGCAGCACTGAGACGAGACGCCGGAGAAGAAATCCAGAGATAATCCACAATCCAGCAGAATTAAACATCTTCAACAAACCGTCCACAGGCTCGAACAGCCGGCCAATAAAAATGTCAACGATTTGCTTCTTTTGTCCGAAACCCAAAGATTTATCATTTATCGTCAAAAATTACAAAGAAAAAGCAACAGAAACAAACTATTACTCGATTATTGAAGTAGTTGGCAACTCATTTTCCTTTTGATTGGCCAATCGACCGATTGTTTGGCCTTGATGACTCGACCCTGACTTGAATCATCGTGTCAGTCCACAGAGAGAAGTCACTCTGAATGCTTTCTATGCTTTTTATCCTCCAGCATCAATTTATTGTCGCGGGGTGAGAAGTGAAACAGACATAACAGTCATATTGCAGCTGAATGACTCGAGCACTGTGGGAAGCTGCCGCCCTCTGACACGCCAAATTTAAAATGTGCTCGTCTGCTTTCATCTGTTAGTGTTGAGGTCCGGCCGGCTGCAGCAGCGGCGGGAGGACGCTGTCCTGAGTGACTAATCCGCTCTTCCTCCTGCAACATTAACAGTTTACTCGCAGCAGCTTGTTGGAGGTAAACTGTGTACAGAGGCTGCAGTGAGCGATGAGTCGAGCTCAGACTTCACTTCTGACGGCGTCTTTATACTCTGACAGCTTCCTTTTCACACCATCGACGCACGGAAACTCTCACAGCTGAGCTGTTCCTGTCAAACACTTCTTATCTTTCAAACTGCGATCGGGTTTTATGACTCAACATCAACTTTGAGGTCACCACGTCGAGTAGATTTCTGTTTAATCATGTTTATTATTAGATTTTATGACCATATTTATCTTTTGTAGGATTTATGGCCGTGGTGGAGGAAGTTTTGAGATGTTTTACTTCAGTAGAAGTTGTAATACGACAGTGAAAAACTATAAATAAAATAGCCAGAGCTTTACGACGGAGGCCGGTTGTGCTCGTACCTCTTTTGTCCACAGGGGGCGCCAGAATCAACAAAGCATGAATGTTCTTCTTGTATCAGCATCAAGATATACTAAAAGTTCCAAAAGTTAATGCAGAATGGCCTAAATTATAAAGATATGGCCAGAATTTTAGTTTAAAACATTTCAAAGAATGAATGAAAAACGCTGAGGTGTCCATTGAAGTTAGCATGCTAACCAGCTAGCCCCAAACCCATCCTGTCTCGTCGTGATAGCAGTTCCAGCTAAATAGTCTAATAAGTGAACAAAATGAACCTTTTCCTCGCTAAACGACTGTACACCATCTTATTTAAATGTCTCTTTTACCGAACTAAGATGAGCTTACTCAAAACAAAGACATTCAATCAAACTCACCAAAACAATCTCGGTTTGGTCCAAATAAATCCTCAGTTCACAAAGTAACATGTGAAATTATTAGCATCGTTTTGTCCTGCTGTGTCTTCTCGTCTCGGAGTCATAGTCCTGGTCAGGACTGCTGTAAATCGCCTCCTTACTTTGAACCCCCGACCTCCATCACAGCGCAAGTAGAACCCCGTCAGCTACTACGGCCTCTTAGCTCCACGGCTAACTGGGCTACATGCTAATGGAAGGTAGTTGCTACAACCAAAGTTTTAGAGCTACCTTCAAATTCAGGTCGTCTTCATATAATGCTGGACGGCTTTATCCATAAAAATACAGCTTTTTAAAATTAATTTATGTTTTGTATTATTAATCTGAATCTGAAAATTATCCAGTAACTCAGACTATCAAATAAACGTCATAAAAAGTGCAACATCTGCCTCCAGAATGTAGCGGAAAAGGAGTATAGAGCGGTAAAGTACCTAAATAAATGAGTTGCATTCCTCTGCTGTTTAGTCATAATTAAATGACAATGCGAGCATGTTCCACACCTCTTTGGTTTTCTATTTATATCTGATGTTTGACCTTTTAAAAGTCTGAACACCCACACAACAATGACGGCATGACACCAATTTAAACAATCAGTCACAGAGATAAAAAGCGACTCTTATCTAAATCGTTTTAGTCTCGATAACAGTCCAAAAAAAAAAACAGGAGATATTCAGTTTCCTGTCACACAAGACGGAAGAAAAACCAGCAGATTCTCGCGAAAACGACTGAAACGATCGTCAGAAAAGAAGCCGATACCTTTTTTTTTCCTCTTTTCATGATGACTTTGCAAAACTGTCTGTTTGGTTTTGGTGGTTTTCTTTACATCATGCGACAAAAGCCCACATTTTTCTTCAATGAACAATCCTCCTCTCCCATGTTTTAACTCGTGGACGGTCACATTTCAGTGCGTTTTACTCTGATTTCATCCTTTGTTTGGATTAATGAAGGGCAGCAAAGATGTCGTCCTTGTGTTAAAGGTCCTGTTTGTAAGAAAAGTGGACTTTCGAGTCTCATTCTCGGCTCTCACAGATACCAACCTGAGCTTGGAAATCAACTTTTCTTACAAATAGGATCTTAAAAGTGAAGATATCGTGTTAATATATTACTTTGGTAAAAGTGGAAGCCACCTGTTTGAGTTGTAGTTGAGTTAAAGTCTTAAAATGTGTTACTGAATGCACTTAAATGAACACAACCTTTTAACTTCCCCTCCTCCAAGTGTTTCTTTGTGGTATTACTGTTGTCTCCATCTTGTTTCACTCTCGGTTTCTATCACTCTCTCCTTCTTCACCTCCTCCATCGGCAGGTTTGCTTTCCTTTTGCAGTTTTTCCAGTCGTCCCAGTGTGACCTGGTTGCAGACAATGCGCTTCTTTTTGCTGTAATACAACCTGAATTTCTGCAGAAAAAAAAGCAATCGAGCCTGGTGGTGAGCTGAGATGCACGTAGATGGTGTCATTTTTTCCTGTGCAATCGGTATCAGAATGATACGTTAAAGCAAAGAAGTTAAAGTAAATTATGAATATATTTACGTCTACTCTTGTCAGCCCTGTTACCATAACGTCAACCCTGTTGTTGTCATTAATTTGATAAAAATGTAAAAAAAAAAAAAAATACAATTCAAATGGACTTTCAACTATTGACTGAGCCATTTTTTCAACATTTCTCTTCTAAATGTTTTATTCTCTTAATCGAGACGTGGTCGCCATGCAAAATTAGGATGCATTTGATCATCTGAATGAAAAATGTCAAATTGGAGAAAAAAAAAATCCACATCTGAAAATAATCTCAATGAAAACAGGGACAAAAGTACTGCTGCTCATATACTGTATGTACCTGTATCTATTACATATTTCTAATTAGAAATATAGTATATTGTAATGTTTATGTCGGTAACAGGGTTGACAAAATTATTAAAACAGTTATAAAATATGAAATTCCGTAGCCTGAGATGACACAATATAATTTCTTGTCATTTAAACTGTCTTAAATTAAATATAATCAAAATTTTAACTTTTCAAAGTTGAAAAGGCACCGATTTCATGGATGTTATGGGAATGTTATGTTATTGGCAGTCTGCAAAGTAACTAAAGACACAGTTCTGCCTCCTGAATGTAGACGAGTGGAAGTATAAAGAAGCAGAAAATGTAAAGTACAGTGTTTGTCTTCAGGTTTGTCTCATGAATAAATGCAGCTCAGTTTGGTTTTGAAGTCAGATTTGATTTCCGCCTGTAAATCTTCCGTTATTAGATCATAAATGTGCTTTAAGGAGCCCTCGAGCTGTGTGAGAGGCCCCCCGGTGAAGGTTAAAAGTGTTGGATGGAGGCAGCAGTGTGTTGTAACACCAGCGAGCAGAGGAGGAGGAGCCTGCCGATGGAGGGGAACTGGCTCTCGGAGGTAAGATAGACAGATAGGACGGCTCTTCCTGAGTCGAGCTGCTCGCCCTGCGTGAGGCTGTTCTCTGCTCCAGCTGTTCCCTCCCACGCTATGGACTGAACCCCTGAGCTCTTCAGGAACACTCGAGCCACGATGGAGGTAAGAAAACTGCTGCATGCTTTAACTTTTCCTCCTTCTACTGATCTGTTTCCCCCCCTTCTTTCTCTGCTTTGCTTTGCATACGCAGGCTGAGGTATGTGTGTGCAGCTGGGTGTGAGGTTGTAACTCTACCTGCTGTCTCTGGTCAGGAGGAATCAGTGAGACACACAAAAAGCTTTTCAGAGACGAACAAACCTTTTAACCTGTGTGTGTGTCTCTAGCTTAAAGCATCTAGAAGTTCTTGCAGTTACACTTTGAGACATGAAAAGGTCGTTTTTTGACAAAATGCTGCAGAGCTGTAAACTCCCTGGTATGCAGCTGCTCCTCGGCTCTCTGCATGTGAAACGACTGATACCGTCTCTCCCCTGAGTGTTTCTAACAAATTCTTTTGTGCTGATGTAAAAGAGGCTCGGACACGCAGGTTTTTATGACTTACACACAAAAAAAACACACGAGGCTGCCTCTGGGGAAAGAGACACAATGCAAACACTGTTTGATTTTTACTGGAAGTGATGTCCTGTCAGAGAAAAGAAAAAAAAACAGAAGTGGAATGATTCAGCGGCTGCAGGATTGATTGGTCCAACCTCCTCTGGGTGTAACTGATAGTTCCTACTTTTTTCTGTCAGGCTGAAAAAAAGGAAGGAAGGAAGGTCACCCAGATGTGCTTTAAAGGAACAGTTCAACCAAAAAAAAAAGACTAATCATAATGGAAAGTGTTGTAGTCTTCTGAAACTTCACAGTAAAACAACATTACAGCATTTTCCTGAACAACTGAAGAAGTTAGATTCTTTATAACGCTAAAAAACGTCAGAAAAAGACTCCATGCAGCAAATCCAGCCAACAAATCCTCTCACCTAACATCTGAATACGCCGACTTTCCAGTGAAACCAGAAAAGACACGACTGTCGTACGCTCACAGTTTGCAGCGATCACAATCAGAAATACTTTATTGATCCCAGAGGGGAAACTGAAAAAAAACTCATGTGTCTGAAAAAAAGGAAGGAAGGTCACCCAGATGTGCTTTAAAGGAACAGTTCAACCAAAAAATCATGATGGAAAGTCTGGTGAAGTGTTGTAGTCGTCTGAAACTTCACAGTAAAACAAAATTCTCCTGAACAACTGAAGCAGACGGATTCTTCTTAACTCTAAAAAACAACAGAAAAAGACAGAAAATGTCTCAATGCGGCAAATCCAGCCAGTAAATCCTCACACCTAACGTCTGAACACGCCGACTTTCCAGTGAAACCAGAAAAGACACGACTGACTATCAGAAATACTTTATTGATCCCCGAGGGGAAACTGGTTCCTCACAGCTGCTCCGTCTAGAGAAGACAATAAGAAGTACATAACTGAGAATAACTGTAAAAATGTATAAACTATTTATGTATTAACATTTAGAAACACATTTGCTGCTAGAAACAGAGATGTACGATGTGTTTGTGGTGTGTAATAGCTGTCAGTCGTTAACAGGATAAATAAAATGCTACACAAACTGGTGAATTAAATATATTCTAAGAGCTTGTTTGACCCGACCATCCATCCACGAACTCGTCCTCTTTATACGACTTCGCTTGACTTCCTCCTTTGCTGCTGTAATACTAACTACAGCCACTAGAGGTCACCACCGAGCAGGACAATGTAAATATGCGTAAAAACATGTTATTTACTTCTTTTGTAAAGCTTAAAGTGTAGCTGCTGAGCTAAATGCAAGAGATCGACCGCACGTCGAGGGTGTAAATACGTCTTTTCAAATCAGTTTGGGATCTCAGGACTTCTGGAGACACGCTGGACGAGCCGTGTGGAGCTATTTTAATGTCGTCTTTCGGTCTCTAGCTGCTTGCTGTGAAGCTGCGAGGAGATGATGACTGAATTTACATTTTTTGGGGGGGAACTGCTCCTTTAAGAAGACGATGAGTCTTTTGAATATATAACTTTGCAGACTGAAGAATGTGAGGTTGCAACTTCATGAGAGCTGCATGTGTTGTGTGAAAAGTGCAGATTTTGACTTCATTGTTCACCAAACTTGTTTCGGTGAGTCTCCGACACAAAGCTCACTTGTGTGCACTTGCACAGGCGGGTTGTTCTGCAGCCAGCTCGGGTTCCTGGAGGGATTTCACTTCCTTCTTTCTGCAGGAACGTTTCCAAGTAATTTTCTTTTGATTTGAATATCGGGCGTGAAGAAATCCGAACAGCCGTGCACCTGGAAAACAGTCACGTCCACGCCGGCGTTCGGGGAAACAGCAGATCTGGTTATAAATTACAAAACACACGTCTAATTTCTACTGATAAAGCAGAGAAGCATGACATCTGGCTGCAGAGCGAGATATCTTATCAGGCCGCTCTTTAGAAATATGATCTGGCTATGATCTTCTACCCAGAATCCCCTCGGGCTGAATCACATTTTCACCAGTCACGAATTTGAAGCGATTTTAGCATCCAGCCTTTCTCTTCTTTGTGGTGTTTCACTCTTCTAATCTTGGTCTTTCTCGTCAGACCAGAGGAAGTGAGCTCAGTGTTGCACCTCCACCAATTTCACACATTCTCTCCTCTTCTTACCGTCAGAGACACGTCGCCTTTCTCAGCACTCGTTTCACCAGACGTACATTAAAGGTACGCCGCTATTAGTCTCTCGTGTTGTGCGTAGTAAGTGAGAACACAATCATCAATCTGTGGTGAGAAGCACAGGCCTTGTTTGTGTGTGTGTGTGTGTGTGTGTGTGTGTGTGTGCGTCACTGATTGATTTGATAACAGATCGGTAGTATGGTTGGACCACAAAAGAGTCTTTTCTGACTGGCTCCTGCGAGTAAAAAAATCCTGTGAGTATTTTATAAAATACTCGATTTAAAGGGACAGTTCGCTACGAAATCAAACGTCTCTTTCCTCTCAGCTCTTTATCAGTCCAGATCGCTTTGATGCGAGTCACTGAGTTTCAGAGATAACGGCGACTTTCCCTTCAATATATTGGCGCAGCGATGTGTTTTCCCAGAAATCATCACTCGGTTGCTCAATATAATCCACAGACCCTTTTAAGGGCAGTTTCATCTTCCTGCCGTTACGACGTGCAGACACTCGTGGACAAGAGGCCGGCTAACTAAGCTAATGCTACGTGTCCACAGGGGGTGATGTCGGAGCACGAGCACTTTCTGATTGGACAAACGTGACTGTAGGATTTCAAACCAAACCAACACGGAGGCTTGTTTTGAAACTCTCGATCCAAGTCCCCCGAAGCCCTGAGATCCCAAATATGGCCAATTAATTCAGGAAGCATGGTAACTTTTTTTACTTAGCAGCTACAGGAAAGGTTTCGGCTTTTGAAAGGGTGTAAATTACATCTCTTCAAATCAATTTGGGGTCTCTGGGCTTTCAGAGACTCGGATCACACCAGGCGAGCTGTATGGAGCCAATTTATGATTTCGTTCGGTTGTTTTTTAGGCTTTAAAACGAATTCCCAGCTCCTTCAGTTGTTTAGGCTGCAACGCGGTTTTGCTGTGAAACTCAAACTATGAAACTTGAAACTGAGGTCGAGCAGATAACGACTGAATTTTCATTTTGTTTGGTTGAACTTCTCCTCTAAACCAGATAAATAACCAGAACAGAACCAAAACGATAAAGTTACGCACGTTAAAGTCAAAACAATGAGCTCAAAGACGCGAACACGGTCTAAAGTCTTCTGTTTCTCTCTGCAGATAAGCGATCAAGACAGCAGCAGCGCCTCGGCCTCCGTAACGGAGGAGGAGCTGGAGGGAGACATGGACGAAGAGGTGGAGGGTGAAGAAGAAGAAGAAGAAGAGGAGGAGAGCAACGACAAACACCGGAGCAGTCCGGCCCCGAGTCTGTCCAGCTTCTCCTCGTCTCTACGCGCTGTCATACGCATCAAACAGAAGTACCAGGCCATGAAGAAGCGGCGTCAGGAGCTGGCGCTGTCCATGGGAGCGGCGGGGGGCCTCGCGGGAGCGCCGTCACGGACCAGCCCCAAGATCTTCACCTTCGACGGCATCACCCCGTCCGCCTTCCCCGCCCTGTCGTCCTCCGTCGCCCAGAAGAAGAAGAGGAGGAGGAGGAAGAGGGTGCTGTTCCCTAACAGCGGAGGGCCGAGGGCCCCGCCGAAGCAGGAGCAGAGTCGGGCCAAGTACTGCCTCTACCTGCTGTTCGCCATCGTCTTCATCCAGGTAGAGGAACCAAACACAGTCTTCTACAGCTCAGTTAGAAAGAGGACTTACTAATGTTTTTACTTGCCTTTACTTTGGACTGAAGCAAGGTTAGGATGTCACAGGGGTCCAAGTCGACCTAGCCGTGACGTTTGAGGAGCATTTTAACACCAGGCTGAGAAGCAGTGTTTTAGAGAACCGTTTCCAGTTTGTGTCACCTGTTCTGGGTGAGGTCGGGTGTAGTTAAAGGTGAACGATGATGTCACGGTGTACTGACACACCCCGGAGTACACTTCGACATCACTTCACGACAAGTTAAATCGCTGGAATTTAGGGAAAAAAGATATTTAGTGGCAGTGGAGTTCAGTTTTGTGCACGTTTCAACTTCAAGTTCAGCTGACACAAAATAAAAGTTCACAATCCCGAAAGATGATGTCGTTCGGTCTTCTGGATGACCACCGTCATTCCCATGATGCCTTGGGAGGAGTCTGTTGAGTGGTTGTGTTTCTGACTGAGAGCCTTAATTACGTTTCCTTAGTCACCGTGCTGTCTTTGTACCCAGAACTCGTAGAGCAGCAGACTTTATACAGAGCGGATCATCTTAATAAAATCAAGTAGACTGAATTTAATTCACCTCAAAGTGAAGAAACGGTTTCAGATGTTCTCGTTCTGCACTTTCACATCTTTCCTGTAACCACCGAGTTTGAGGAACTTGTCTGACTGTTCAGGATATGAATGGAGAGCGGACTGTTTGTCTACGTGCTCGGTTGTGTCGATGTTTATTCAGACTAAAAATAGACCGAATCGTTTGTCACTCAGGCTCAGGTACGTGCTGTGTCATGAACTAATCTCAGGCTCTGTTCAGTAAAGCCTCACCGCCCTTTTGGATTGATGCGGTTGGGTTGATCACTTTCGACCGATCAGCAGCTCGATGTTCCTCAGGATTTTAACTAACCATCATCAGCTGATCGATGGGGAAATGGTGAAGAATTCCCTCCCCTCCATTATACGACCTACATCCTGGAACACAACCGCTCAACATCACCCCAGAAGTTTAGCTTCCGCCATGTAAATACGGCCTATTGTGAATTATTATGAAGGGAATATTTTTCAGTTTCAAACAGGAACCTTTTTAATAGTGTATTTCCTGTTTCCAGTTTGCCGACTCGTTTCCCTCTGCAGAGTCATGTCATAGAAAGGATTCATGCAGATGACAAGGCCGATTTGCAGAAGTAAAGAAACACACGAGAAGTTTAAATACTTCCCCGTTTCTCTTTTTTAACACTTTCGTTTCAGGCTTTTTATTAAGATAACAAAAACAACTGTCAAATAATGGACATTCCTTGTTAAATCAGTTGCCGCTGCTGATCTAATGGACGTTAAGGTTGAAGTTTGTTTTCCTGTGATAATAAATTAATTCTACTCGTTATCTCGGGACAACAACACTTGACTTGACGACAACACTTCACAATGGCATAAATAACTTGTGACCTCGAGAAAACAAATGAAATTTAACTCATTATCATAAAAAAACTGAGAAAATGTTTGACCGTTTAGAGTTTCTGTATGAAACAGCTCCAAGAAAAACCTATTAAATTACCGGAAAATCATATTTATTTCTAAAGATGCAGTTTGATCGACATTCAATGGTGCAAGTATGGTGTTAGTTCCTGTTAGTAATTAACAGTTAAAGCAGCTGCAAGAACTTTAGTTTTTGGTGATTCTGGCGCCCCCTCTGGTCAAAAGATGACGATGGTGAAAACCGATTAACTTTGTTTTATGCCGTTTTTCCACCGACAGTACCAGCTCGCCTCGCCTCGACTCAGCTCGCCTTTTTTGCGTTCCCATTACTGAAATCTGGTACCTGGTACCTGGTGGAGCTTTTTTAGCATCACCTCCGTATAAGTTCCAACCGAGCTGAGCTGATACTTCTGTGTGACGTAAGCTGGCAGCCGGCCACTGATTGGACAGAGAGCGACGCCACTTGACGACTCATGACGAGCGCGACGTCCGAGCCTGACACCCGCTACCTTTAAAAACTAGCATCTGCGTTCAGTCAACATAGCGATTACATGGAAGGAACAACGCGCAGGAACACGGCGTGGACCGTGGCAGAGGTGGAGACGCTCCTGAGTGTTGTCGCTGAAGACGCATCCAGAACGAGCTCGATGGTGCGACAGGAAATGAAAAGGTGGACGTGTTTAGCGTAGCCCACAGCTAGCCCTGTTTATGTGTCGCGTGGATAAGTACGTCGCTGATGACGACCCGCCCACGTTGATGACGACCCGCCCACGTCTGATGACGACCCGCCCACGTTGAAGAGATACTAATTCTAGATGGAAACGCAAAGCGTCTGAAACCAAACCAAGTAGAGCCACGCTGAGCCGAGGCGAGCTGGTACTGTCGGTGGGAAAACGGCATTAGTGTCGTATCACCAGACTACAGAGCCGCTTATGTAGGTCGTGTAGTGGCATCAGCATTAAGCTGAGAGTGGATCAGAACCAGTTAAAAGTTCCCTGTAGTACGTTGAAGTGTGTCGTCTTGAATCTAGACGTAGCTAACTGTTCATCGTATTCTGTCACTTGTTTCTCTTCAGGTGTACAACGCCATAGAGAACCTAGATGACCACGTCCTCAGGTACGACCTGGAGGGGCTGGAGAAGACGCTGAGGAGGGAGGTGTTTGGGCAGCAGGGGGCAGTGGAGGGTCTGCTGTCCCACCTGAAGGACTACCTGTCCACCTACGTCCACAACAAGCCCCTGGTGGTGTCCCTGCACGGCCCCAGCGGCGTCGGCAAGAGCCACCTGGGACGCCTCCTGGCCGGACACTTCCGCTCCGTGGTCGGGGAGACGCTGGTGCTGCAGTACTACGTCCTCCACCACTGTCCTCAGGAGGCCGACGCCCTGCAGTGCGCCCGCGACCTCTCCACCATCATCTCCGAGATGGTCGAGCGAGCCGAGGAGGAGGAGAAGATCCCGCTCTTCATCTTCGACGAGGCCGAGCACATGCACAGCGAGATCCTGGACGCGCTGTGGCAGCTCGTGGCCTCCAAACAGTCCAACGAGTACCTGAACGCCATCTACCTGTTCCTGAGCAATCTGGGCCACGCGCACATCACCAAACATATGCTGCACAACTCCTCCAGTACTATGGCGATGTCGGCGTCTGGTCGTCATAGTAACCTGGTTAAAGAGCTGACTCCGATATTACGCAACACTCTGGAGAAGCTCCACCTCCTGTGGACAGAGGCGGACATCTTGCCTCTGGGCCTCTTGGAGAAAGGTCACGTGATGGAGTGCTTCCTGGACGAAATGACTCGAGAGGGCTTCTACCCGGATCATACCAACATAGAGCGCCTCGCAGGGGAGATCCAATATTACCCCGCGGTAGGGGAGCACGAATATTCCCAGACAGGCTGCAAGCAGGTGGTGGCCAAAGTGAATCTGCTATGAAATCCTCCACAGGAAATGTCTGGATGTTTCACATTCTGTAAACCATGAAGAAACAGTGCGCCAGACGTGGGCGAGGCCGTGTGTTTATGAAACTTGAATGGCACAACTCAGAGCCAAAGCTTTCAAGAGCAGTTTTGACAGACTGTAAAAAAAAAAGAGAAGTGTGTTGTCAGAGAAAGGACAGTGAAGACGTTCAGCTCTGCCGGGGGTTGATGGTGTTAATCCTGTGAAGAGGTTTGAAAACACCCACAAACAGTCCTGAGAGAGTCGGGTCAGTGTGTGAAAAACCTCTCTCTAGTGGATTCTAGCCATCCAGATAGTTTGGGTTTTTATTTGACCAGATTTTGAGGTTTCTGCTGCTGTTAACAGTTTTTACAGGGTCTACTTCTTCAGTAGAAAATACTTTAGCTCAAATGTTGATGCTAAGATCTGTTGATTATCAAGTGATGAGGAACTGTTTCTGGGAAAACACGCCTGCTGTTAATTTTTAGCCATGCTAGTAACAGAATGCTAAAGAAGAAATGTTGTTTAGTTGACCACTTCTGACTGAAATACATCAGAAAAAATGGAAAGTCGGCACAGACATTCATGGTCCCTGGAGGATGAGTCCTGAGGCCTTTGGTGATCACCTGACTTGTCCTTTAGCGCCACCATGAGGCCAACATTTCTGGTATTGAGCAAAAGATCTCCACAACATGAGGACGACTAGACTTCTCCTTTAGCCCGACAAGCAAGTCAACATTTGTATTTTTGGGAGAATAATCTCAACAACTATTGGATGGATTTGGATAACATAAAGTTAAATCATTCATTGACCTCTCAGGATTAATTGCAAATTGCTTTGGAGACACTAGATCACTTTCCATCACCAGGTCAGAAGTTCCCTTTTTGCAATACTCAGCCTCAAATGTACATTGTGGTTTATGCTAATCAGCATGTGAGCAAGCTAACAATGTTGAACATGGCTGACATGCAAAAACTCTGCATGCTAGCATTGTCATTTTGAGCATGATTGCATGCTAGCATTAGCTCACAAAGCAGCTAGATGATTCTAGTCTTGATTAAGTATAATTTTCAGATTTCGTGATCACCAAAAATGTTGATGATTTTTAAAAACCTGGACAGATAAAAACAAAACTATCTAAATGGCGAAACACCACTAGAGGTATATTTGAGATGAATTTTTATGAATTGGGAGAACTGACCCTTTAACCCTTCAAACCCCTCTTTTAGTTTACAATTACTATATTAGGCAGCTCAATCAGACGTAGTAGAAGTAAGACCAATATTGAGTTATTTTAAAAAGGGAAGTTCAGATATTTATAGCCTCGTGCATATGCAGATTTTGGTCAGAAATGTCAGTTGCAACATGGCTTTGAATAATGCTAGTGCAAGTCAGCTGATTTTGTAGATATTTCCACAGAATCTTCAATGTGTAGCCTCTGGATTTACTTCCATAATATAAGGCATTAAAAACTGTAATAATGTCAAAAGTTGCTTTTGCTCACAGGCAAGCAGCGAGTGACATTTAGCCTCAAGCTAAGTCTGCTAGTAGCAGGATGGATCTTGCCTGCATACATGGCCTCTCCTCTCATGTGGTCCCTGACAAGCTTATTTATTAAAGAAAGATATTTTTGCATGTTCACATCCAACAAACAAACTTAAAATCAACACAGACTTGCATTAGCATTAAGATTTTTATTGGTCTGATGGGATTGAATGAGTCATGAATATGTTGTATGTATGTCCTGTAATCAGTTTATATTATTAATATAAACTTTAATGTAACGAGCGCCTGGAAATTAAAGACACTGTTTAAACATGACTGTGGGACTTTTCATGGATGCAGCCTGCAAAATATGACGTAGCACTTTTTTGACTGACAAAAAAGAAAAGGAAGAAAGGTTTTGAGTAAATAGTTTGACATTTCGGGTAAATATGTGTACAGTAATGAGTCCTAAAACCCTGAAATCAGTTATCATTTATGCACTTATTCCAGTTTTCTCATCTTAAAGTCAATGGGTATTTTGAATGTGTTTTCAGTGAGTCTAACATTAGCTTTTTTACTGCTAGAGACTTAATTTATGCTTCTAAAATCATAAAAGTGGTGTTCATCTGTGAAGATTATCTTGATGAACAACACATGTAAATATCATAAACCTGTGTTTGATACAGAGATTATTTTCAGCAATAATTCTCAATCCAATTCAAAATCACGAAGGCTTTTTGTTGAGGGAACCAGGGCGATGCTAACTTCCGGTTTAACGTGCAAAAATACGTCATCGCTACGCCACTCTGATTCCCTAAGTTCCCTGTCATGGCGATTTTTTTATGGTGGGTTGTTTTTAATTTAACTTTTATTTTGAGACGGTCTAACCAGGCCCTCATCAAGAGGAACAAAATAACAACTGAAGTAATTTAACTCTAAATTAAATCTTCTGGTAGCCGTTAGAGAGCCTAGCCGTCAGTTTACGTCACATCCGGTACGGAGACACAGCCGTTAATCATGATGGATATCAACACTTGACAGGTTTCACTCCAGCTGCTGTCGGTAAGTGTTTGCAGCGGGATCGTGTTCGCATTGTTTGCTGTCTTTTATAAGATGAAGTGAGCACGTTTGTGTGTATTTGCTGTTTTTAGCCGCCGGCTAACGACACAGTTGTGCTGCTGGGGGAAAATGTACGGGCGGATTTTAGCGGCGCCATGTTTCTGTTTGTTTTTCTTTCTTTTGTCCTTGGCGAGTTTTATTTCCTTCCACCGTTTTAGAGATCGTTTATACGTTTAACCTCGAGCTGGCGGCTAATTTATTTAATCCAACTTCGACTATTTAGGGTACTTCCGGCCGTTTACCGAACTGTTGCTGCTGTAGACGCAGGTAACTGGCCACGCCCCTTCCGGTTTCCCTCAGGGATACTTTGCTCCTGTGTTGTGTCATGAAATGATCTTTTAAATTGACAAACATGATGTTTATCAATTATAAGATCGTTTTCAAAGTCAATACGTCATTAAAGTATCAGTTTGTCGTGATTAAAGTAAAATATCACAATAGTTTTGTGTTAAAGTGATCAGTGAACGACATCGTGTCACTCAAAACCAACATGGCCGCCAACTGGGCTCAGAAAAGGTAGTAAAAAAGATGAAAATCAGAGTCTGAGGAAAATAGGCCTACATTTTCAAGAATGTAAAAGCATCGAATATCAAACAGCTTGTGTTGAAACTACAATTCCCTCTGATTTCATCAGGTGGGTGTATTTGTAAGATTTCATGTAATATTCGTCTTGAATATGAGTTTCAGCAGCTTGTGTTGTTAATTATGTTGGTTTATGGTGTTTTAAAATCTTGTTTCATGAAGGGCCACATACATTATTTACATGATTAATCATTATTTATTTATTTTATTTATTAGTCCCCACCTGGGGATGAGTAGATAATGATGATTTCTTTCATTTTTGGGTGAACTAAGCTGATGATATCACTTAGAGCTGCAACAATTAGCCAATTAATTTTCAACCATTTAAATAATTGGCAACTATTTTGACAGTAAGATAAGAAAGAATATAAAAATTCTGTTCCGGCTTATTTAATGTGATTAATGTTATTTTATATACCAAACAACTAATCCATTAATTGTAAAATTTAAAAAAAACAGTTGTCGGTTGCGGCCCTCTAATCCCATTTCTATCTTTACGCTCAGTTTTAACACCATATTCTGGTTGGAAATGAATCATGAACAACTTTCAGACATTCTTTTTTAGTTGTTTTTTTTATTATTAGAATTCCCTTAATTGACATTGGAAAAATGAGGTACTGTGTCTAAATGACAAAGAAAAATGAGCCTTATAATCATGACGACAATAAGATGAAAAAAAAAACAAACAAACATCACATTTTGATGCATGATTGCCAAAATAAAGAAACAGGATAGTCATGTGGGACACAAAGACCTCGTACATAATCCTAGTAAGTGTTTTTACTGGAGTCACTCAGAGGACAATCAACTGTATTTTCTGTACAGATCTGAGGAGTGGAGTGTTTTTTTTTTCTCGAGAAGAGAGCGCTGACAGCAATGAGTGCAGTCCCCGAGCAACATGAGGAAACAGCTGGCCATCAAGTTAAGACGCCTGGCGTCACTGAACAGCAGAGATACCTACGAGACGTACGAGCAGATGCAAAATATTCTCACTCTGTTTGTGACCGCTGAGCTGAGACGGATAGATGAAAACAATATTGTAGAAATGCAAACTAACTACACAAGCTACCAGAAGATTCCACAACATTGATTTCACCTACCAAAATGAGAAGTCACAAAACATTCGAAGATTTAAGAGCATCTGCGCTGAAAAGACTGTCACTGTTCCTGTAAAGCTAACATCTTTAAATATCCTTCATTCAGTCAGTCAGTGCAGGAGTCTTTGCCTCTTAACTTAAACCACCTTTAATCAGTCATATGTTCATGAAGCGTGTTGTAAGAAAACATTTATATGGATTAAATGGTCCACAGATTGCAACAACACAGCCAAAAGTCTTCAAACCGATACAAAACAAAAAGATAAAACAGACACTCAGCACCGTTTTTTAACCAAGCAAATAAGCCTTCAGCTCTGCATCCACGTCTTCATTCTCACATGCTTATAGGAAGGCAGGAACAGCCGAATACAGAAGCTTTAAAGAGCTACACATGTACACCAACGACTACTTCATCCAAGAGCTACGGGGAAATAAATAAGTGTCACTTCAGTAACCATGAAAAACTGTAACAATCCACCACTACGTGCCGTCAGTTTCAGGATCAACACGCAACCTCACAGCTCCTCTCAGGGGCGTTTAAGCATGATGCCGAGACTCGACTATTACTGTCAGAAATGCTCATGAGACGTGTGACGGGGGGAGGGGACGCGTGAGGGGGGAGTCCAGAGAGAAGCTACATGATGGTTGTGGGCTGTGTGAGGGGAGGGGAGGGGAGGGCGGAGGAGTGTGTGGTCATGTGGTTTCGAGGGCTTTTTTTTCTTTGTTGGTGGGTCCGAGGTCCCCGCCTTACGCCTCCAGCTCAAAGCCCATGCCCACTTTGTGTCCGCCGGCGTTGAAGTTCTTCCCGTCGATCAGGGCTGAGAGGGTGACCTTCACGCCTGCGGGGACACAAAACAGGGTTTGTGCACAGCTCGAGGTAAATGTAAGAGTAAACCTAACTGATGGACAGACCGGCAACCTCTTAGTTCTGTGAGGTAAAGTTCTATTTTTGTCAAGGAGTCTGGTGGCTATGGAGAGATAACAGTTCCACGTCAGACGATGCTGTGTGACAGCAAGGTAAAACTGTGAAAATGTTCTAAATATAGCGTACACTTAAGATAATGATAAGATACTGACATTTTTAGCTGCTGCCACCGTCCACAGAAGTAATCCTGCTGCTTCTCTGGGCACACTGACTGCCATCTACTGTTTATAATGCACTGATTATGGACAAAACCCTCAGATCCTCAGCTCAAAAAAGTCCTTTTACAGCTGTTTGACAGTCATACCAGGCAAAATAAGTAAAGTATGAAGGGAAACCAGTAGGGACGACATGGCTGACAAGGACGACTCCCTCGTGGAGATACTTTACTGGAGGAACAAACATCTGGGTGGAGGAGAGCACCACTGTGTTTTTTCATGATGGAAGCCTACCTGGCCGGAGACTCTGGGTGTAGCCGACTCCGATCAGACTGGCATTGTTCACTTTGGCCTGTGATGTACAAATAAGACATGAAACAAAACATCAGAAATCGTTTTAGGAGAATTTGCCTCGATCAACAATTCATTAAGATTAAATTAAAAAGGATCACTCACAGACAGAGAGGCGTCTTTGTCCAGCTTGTATTTGGCGGCGATGCCGAAGCGAGTGTTGTTGCTGCCGGCGGTCCAGGCCAGAGTGACCGCCGTCTCCAGCTCGTCGTTCACCTTCTGGTAGATGGAGCCGCCGAACTCGGTGCCGTCGTTACTGAGAAAGATGAGATTCAGAGATGTTCATGTACACAGACTTTCTTTCAAATAAGCCTTTTAAAATGTTTGTTTCTGTTAAATATTTGTGTTCTCTGATCTCTAGTCCATAAATCGATGGAGTACTCACACGTTGGTGTGCAGCTGGAAGTCTCCGGCCCTGTACCCGAGGGCGAAGTTGTTCTGGGCCAGTTTGGACTTGGCCGTGTCAAAGGCCATCTGGTACCCGGCCAGCCAGCCCTCGTAGCCCAGCACAGCGGCGGCGTGGATGATGGGACCCTCGAAGTCGACGTCACAGCCCAGGTTCACGAAGTCGCGCTTGTAGCCCGTCTTCAGCTTGCCGCTCTTCTTACTGAAAAATCGGTTTTAGGGTTAAATGTTTGTTTATTCCAACACTGAAGAATAAGTCTGGTGATGTCTCCTAACGAGTCATCACAGTCTGATACACTGGAGAGACCATGAGTGAATTTATTTTGACATTTTATAGAATATTACTCATGAAAATCAGATTAATAATTGTTAGTTGCAGCGTGACAGTCTTGAGCTCTGACTTTAGAGTTCTCTTTACGTCCATGCCTGACCCTGATGTTTCACGCAATCCCATTTTATCACCAATTCAGTCAAATAAAAGCTAGTCTCACCCCGTGTTTGGTACAAAAGACGTATCCAAGGCAACTTTCAGTCCTTGAGTCAGCTGGAGGGGAAAGAAAACTTGTGTAAGACTTTAACAATGTACTTTTATCAGTTGCAAAACTAAATTCAAACAGGTTCCCACACGTACCTGGTCCTCCACAGTGACCTCAGTGGCCAGCGTGTTGTCTGTGTTCCACTTCTGGTTGAAGCTCAGGCCCAGCTCCTTCATCTTGTATTTGGTCTCCAGGCTCCCTGAGGCCTTCCCCGTGTCTGTGTTACTGGAGCCGGATGTGTTGAACTCCTGACGGGAGGACCGGGAGGACAAATCATCAGCGTGGTGATCACACACTCCAAATAACAACGGCTGATATAATGAATCTATGTGCAGATTATCACAGAACATCCAAAGCATTCACAAAAACAGGCGACAACTTAAAGTTACAATCACAGAGAGGCCAAACTTAATCATTATTGAACTGTGCCAAAATAATATAACAGAGACGTATAAGACTTTACATGTTGGACAGACAAGTGTGAGACGACCACACAGCCCCGAACATAAATCCATGCAAAACACCAGAACATGTGAAGGACAGACGATGGACAGAAGAACACACTGATAAGTTTAATGAATATTGTTAATGTGATCTGAATTATTATTTTAATTTCAGTGTGACAAAGTGCTTAATTAAAAAAACATTTAAAAGAAAAAAAAGAGCCTAAATTGAGATTCCAACTTTGCAAATGTTCCATAAAGCTGCAAAAAAACGTCCTTTTCTTTTAATTGTATTAACATATTATCACATCAGAACTAGAGCAGTTCTCCAAATAAATGATGTATTCATACAGAAATAAATAAATGATCAGAGTGATATCCTGCTCCTCCACGTCTCATATCAGCGGGTTAACTACTCAAATCTTAATGCTGAGTTAGAAAGTTTATGTTCAGATGAATAACTGATGATGTCTTCAACACACGTATCACAAAGTAACATCTGGACTAATTTGTGTTAAAGCTTCTTCAACTGCAGGTCACATCATAACGGATTTATAGTGAAAATATACAGCACAGTATTATATTTTCAGGTGATAACCAACCATCAAACAAACAAAAAAAAACAGTTATCACCCAGGAAACATGAGAGGAGAGTTGATGTAGAGCTGCATCGATTGATTAGTTGTCCGATGTTCAGTTAAATCGATTACTTGGTTTAAATAAAAGTCTACATTCTCTGATTCCAGCTTCTTAACTGTGAATATTTTCTGGTTTCTTTCCTCCTATATGAAAGTAAACTGAATATCTTTGAGTTGTGGAGAAAACTCGACTCTGATGGACATTTTTCACTATTTCCTGACATTTTACAAACCAAACAACTAATGAAGTGAGAAAATAATCAACAGATTCAGACAGTAAAACACAGTTGTTAGTTGCAGCCTTTAAGTGACGAGAGTCCAACCTGCAGCTCAGTGAATCTACAGTGAATATGTAGCCCTAAACTGAAAATAACAAACTGACAAATACATTAGACTCAAAGACATTCTCCACAAAAATGTGAAAATCATAAGAAAGCGTTGAAAGTGATGTGACAGAACAGACGGCAAATAATTGTTAAAAACATTCATATTCATGCTTTGTGAATGACAAAAAGAAAAACGTCTGGACTGTGATGTGAACAGAGAAAAACACTGAGTGACTGGTGATGGCGGTGGTTATTTTATGAATGAACAGCTGTCAGCTCTGACTCCGATCTTACCATCTACATTAGAGCGCGAGCGGTCCGGTACAGACGGCAGCAGCATGGAGACAGAGCAGCGGTTAGGAAAGGCAGGCAGAGAGACAGACAGGCCACACAATAATTACAGGCTCGTCGTGTTTCTCTACGGCAGAACTCGCGTTCAGCCAAGCAGGTCTGCGTCAGCGCCGCTCGGCAAAACCTGGAAACCTTCAAGCTCCAGGTTACATGTCAGTTAAAAGCTGTGATGAGGGGAGGGAGGGGAGGGGGGAGATGGACCGGGCAGAAAATGACAACAGGTTATAGAAAGAAAACAGAAACGTGTCCTCACCACTCCACTTTGTGATTTGGTCTTGAGGTCCAGCTTCACAACTCCAAAGCCTGGAGGATTTAAGAGAGAGAGAGATTTAATAAAGGAGAAGTTTTGACGTTTTGGGACAAATCTACTACTAAAGGGTCATTTTAGCTCTTAGCTTAGCATAAAAACCAGCACATAATAGCCTGTAAAACCACAATTTATTACTTTAACATTTCAGTTTTGTACAGATTAAACAGTACAGACATTGTGTGTTATTCAGAGAGCTTTGGAAGTGGCAGCAGCAGGCAGATATGTTTTCTGATCTTTTGACAGTATCAGGTTAGCTGTTTCTGCAACCTTCTCTTCTGCTGTGCTCAGGTAACAGTCTCCTGGCTGCTGCTCCACATGCAACAGACAGATACAGTATCTGAGTGGGGCTCAACTCCTTTTTTTGCTCAAAATACAGTTTAATCTTTTAATATTTGCATTTTCTTGTCCCTCTGAAACTTCAGGTCTTGAAGTCTAACACGGAGGAACACTTGCTGTCCTTTATGTGGGCATTGAGTTTTCTCTGGTGCTCATCTGGCAGATTTTAATCTTGGAGTAGCTCTTTGAGATCTGATGGCGTCTGTCTTGTTGTCTACAGTATTTCCTCACTAAAACTTTACAGCCTTATGGGCCCAATGTTCGAATGAAGGCTAGGGCGGTATGACACAATATACTGTGAGATGATCTGAAAGTGTCGACCATCTGAGATCTGACAAACCATTTATACCACTGTTAGCTATCAGCTAACTACTGACTACTTGCTGCAGCTCTATAGCTACACCTCTTATGTCTCTTAGTGTGTTAGATCATTGAGGGCATTGTTGTAAATCATGACCAGAAGTGATTTATGGAAATACACGATTTTTATATAGTTTGCATCAATATGAAAAGTGACTATGATTTGTATTTAATTTGCTACATTTGGTTTGAGACACATGGTTAGTTTTGCTCATTCTTATCTCAATGAAACTAACTTCATTTTTGACTAATTTGCTTATTATTTTCTTCACTAGACCATAAAATGCTGCAAATCCTCACATTTACGACGCGGGAATCTGCAAATGTTTTATATTTTTGCTTGAAAAAAGCACTTTAATCGATGAATCAACTATGCTACATACTTAATTACAACCTCGATGGAGTGTTTGTTGGCCCACTGCCACCAACATTAAATGTTCTCATCAACCTGTTATATCTACGGCACACTGGAGAGTCTAACATCCAGACTCAATGAAACACCAGATCTGAACAGACTCTGTGTTTCAGGAATTCCTGAACAGTTAATAATTTACTCTTTGGGCTAAATCAGTACTCACCATAGCCCTTGCTGAATATATCCTTGGCAGCCTTGCCCAGGTCTGAGTATGAAGGAGGGACAGCCATTGTGCTGGAGGAGATAAAGTCATGAATGTGATCAGTGCCACGTATTTCACAAGTCACAGAACAAACTGAGAAAGCAGGCACATTTTCCACACGGTTAAAGGCCTTAATCAGGGTTGAAAGTCACATTTGATTCCTCCATGATGTTGCACCACGAGCAAAGCTGATCCTGAATGAAGGCAGGGTGCAGGAGAAGTCAGTGGGGGGTTGTCAAAGACCCAAACAATGGAATAACTGTCATTCAATTAAACAACCAAGAGTCCCAGTGAGCTCCAGCAGAAGGGAACATGCTGTTCCTTTAGAGGAGGCTGGGATGCTAACAACACATGGACTCTGCATCCGGCTGAGCCAAGAGGGCTAAAGGGCTGGGCAGGAAGTGCACCACAAAAAATACATTTAAAAACCACAAATGTGCACAAATATGCACACAATTACATGAAATAGCTGAGCTAGCATCAGAACAAAAGGCTCTCAGTCTCATCACATCTCAAGGTTGCATAAAGAGGCCTTCATCCTGATGATGATGATGATGATGCTGCCGATGAGACAAATGCACAATATGACTGGAGATGCGTCCTGTCCACTGTGTGATCAGCTGGAGAAGATGCATCTCCAGGTGAACAATGCTAAAGCTACTTGCCTCATTTGTTATGTGGGACAAAGGACAACAGATGGACCGGCGGAAGAGGTGAGGGGGGCGGGGAGGGTCTGACAGCTAGCTAGCTACTGTGTGAAGCTGCAGTAACAAGCTAGCTAACTAGCAAGAAAGGGGATACGACAGATGCGCTGGGATGGCTGGTTAGTTAATGTTCATTGTAGTCTGTCTGTCCTCCACATACACACACACACATACATTAACAGCTTGTTAGCCTGCTAGTCTCAACCCCCAGCAGACAAGGTGGCTAACTGCGTAGCTATCGTTACCGTTTTAAATCTCCGTACTATCACACAGGAGAGCCATCATCCACGGATTAAACTGTGCATTACAAGGCTAAACATCATTACATAACAGACTAGCTAAATCGCTCAGCAGGCTATGTGGCTAACCTTGGAGAGAAACGCACCGTTATGTAGTAATTAATGACGTGAATTATAAAAGATAAATGATAATGCTCAACGCTGTTTGTGATATTAATAAGTAGAGTTTAGTCTCCTTACCGGTGCAAAGATGTTTGGAAGGGGAGTTCTGCAGAGCCCGGAGTGTCCCTGGCGTGATGCTGCTGAGTGGATTGACAGCTAGCTTAGCTTAGCACTGTCTATAAGGGGAACAGGGCACAATGAAGGAGACATATGGCGCATGCGCGGTGTCAGTGCGAAAAGCGAACGAAGAGTCAGGAAAAGAGCAAGAGATAAATCTCAACCCGGGTTTTACACGAGTGGGAAACGTTTAATGGAAGACGATGCTTTTACACTGGGAGCACTGGTGCAATATTAGATTATAGTTTATTTTCTTAATTTCTTAACTGTGTATTGCTGTAGGCCCATTCTACTAATATAACTGGATCATTGACCTGAAACTATATAATCAAATAAACAATTTATGATCTACAATTACACGTTTATACAAAACTTTATTGATCCCCTCGGGGTAAAATCACAGGCTGACTGGCAGTTTATAAGGACATAAAAAATGTGCTCCACCTCCAACCCTCAGTAATCATGATTCAATTATATAATAGATTTTAGTTTGAAATGGGCCAGTCTGCCACCTTTGGTACTTTATATATTTTAGATTTTTTTATTTATTTATTTAATTTATTTATTTATAGGTTAGTGATGTATGACTACTTTTCCCACTGCTGAAAAGTTAACCACAGTACTAAATAATAGCTTATTGATACATTTAGAGGCGCTCAATAATTCTTTCTGAAATAAAGTGGAAGTATAAAGTAGCATAAAATACTTACATTGATAAAATAGCTTGACAGATTGCCCTTCTGTCACACTTTTAAAGTTTAAAGATTTGAAAATCATATTTTACTTCCATTGAAAGAACAGAAATTAGACTATTTAGATAATTTAAATGTTCTCTTAATTAGCATTTATTTTATTTTAATTTATCAGTTGAATAAAAAGAGTAAAAAAAACATAAAAAATGGCGGCCTCTGCAGGCGATCCTGAGCATTTAAAGTGGGCCGGGATCTTTTCAGCGACAAACCGGCGAACGAGAGGTTCTTCAGAGAATCACTCCGGTCCACCTTAAATGTTTGTGACAAACATGGCGTTCCTGTGTGTCGGTGTCGCGCGTGCCCCGCCCTGCTGGACCGAGCGAACACTGACTCGACGCTATCTGCCTTTCTGTGTGTGTGTCAGCGTGTGTGTGTGTATGTGTGAGCGAATGTGTGTGTGAGCGTGTGTGTGTGTATGTGTGGAGGGAACTCCACAGTGCACAAAAGTACACACGCACACTCACACACTCACACTATCAACTCCAAAAGTCCAATGGTCCATGTCTGCGTCGAGAGTCTCCAGGCTGCACGCGGGCTTGACGGCTGACTGGGTTTGCGGCAACCGAGCAGCACATCGGCGTCGACAGCCAGCGCGGAGCAACAAAAGTTAGGCCGGTGTACCGCCCGTCATGTCCGGACAACCTCGCTTCGTGAGCCCGTTCCACAGACCCCGGTGCCTGGCTGCTGCGGCTCCGGCGGGGAAAGCCAAATTCACGCATCCCGGGAAGGCGATCCTGGCAGGTAAGGAAGGAAGGAAGGAAGTTTGTGTGTGTGTGCAGGGCAGGAGTTTAGTCCTGTGCTGCACCTCACTCACACACACACACACACACACACACACACAAACTTGTTGTTGTAGCTGAGCCTGTGTGTGCAGATGTTATCAGAGGCCTCTGTTTTCTTTCTACACTGATAAATGTAATGTGGGTTGTGCTCTGAGGTGCTCAGGTTGTCTTGAAGCCACACTGCCTCTCTTCTTCTTCATGGTGTGTATATGAAAAACAACATGCCTTCTTCACTCAGGACTAAACTCCAGGTCACACTCACTGACTCGTCTCTGCAGCTGGAGTTTGGACGGGACCTTTAAACTTTACCCTCCTCAGAGACCTCTGAACGCCTCATGAGTCAATCAGTGACAGCTGCTCAAACTCCAGCTCACTCTGTACAGTACGAGCTGAATCTGTGGTGCCTCCATCGTGTTCGAAAGCTCAAAAGTTCTGGTTTAGTTATCTGTACGTGGCTGTCAGCAGTTCCAGCGGTGTTGTCCGTTGACCCGGTGCTGCAGGCTCAGAGGCCTCCATGTTACAGGGTTGCATGAGCCACGATGACAAAGCACATTGCTCTGTCAGCCTCTGCACACATTCACCTGGGTTTCAACATGTCCAGTGAAGAAAGATCCCTTTCACAAAACACTCCGAGGCCAAAAAAAAGACACGGCCAAAGAGCCAGATGTCCAAATGATCCCGGCTCACTTTAATCGAGCTAATAGGATGACGAGGCGTCCATCAAGCAGAGTCACAAGAGAATAACTAGATCACATGCCGAGGCTTTATACAACACACAACCGCTAATCCTCCACGGAAACAGACAGCATCTATTTCACACGGCGAGGAAACCGACCTCAGTTTGTTCTCACGTGTGAATATTTCTGCTTCCGTGCACAAAAAATGCAAAATACATTGTGAGAAATATTCATTTTTCCAGCAGGGAATTGGACGAGAAGATCAGATCTGTGGGTCAAATATGGAGCTGAAGTTAGAGAACAGTTAGCCTAGCTTAGCATAAAGACTGAAAACAAAGGGAAACAGCTAGCATGGATCCACACTGTGCACTTAGGCCCAGGCTAAGGGAGGTGTTAGCCCCAGACTGAAGGGCTATCATTAGCACAGGGCTAACGCTGCCTTCACGTGCCGCTCAGATAGTCCAACTTCCAGCGTTCAGAAGTCGTTCTTCCCACTGTCGGTGTGTTCATGTGCCTCGGTTTTGAATGTGGGAGCAATGGACGAGATGCATTTACGCTCACAGCATTCAAACTACACAGTTTCCAGTATTTGAATAACAAGGAAGAGCGAGAACAAGAGCTCGTGTACCAACATTTCTTCCGACTCTCCGAGTTGTGAGTCTCCCTAGTCGGAAACACATTTTCCTGGTTGTTCTGACGGCACCTGAACGCACCACAAGATTTGACCCTTAACTTTAGACCAGGTCCGAATATCTTTTGGAAGCTAATGTTTGCGTTCGAGGACCTTGTGTCACTACTCTGTGTGCTTTAGCTCCGTTTCCCACTGGAACATTTTAACGACATGTTTTGCAGATTTTTTGGGGATGATGCCACAAACTCAGGGCCCGTTCTGCTCTGCAGGAATGCCAGTAAGCCTGAGGCGAGAGTCGGGCCGAGCCCACTTTGAAACGCGGCAGGATTGTGCCTAAAAGCATTCCAAGAGCATTCTTAGCCACAGACGACCTGTTACACCTTTCACACCGGCACAATCCTAGCATATTCTAAAGCGGGCTAACCACGACTTTAGCCTCGGGTTCGCTGGTCCAGTTCCAGAGCAGGGTTAGCTCGGACTTTGCTAGATTATCCCCAGAGAATGGACTAAACGTGGGGTTGATAAAGTACACAGAGAAGTCACGCGTCATTCTAGAACGTAGCCCTTTCTGAAGTCACTGCACCTAGCTAAGAAAATAGTCCAACACAAAACATCTTCACACTTCAAACTTTAAATAAATCAGGTATATCGTGCTAGCTGCTGGGCTTTAGAGGCTCTAACAGGTGGTTTTGTTAGCTGTGTTCAGAGCCAGGCTAGCTGTTCACCTCCAGAGTCATGCTAAGCTAAGCTAAGCTAAGCTAACTGACACCTGGCTGTGGTATCGATCTTCTCGTCTAACTTTCGGCACAAAAAGGAAATATGAACGTAAATGTATCACAGAGTAATCATGTGTTATATCTTCGATTTTAAGAAGGTAAAAGATTAAAGTTGACATCAGGATGTTGACAGTGCAGCCAATCACAGCCCTGCTTTTCCTGACAACTAAATCAGTTAACCTCTAGTGAACTTTTGTCCGAGGAGCGTCTCCTCCAGCTCACCTTCAAAATACCTGTTCAACTTTCCGTTCATGTCCGACTTGATAAACTGGTTGTGTATTTTTTTTTCTTCTCCAGCCTGAGTATACGTGGAGGCGATGCAGGTACCGCTCAGAGGCTTGTTGACAGAGAGATGTTGTGTACTGTGTTGGTTTTAATTTGTAGGTGCAGCTGCCCGTCTCTAACCAGAGGAATGCCTGGGTGTGTCATTACCAGCTCACCAAAAATACACTGGATGTTTTAGTGCAAACAGTGATTTGACAAAACAGTAAATCTTTGGGATTTTATGTGCACGAGCAGCCTGACTTGCATGTAGTTGGATTTGTCTGCATGAAGAAGGAATGCATGTTGAAGCATCAACAAAGGGCCTTTTTATGTGAGTGAGAGTGAATTCACCTCCACATCTACTGTTCACATTCCCTTAGTGTTCATTTAGGCACCACATCCCCCCAAAATATGTTGTTTTTTAAGGATTACTTCCAACTTAACTCCTGTATAAACTCATCAAACTTGTTGACGTACACTTCATGTGCTTTATCGAGAGAAAGTTTCCTTTTCCTGTATCTGGTGTGAACGTATCGAGTCATCAGAGGAATCATGCCACCATCTGACAGCCACTGTGCGGCTGAGGGCCGATGTGGCGAACACTTTGTGCTCTGAAGGCTACACACCCCCTCGACTTGGAGTCAGGCCAGGGGGAGTAAACGTAGGCAGGAGCTCGCCGAGGTCGGACGAGCCAATCGGCTGCCGGCTGCGTGTTCGCTGTTGAACGGCAGATGTGTGACAGCCAGTTTTAAGGTGGAACTGGTTTCTAGTGGTGACGAAACGCTGTTCAGACACGTGCAACAGTCGTGAACGGTGTTGACCTCTAACGTGCCCCCCGATCACATCCTTTAAAGGGAATTATGCATATTTTCAGTCTTGCTTTTAGCTTGAAACTCACTAGTTTGATGTTTTTATGTGACTTTTTGTTGTGAAACCTTTTATGCTGCTCTCTTAAAGACATTTTGAAGCTTAGTGGGAATATTCCTGTTAAAATAAAGGTTGAATATGTTGTTTAGTTACTAATTAATTCATTTTATATGGCTGATTTTAATATTATTTTATAGTTCTTGGAAAAACTGGCCATATTGAGTTGTTTGCTTTACACATAGATGATGAATTGACTAGTTTGTTGTTTTTATGTGACTTTTTGTTGTTCGTTTCAAGTTCAGCGTTTCTTTTTTCATGTGAAACCTTTTATGCTGCTCTCTTAAAGACATTTTGAAGCTTAGTGGGGATATTCCTATTAAAATAAAGGTTAAATATGTTGTTTAGTTACTAATTAAGTAATTTTATTTGACTGATTTTAATATTATTTTATTGTACTTGGAAAAACTGGCCATATCGAGTTGTTTGCTTTACAAATAGATGATGAATTAATGTGGATAGTAAACAGGAAGTATTCATAGAAACACACACGTGCATGTGTAAAGTAGATTAGATAAAGAAAAACTACATTTTTACAATCAGTAATTGGTCGTAGTTACTCTTGTTGTGTGTGTGTGTGTGTAAGTGTTTGCTGTGTTGATGCAGTTTTATAGATCAAAATTAATTTCCCCGTTGAGCTGCACTCGTGTGTCGTTGTCAGGAAACACTTTCAAAATGTTTTTTTGGGCTCTCTCTTTAACACTCTTTGCTGAACAGAATATGTTCTCGCTGTTATTTCAGGCGGGATCGCAGGAGGCATCGAGATCTGCATCACCTTCCCCACAGAGTACGTGAAAACACAGCTGCAGCTGGACGAGAAGGCGAATCCTCCCAAATACAAGGGCATCGGTGAGTTCGGCTTCGCCGTCCGTTGACTTTTATCTGATCTGTTTTGTTCATGCGTGAGCGACAGATGTGTGTTTGCGTAGTAAGTCAGTCCTTGTTATCTGTTATCTATGAGGCCTCGTGAACTTTTGCATGTTTGTCTGTGGAAGCTCGTCACTGTGAGATGTTCTTGGCAGCGCTGCGGTTTTCTCTTGATGTACCAGTCAGTCAGGCAGATGATTGTGTTGTAAGCTGCCTCTCCGTCTCCTCCAGGCGACTGTGTGAAGCAGACGGTGAACGGTCATGGCGTGAGGGGTCTGTACAGAGGGCTCAGCTCTCTGCTCTATGGGTCGATACCCAAAGCAGCTGTCAGGTACGACAACCCCCCAACATGTACACACACAAACGCACACTTAATGAATGAATGCACGACAGCTTGTTTCCAATCATCATGTGATATGTGGCTGCAAGAAGTGTGTAATTCAATTTAACCACTGAGTGACGTCACTGCAGGCAGTTTATCAGACAACATGCAGCTTCCTCTGCAGCCACAAAAGGGTTAAACTACTTTATTCACATACACAGTAGAACTGTAAACACACTTTAATGAGGAAAATTGGTGGAGTTGCCCTTTAATAGATCAATCGGGGAAAAAAATGGATTTATCGATAATAAAAGCTTGTCAGCAGACTGTTTGGTCAATAAAATGATGGGAAATAGTAAAAAAGTTTTCTGTCACATAAGACAAAGAAAAGAATGAGCAAAACTTTTCATTTGTTGATCAACTAATCCATTGATTGCTGTTTTAGCTCGTCTAAGAACAATGTTTGTGTTGCCAGGTTTGTAAAAATGCTGGTAGTTCTTTAGTCAACGCTCACAGGTTTCTTACTGACTTCCTAAAAAGCCATCTAGCCGAGAGATATAAATGTTAATCATTTGTTAAAAGTTTAATTAAAACTCAAAGAGATTTTTCACAACCTGGCAACCCAAAAAGCCATGGCAACAAGGTCGCCCTATAACAAACTGCCGCTGATTTCATTGTCTGTTGAAAGTCACTAATCCTTTTCCTTTATTCTCCGTGAACTTGTGCAGATTCGGGGTGTTTGAGTTCCTCAGTAATAAGATGCGAGATGAAACCGGCAAACTCGACAGCAAGAGAGGATTCCTCTGTGGTCTCGGGGCCGGAGTGGCCGAAGCCGTGGTCGTCGTCTGTCCCATGGAGACAGTGAAGGTAAAGAAAATATCTACATCAATGAATCAAGTTAAGGATCTGAATACATCGTCATCATCAAATGGGAAGTTGAGTTAAATTCAAAGAACTTTATTGAAAACAAAATGCAGAAACCTCAACGTGGTATAATGTGTCTTTGTTGACGTTCTTAAATCTGCAATCAAAGTCAAGTGCACCTTTAAGAAAAGGCACTGGAAGACAAAAATGCAGAATACTTGTCACCTAAACAGCTTCCTCTCTTTCAGTCCTCACAAGTTTGTAGCTTGATGCAAATAAAATATTTCTGAGGCCGTTTTGCTCTTGCAGATTAACTCAGATTGTTTTCATTTTGGATGCTTTGGCCTGTCAAAGTTATTAATCGTTGTTCTGATTTCATTTCAGGTCAAATTCATCCACGATCAGACGTCAGCAAACCCCAAGTACAAGGGCTTTTTCCACGGGGTGAGGGAGATTATCAGGACTGAAGGTGAGGAGGGCTGATTGCGTTTTACTGCCACCTACTGTTCAGACTTCACCACAAGATGATTCTGCCACACAGGAAGTTACTCCTCCGGTTGTTCATCAGCTCTCATGTGTTTGAGTCTGGAGGATAATAATCCTCCTCAACCTCGTTACTCCTGAAAAGTTTATTAACTTAAAGGGATATTCTGGTGTAAGTTTAATCCATGGTCTAACACACCTTGACACCGAGTAAGACTCCCCCTCGAGAGGTCAAGTTAGCTGACCGCTAGCTTAGCTAGTTTTAGCAACCTCAGAAAAGACCGCACGATAACAATACACTGCAGCTTATGTCTCCAACTAGAAACCGCCATCAAAAAGCCACAATTAATGGTGAGAACAGCAGCAAACTTCAGCAACAGTACATGTACAGTCCCAGCACACAGTACGAAGCATCAAACATCTGCTAGCTTTGCTGGATTTGTATTGAAAAACACAGCTCAACTCACCCTCTCCTCCAGCAGCCTGCCTGTGTGGGGAAGCCCTGACGAGTCGATTACCGAGTGCAGTAGATTTCTGCAGCTCAAGGATGAAAATGTCTGATTATTACTCCATTACTTCCGTTCTTTTCCCTGTCAGCTCTCGATAATAAGAACTGAGCATCCCATGGAGTAATAATCAGACATTTTCATCCTTGAGCTGCAGAAATCTACTGCACTCGGTAATCGACTCGTCAGGGCTTCCCCACAACGAGCAGGCTGCTGGAGGAGAGGGTGAGTTGTGCTGTGTTTTTAATACAAATCCGGCAAAGCTAGCAGATGTTTGAGGCTTCGTACTGTGTGCTGGGACTGTACATGTACTGTTGCTGAAGTTTGCTGCTGTTCTCACCATTAATTGTGGCTTTTTGATGGCGGTTTCTAGTTGGAGACAAAAGCTGCAGTGTATTGTTATCGTGCGGTCTTTTCTGAGGTTGCTAAAACTAGCTAAGCTAGCGGTCAGCTAACTTGACCTCTCGAGGGGGAGTCTTACTCGGTGTCAAGGTGTGTTAGACCATGGATTAAACTTACACCGGAATATCCCTTTAAGCGTCAGTGACTCTAAAATGAAACTGAAAGCATGTAACTGACGATGCTGCTTCGTCTGCAGGACTGAGGGGGACGTATCAGGGCCTGACAGCCACCGTGTTGAAACAAGGCTCCAACCAGGCCATCCGCTTCTATGTCATGACTTCACTGAGGAACTGGTACAAAGGTTTGTGTGTGAATCATTAAATCATAAAGTAATTACCACACACAAGAAAAAAGCAGCCAAATAATCCTCTTTTTTTTTAAAACATCAAGGTGACAACCCCGACAAAGCCATCAACCCTTTGATAACTGGAATGTTTGGAGCTTTCGCCGGTGCTGCCAGCGTGTTCGGAAACACTCCCCTGGACGTCATCAAGACCCGAATGCAGGTTGGTAGAATAATAACGTGTTGACTTCTTTAGGATCTCATAATTCAAACCTGAGTCAAATAACTAACAGCTTTTTTTAATTTATTTTATTTAACAGGGTCTGGAAGCTCACAAGTACAAAAGCACACTGGACTGCGCCGTCAAGATCATGAAGCACGAGGGACCAAAGGCGTAAGTCCATGTGATTTATGATGACTGACTCACTGTGGAAAGAGTTTGCATGTCTTGCATCTTTTTAAATTGACTCACACTCTTTACAAATCAATAAATCTGCAATAATTTGAATTTATCTACATGTCATCTCCAATATGGTGGCAGGTAACCGGAGACTAGAATGCAGCTTCATGTATGAATTAAAGGATTAGTTTGACCAGCTGGTAAAATAGTCAGATGTAAAGATTGATCCCTCATTTCTGTAGGATAAATTTATAGCTAGGATTCAGTTTAGCTTAGCATGAAGGGTGGAGGCAGAGGGAAACAGCTAGTCTTTCTGTGTCCAAAGGTACAAAACCTCCAGAGCCACAGACAGTTTGGGATTTTAACGATGGGGTTATGTGCTGGACTGTTTCTTCGAGTCTTGTCATTGTTGTGATGTTGCTAGGCAACAAGCTGAGGCCAGGAAGTCACACCCACACCACCCTGTCAACACTTAGACTTTGGTTTTCACATGTAAGATAAAACATAAACAACAAGATGTAATGAAGACAAAGGTTCCCTTCGATGTCAGAGATATATTTCAACCAGAAAATGTCTCAATCAGTTCATATGTTGGTTAGAAAAAAAAGTAAGAATGCTTTAAATAATGTCATGTGTTCATATTATAAACTACCATCAACTGATATATCATGAGCAGATTCAGGGTTCCCACGCGTCCTTGAAAAACTGGAAAACCTGGAAAATTAGAGAAAAAATGACAAATGTCCTGGAAACGATTAAGTTTTCCTGGAAAATTATTTCAGAGTTCCCACGCTTCCTGAAATTATTTTCCAGGACATTTTCGCTGTCCTGAAATATAATTTCAAGGAAAGAGTGGGAACCCTGAGAGTTTTTTTTAAACGTTCATCGATACCAGAATTGGTCCGATTCTACCTCCTAATAAAATCGGAGCACATCTGTTAAATATATCGTCATATTGAGAGTTATACATTCGGTGCAGACGAGCCCAGACACTTTAGTTCAGTGTTCGTTTTGTCTAAATGCGTCTCTGCTCTAACTGGAAGTCAGAGAAGTTGCAGACTTAAGCCTAATTTTCACTACTGCGTAAAGTGCTGTACGTAGGTTGCGGAGAGCCCTCTACGTAGTCGGAGAGCCTTGCCGTCGTCTCCGGCGGCACGAAATATTTTTTTAAGTGTCCGTCACTCCGTCAAGCGACAACGGAGACGGCAAGGGCTACGATTGGAAATTGCATTGCGTATCCGGCACCACGACGGAGAACTATGAGGGCTTGAGGGGTCGCCGTGGTTACGCAGTTGGATAGCACATTACGCAGTTGCAGAAGTGTAACGAAGCCTTTACTGTCTCCCTTTGTCCCGTCCAGGTTCTACAAAGGTACTGTCCCTCGGCTGGGTCGGGTGTGTATGGACGTGGCCATAGTCTTCATCATCTACGAGGAAGTCGTGAAGGTCCTGAACGTCGTTTGGAAGACGGATTAAAACGGACGCCGCGGTGCTTACACGAGCAGGAACGTTCGGACGGGCCGCTAACATTATTAACCAGGCCGGGTCCAGAACCAGTCTCCTTAAATCCTGCTTCTAGGTTCTAATATCTACCTCTGGGTGATTTTTCAGAAAGACGGAAAGGGATCGGTATGTTCTTGATTTTATTTGCGACACAAGCTAATACAAGTGGAAGCTTTGTCTGCATGAGAAGAAAAGCTCCAGACTGCAGAGTCACTGCTCACACTTGCTCGCTCTACTTAAATTCCAGACGGGGGGAAAGTTCCTTAAGAGCTCAGGGAAAAGGAACCGGGGCAATTATTCAGATCGGCACAGAGAAGCGCGTCACGTATGTACGCGATCAAGGAGGAACCAGAACCTGACCCAACATAATGTGATTTAGACTCTGTAGGAAAATAAATTATACTTGAAATGAGAGATTATATCAAGAGATCAAACATTGTAAAACCCTTTTTTATATGCAAGTATTTAGATTTCTTTTATATACAGAACAAATTTCAGTCAGTACCTGATTAAAGGATTTATATCCGGGTGTCACACGCTGCGGAGGCGACAGGTACGCTCACGACTAAATGCCTTAAATCACATGAATTGTCAAATATATCAAGATTGTAGGACTCGAACAGATGCAGTTTTTTTTTTATTGTGTTGCATATGTACACAACTTATTTAGACACGCACATTTCCACAGAGCAGCGGTTGCAGAGAGGTTTTTAAAAATCCTATTAACTGACTAGACGGATGCTATAAAGTGCCTAACGATTCATTTTGAGATCTTTTGAGATTAAGAATGATTTAAATGTCGCGTGTACTCGGTCACTACAGATGTTTTAATTATATACTCAGTTGCACACGCCGCATTGTTGCCAGACATTTTTTTAATTCCAGGCACTTTCTGAGATGTTCATATCATCGTTAACGTTTTTTCGATGAACTTTTTTTTTTTTGCTTTTAATTTTTAAACTGCCTTTATTGCATAGACGTGTAATACCGTTAACAGTGCCTTCCATGTCATTCCAGGCAGGACGAGTGGTTTAAGATGGCTTTTATTGCAGTTCTCGTTGAATTCTTAACTCTGTAACATTAATTGCCTTTTACTTTTTACACCAACTGATGACCCGATGTGCCAACTGCTTCTCATACATGTTAATGCCATGTTATAGACGTAGCTTGTGAGTCTGGCATGTTTACATTCAATGCAAATTCAACAGATGTTTACTTTCAGCTTCGAGCCTGATCTCGCATACGTGTGTGTTGCAGCTGTTTAAAATATCTTTTGGAGCTTTCGTATTAAAGGAGCAGTTCAACCAGAAATGAAAATTCCAGTCGTTATCGCCCTCAGCTGAGTGCTGATGGGAAGTCAGGTGAAATGTCGCAGTCCACAAAACATTTCTGGAGCTTCGGCTGAAGACTGAAGACATAAAGTGGCTCCATACAGCTCGTCTGGTGTAACCAAAGTCTCCCGAAGCCCCAAGATCCTGAATTGATTTGAAAAGACGTTATTCACACCTTCTTTCAGCTGCTAAAGCTTAAATTGGTGCAAGAGATTGACCGTTTGTGAAGGGTGCGAAGGACGTCTTCTCAAATCAATTCTGGATCTTGAGGCTTCAGGAGATACGGATCACTCCAGACGAGCAGTATGGAGCTATTTTGTTTCTTCTTTTTGGTTGTTTTTCAACGTTTTAAAACATCCAATTCAGTTGTTCAGGAGAATGCTGCTGCTGCTGAAGCTCCAGAAATGTTTTGTGGACGACGAAACTTCATCTGACTTTCCATCAGCATGTGGTCGAGTAGATAATGACTGAATTTTCATTTTTTTTTGGGGTGAACTGTTCCTTTAACATATGAAATGTACCAGTAGCTCAAACCGAGTATTGTGCCTTCAGTATACTTAATTCTAATATGTATGCTCGCAAATAAACATTGGATCAGACTGTTGATGTTGTCGTGTTCATTTCTGTCATCCTGCTCTCATTTTTGTGTACTTTAAAGGAGCACTACGTAGGTTTGGAGAAGAAATTTGAATCGGAAGAGAAAGATCTTCACTGACTGATTTTCTTTCTGCCTAAACAAACTAAATAAACTCACAATATTTGGGAAAGGAGTAGTTTTTTTTTTTTAAGGTTTATTTGAGTAGGGACAGATACAAAAACATAGATAATCTTGAACAGTCATCTGATGTATGCATCATAGTGTTTTTAGCCAAAGCTAATTCACGACACTTGTCCCTAGTAGGGCTTTTGATTAAAAATAATAATACAGATTAACATTAACAGTTAGAAGAACAAGATAAATGAATGACACAAGTCATTTGATAATGTTAATAATTATACTGTTCACAGAATTAAACATGAAGCTCTGACTTCTCCACCTTCTATTACAGTGATAAGGAATAGAGAACAACATTCACAGACACTAGTTCCCTGTAACGCTCTTTGTGCTTTGTTTATATGTGGCGGACCCTGCCACCTTTCTAGCTTCAAACAGTGTTCTGGGACCTTGTTTATTCACTTATGGTAAAGCGATAGGTATCACTACCTCCTTAATATCATCAATATTAAAATCCTGAGTGTGAGCTTCTCCTCTGAATCTACATACTGGCCCTTTAATGAGCTCCTTCTGCTCTGTGAGTGTTTGTGACCTTGCTTCGCGCTGTTTTGGACCTCTCGCTCGCCGTACTTGTCATTGGTCTCCTTACTCCTTCCTCGGGACGGACAGATGACAGAAGATGTTCGCGCTGCTGCCGTGGCTGTATTGAGTCGTCTGTAAACATGTCTCTGAATGGAGGCGGCAGCAGAGGATTTTACTTCAACACCGTCTTGTCTCTGGCTCGCTCTCTGGCCGCTCACCAGCACGCGCCCATAGAAAAGGTAACGTCTGCTCGGCGGCTAACGACAAGCTAATACCTGTCAAACAGTCTTTGGCACCGAGGCCCGCCCTTAACTTCGCCTCTCTGGCTGTGTTGTCGATGTTATCACCTTAAAAACACAGTCAACATGTCTATCAGTTTGGCAATCAATGAATTACGTTGTTAATGTGAGATTTAACGGCTGCTCTGTGGCGTCTGTGACTGACTGAAAGGTGGCTAACGTCGGCTAACGTTAGCTGTTTTGAACCTGGAGTTAATCTTCCTTTAGGTTAAAGACCTGCCGGGCTGCTCGTTAAAGGAAAGAAAGCTGACATTGCTTTTCCAAATGTGCTTTATTTATTTTCCTTTTTGGATTTAACATAATTATCACAGTGTGTCTGTCTTTATTATTCCATTCATACAGGGTGGTGACAGTTAGAGGGAACTTAAAACCGGTTGCTGTCTGTGAATGTTGTTCCTCATCACAGAAAGAGAAGTTGGAGTCAGAGCTTCTTGTTTTAGCCTGTAAACAAAGTAATCTAGACATTATAAGATATTAACAAGTGACAGATAAATGCTAGAATCCTGTTTCATTCATTCATCTTGTGCCACCCATTAACTACTACTTTCCCAAGTAATGTTAAAGGAGTTAAGATGCTTGTTGAGGATTTTAAGAAAATCAGCTGGCAGCATTAAAACAGCACTATGAAGTTTTGGAGATGAAATCCATACTCAGGATTTTAATATTGACAATATTAAGGAGGTAATAACACAAACTTTGTTCCATCAGTTAATAAACAAGCTGTTCTCAGAGGGAAATAACGTCTCAGAACAGTGGGAAACTGAGAAAGATGGCAGGGTCCGCCACATATCAACAAATTAAAACAGTATAAATTGTGTTGTCCTTTAATGTCAGGTAAGGTCAGGTCACAAAAGATGTGATGGAGAGGTCCAAAACACCTCAGATGTGTTTGATCAAAGCATCACCACTGATGCAAAGACTACATTAGTTGTAGAGAAAAACAAAATTATTACACTGTCTTTGAGTCCACTGTTCAATATTGTCCATTTTTACCGTGTCCAGTCTTCCTCATTCAAAAAACAGTAAATTCAGTCATTGTGAACAAGAGCAGTCTGTATTTTATTAGTCCTTTATTGCCATCAGTGCTAAATTAAAGTGAATCGCAGGGTTGATATGACGTGAATCGATGTTTCTTTGAACTAATTGCAGCATTTTCGAGTGACAGTCAAAGTGTCAATGAGTTTGGCAGAAGCGATCAATAGTAAATGAGAACAGACAGCTGCCCCGTGACCTTAAATGTCCCGGGTTCACTGTGTGTCTGTTGTTTATTAGTCCGTTTATACCGAGGTCCTATGTAACGTGGCCCTGTGTCAGAATATAGTTATGATTTAGCTTTAATTATTATGTTAATGTTGTGCTCACATGGAGCATTTTCTTAATAAACTTGTGTTTTGTTAAATTACTATAAAGTAACCGACATACAGGAAACCTGGGTCCAGGTAGTATTAAGTGAAGTGTCGTCAATATTTCATAACGATATCAATGTTCGTTACCATTTTTAATTCCAGGACAAAAAATATTAGATATTTATTACAAGATAAATACAACAAGGCTATAACATGATGACGAAGTACGACAGCAGACTAGTAAATATTAAATAAAAACTTTTTTCACAAGCAAAATACAATAAAGTCCATGTAATCCTGTGTAGTCTACAAGTACACTGTTGATGGGAACTTGGAGGCAGCAGGAACCCCAAAACTGGTTAATCTGGCCATGACAAGAGGCGGTAAGAGCTCCATATAAGAGATTTATTATGAAGTACAAGTTATGACAGGCAGACGAAGGATTCATAAGAGGGAGGCGACCAACTTGAAGTTCCACCAGTGAATACAAACAGAACGCCGCCTGAAATAGCATCTCATCTTGCAGAACATGTTCGACATGGTTGACTGCCGTGTTGCTCGCTCAGGAGGTTAGGATTTGTGGTCGGGGATTACAGGAGGCCACGAGGCAGCTTCTGAAATACTTCAGAAGAGCAAACAGAGTTCGAACTGATTAGACCAAACACCAGCTGAGATTCAAAGTGGAGAAACCTGAACAGGAAGTTTATTCTATGATGAAAGAGCTGCAGCAGCAATAATACACCGAGCAGTCCGCCCATTGTGTCGTTATGTAAGTGGGCAGGGTCAGTTTGTGGAGTCCAAACTATGTAGGTTTATTTCTGCCTTTTTATGTCTATGTAAGGTCTGCAGTGTTCATTGGTTTGATGTTTTCTGGCCCAATCATTGCTCAAAATCTGATCCGATCAAACTGTAATTAACAATCAAGCTTCTTAAATGTAGAAGTATTTTCTGGTTTATTTCTTCCTCTATGACAGTAAACTGAATATCTTTGGGTTGTGGACAAAATGAGACATTCGAGGACGTCATCTTGCTTTTTTTGGAAACACTGAACGACAGTTTTCACCATTTTCTGACATATAATCTGTAAATACAATAAAATAATGAATAAACAAATCGCCCTAAAGAAAAGATCAGCTGTCGCATTCAACAAAGAGCAGCTGCTAATCTTCACCAGCACGTTTGGCATGACAAAATCATTAAACCGATTGATTTTCAGTTGATCAGCTAACAGGTTTATCGACGGACCGTTTGACTTCTGGACCTGTGACTGTGTGATCTACTTCATCACATCCGCCTCATTGTTTGTACAATAACCTCCTTTCAGTTGGCGTCAGAACAGCCGTCGGTGCTCAAGAACGTATTGTTGCATTATGTTGATTTAAGAGTCGGTTGTGATGGAAGTACTCTGTTGATTCAGCTCCAACTTTTCATTTATTCTCCCCGGGGCCACAGTTTTTCCTGGCTCGATAAAGGGCTGCGGGGGCGTCTGAGCACAGCAGGTCGAGCTCTAAACCCAAATCCCTTTTTTAATTTAATTACTGTTTTGGCACCGACAGACGGACCCATTGCTGAGATCATATTCAGCTTTTGAAGTCCAGTGCTAATATTTTCCATGACAGATATGACCAGACTCCATCCATCCTTCAGCAGCATCATCGGTTTAAAAGATCCCTACACAGTCTCTCTTTTAAATCTCCCTCAGCCGTTTAGTCCGTCTCTTTAGCATTAGGCTAATTAATGCCAGAGGCAGGTTTGGCTCGATTCCTGCTGCGCATTCAGGTCAACAAAATCATTACCGCTAATGGAACCAGGAATGAGCGATGTGTCTGTTAAAGCCCCGTGGGCAGGGGGAAGTGTGTGCTTTTTAAAAGATTGTAGTCCTCTAAACCGCTCACGGTTGCAGCTCATTGTAACGGAAACAGCAGGAGATTTGACCCACGTGTCGTCCTCTCGCAGGTCCAGAAGCTACAATGCATGTGTCCCGTGGATTTCAGAGGCGTCTTCCAGCTGGATGAGAGGAGGAGGGATGCTGTCATCGCACTGGGCATCTTTCTAGTAGAGTCAAACCTGCAGGTAAACATTGTACCGACACTTACAAGTCAAGTAAAAAGGAAATCCCTCCTTTGTCTTCCACTCTGAATGCTGATTTACAATGAAACAGCAGGTGTGAAGTGAACAATATTAACACAAGCACGGCTGTTAAAAGAATCCAAAAGTTGTAAGAGAGATTAAGAAAAGATAATAATAAAGTATCTGAAGTATATATGATTTGCAGACTCTGTATGTGACACGCTGTGGATCACTTGTGTTGCAGCACAAAGATGCGATCGTCCCGTACCTGCTCGGGCTGCTCAAAGGGCTTCCTAAAGTTCAGTGGATTGAAGAAAGCTCAGAACGCAAAGGAAGAGGTAACTATCCCCCTCTCATTCTATTAACATGTGTGGAACAATATTAAATATGTCATATAATATTCATGTTTTATGTTCCCTGTCTTGCAGATACCCTTCCTGTCGCAGAGATCTTCAGCTTTTCTCTTGTGACTCTACTCTCAGATGTTGCCCAGCGTGATGAGACCTTACGAGGACAGGTGTGTGTGTGTGTTTTCAGTTGCTGTGGGCGACAATCTCACTGCAAATCTGTGTAATACCTTGTTTTAGATTTAGCTAATCACAGACTTGGACAAATGAGGTAGATATCTATTTATCTGATTGTAGAAACATGTCTGACATGCAACAAAGGTCTCCAACTACTTACATTATCCCAAGTGTTTCACAGAGAATCTGTCATTTAACTACATTTCATTCAGTCGTCTGTTGCTATAACTTCCTCGTAAACACCCAATAATACTTCCCAACAACTCCCATGATCCCACGCTGCTTGTAACAGACTGTGTGTTTAAACATGATCATGTTGAGGTGGAGTATGTGACGATGTAACGTTTGTGTCAGATCCTGGAGGGGGTCATGGACATCATGCAGGTCCTGCAAGACATCTGCAAGAATCCAGAGGATCATGATAAAGGTCTCAACATAACACACCTCACGCTTCCTTCGTGTGTTACTCAGCTGTTCCACGTAATGATATTTTCCACTGCTAACTCCTGTTTTCCGTGCAGAGTACCTGTGTAAGTACGTTGTTCCCACCCTGCTCGGTGTTGCCCGAGCATTCGGACGATACAGCAACACGGATGAGCCGTTACTGTCCAAGCTGTTCCCTCGACCGGTCGCTCCTGTGCCGCCCACCGCCGAGGAAACCGACGCGGTGCACCGACGTTCCTTTAACGACTTCCGCTCCATCCTGCCCAGCTCTCTGCTCGCCGTCTATCAGGCGGACACTCTGAGGCGTAAAGCCACTTCTCTGTCCAGTGTGTCCCAGCAGGTACGGATGATGATGAGGGTCAAAGTTAAGGAAGTTAAACAAAGAAAGTATTTTCACAGTTTCTCTGTGTTTCCAGGCGAGTCCAGAGAGAGCCTGCCTGACCCCCAGCTCACCTGCTGACCCCTCTGCACAGTACTTTGAAGGTCAGTGCCCGAGGCTTTCACCAAACATCTCTGACCTGCTGAGGAACCTGCTGAGGAACATGCTTCACACGTTTCTGCTCTCCTTCTCCTCAGGTTCATACCTGCCTGATGGCAGCGCAGTGGACCCTGATTACTACTTCTCCACCATCAGCTCCAGCTTCTCCGTCTCCCCTCTGTTCACTGGAAGCAGCTCTGGAGAGTTTCACGTCCCTCTGGATATGCTCCGACAGCTGCTCCACATGGTGAGCTGCAGCCACAGCAGCACAACAGATGCATCTGATGAAAATCTGATGTACAGAAAATTGAAAATGTTGTCACTTGTTTCTCTCGAACAGGTGGAACAGTTTGTCTCCGAGTCGTTTTTAAAGTCTCTGGATGAATCCCTGGCAGAACTTCTAGAGGTAGGACGCTTAAATCACTGCAGATGTTTATTCACTCTTACTTTCTTTAGCCCTGTTCAAACCTTAAGATTAACATCCATCTTGAGCGATCCAATCACAGACAGACAGCTTTAAGTGAAGGTGAGAATACCTCCGAGACGCATTGAGGACACAGCTACAGTAGTAGCCATGATATCCCCAGACGCCCTTAACAAATGGCTTAATTTTACACACACAGTAACAAATTTAGACTACAAACTGTTTGTTTGTCTCAGTGACTTGGTGTATATTTTTATTTGGACATAAGCCCCGTTTACACGAAGGGAAAACGCAGATATTTCCAGGCGGTTTGGCCTCTCATTTACATGAAAACCCCGTTTTTATCACAGAAAACGATTATTTCTAAAAACTCCGGGCAAAGTGGAGAATTTGGAAAACTCCGGTTATGTGTTGTCGTGTCAGCTGGGAGAAACAGGGTTTTAGGTTTTCACGCTCATTAGGCTATGCGCCAGAAAATGCTTAACGTCATGTGAGCGTTGTTTTGAAAGGAACAGGAAGTCGCTCGTGTTATTCGTTGTTGTTGATTCTGAGGATTCTGATTGGCTTGCATGGCTTTATCCTTCTCCCTACACTGCCGCCCAGAGGTTTGGCAGAGTTAGAATGGCGCTCGACGGCGTATTTATGCGGGTTGATGTAAATGACAACTTTTTTGAAAACGATGTTGTGTGCACGATGTTATTTTTGAAAACGGAGGGGGGGAAATATTTGTTTCTCTAAATACCCTGCTATGTATGAACGTGGACATGGAGCAGGGAGCTGAGAGTTACTGTCAGACGTGACCTGAAGGACTGAGAGCTGTCCACTTGTGTTCAGATCTTCTCAGTACAGATGTTAACACCAGTTATGCACTTTTCTTGACAGTCGAGCCCTGGTCTTCATCTCCACTACAAAACCTTCAGTGATCCTCTGTACGTCGCCATATTTAAAATGCTAAGAGACACGCTGTACAATTTAAAAGGTAAACAATCTTCAAATTTAAATGAAATTTAGCCCAGATTTCTCCTCCAGAATTTGACTGTAACAGCACCAATGCACTTGTCGTGTTCTCCAGACCTTCAGACAGACTTCGTGAAGGAGGTTCACGACTTCGTGCTGGAGCAGTTCAGCAGCAGCCAGTCGGAGCTGCAGAGGATCCTGCACGACGTCGAGTACCTCCAGAGCGAGCTGAGCCCGCTCAAGCTGCGCTGCCAGGCCAACGCCGCCTGCGTGGACCTCATGGTGTGGGCCGTGACCGAAGAGCAGGGTGAGGAATCAGTCCGTCCACACGGGAAGTGACCCGTCTCAGAAGTCATCTCTGAAAAACTGTATTTTCTTTCACCAGGAGCTGAGAACCTTTGCACCAAACTGTCAGAGAAGCTGCAGTCCAAGACGTCCAGTAAAGTCATCATCGCTCACATGCCGCTCCTCATCTGCTGCTTACAGGTAACAGCAACCTTCCTTCTTCTCTTTAAAGGCCCCCACACACCGGGTCCGACGTCTTCCTTATCCGACTTCCTTCTCCGACCACTCCGTCGGATCCGTTCGGTAGAAAAGTCACATTGAAACACACCGCCCCGGCTACACAGCAGCGTATACGTTCTGCGCCTGCGCGAGATGCAATAAGTCTCCTAAACATCGGGTGGCGCTAGTCTCGTGCCAGTCACCCAAAACATAAAAACAGGAAATGACAGAACGGAGTGCGGACCGTAGCTTATCAGAACAAAGCACACACAGTGTTAGCTCGGCATTACTTGCGTGATGTCGTATTACGGTGGTCTCTCTTCCACCAGGGCAGCCAGCTGCTCCTCAAAGTCCTCGGTCCACACAGCCATGGCTTCCAAACATACGTTGGTTTATCCCCAAAATAACGAACGGTGAAGTGTTGTTTGTAACTCTGTGCCGTCTCTGTTTATGTGGTTTGTTTACCATCGTCACTTCCGCCGCCCCTCCCACACGCCGCGCTGATTCGCTGGCACACCGCCAATCAGAATGGTCACTGAGCAGCTAGCTAACAACCAATCAGAGCATCCGACGGCGTCCAACCTCAGACGTCCGTCCTGAACGCGTTCAGCGCGGCTCCGACAACACTGAACACACCGAACAGAAAAGCTCCCTAACTCGTCCGACTCTCTCCAAACGCTTCAGACGTCCGACATCGGACCCGGTGTGTGGCGGCCTTAAGAACCAGCTGAAGACATAAGGGGAAAGAAACTTTATGTTAATGTGTGCAACAAACTATGATGATGAGGATGTGTGTGTTTGTCTTCAGGGTTTGGGTCGTCTGTGTGAGCGCTTCCCTGTGGTCGCCCACTCCGTCACCACGTCCCTGAGAGACTTCCTGGTGGTTCCCTCTCCTGTTCTGGTGAAGCTGTACAAATACCACAGCCAGTACACTTCAGGTAAACAACAGACAGAGCGCTCGACACTCAGTCACGTTATTTTGTCCGGTGAAATGTTTCCTCATTAAATCTTCTTTTCTTTTTTAAAGGAGGCGGTGAGATAAAGATCCACGTGACCAACGAACATTCCCAGTCGACTCTCAGCACGAACGCGAGCAAGAAGAGTCAGCCGTCCATGTACGAGCAGCTGCGGGACATCTCCATAGATAACATCTGCAGGTGAGTTCACACACATGCACACCTGTACAGCACACACACACACACACTAGTATCAACATTGCCTTTACTCTCAAATCCCTCTGTCCGTCCTCAGGTGCCTGAAAGCCGGACTCACTATGGATAACGTGATCGTAGAAGCTTTTCTCGCCAGCCTGTCCAACCGTCTCTACATCTATCAGGAGAACGATAAGTAAGTCGAACACATTATACTGACTTCGATGAGATTGAAAAGTCTTCACACGTGTTCTCCCCCCTCTCTCGCTCAGGGATGCTCACCTGATCCCAGACCACACCATCCGGGCTCTGGGTCACATCGCCGTGGCCTTACGGGACACGCCCAGAGTCATGGAGCCCATCCTCCAGATCCTCCAGCAGAAGTTCTGCCAGCCTCCGTCGCAGCTCGACGTCCTCATCATCGACCAGCTCGGCTGCATGGTCATCACGGGCAATGTGAGTCTTTGTGTGTCTTCACAACATGTTAACTCTAGTTTTAGAACATATTTAACGTCTTAACTTTGTCTTTCCTTTACTTTAGCAATACATCTACCAGGAAGTGTGGAATTTGTTCCAGCAGATCAGCGTCAAAGCGAGCTCCATGGTCTACTCCACCAAAGACTACAAGGACCATGGATACAGGTGAGCACCACCTTAAACGACACAGTTCTTTATTTCACACATGAGAAAGTGATGCATTAAAGGGATATTCCGGTGTAAGTTTAATCCATGGTCTAACACACCGTGACACCGAGTAAGACTCCCCCTCGAGAGGTCAAGTTAGCTGACCGCTAGCTTAGCTAGTTTTAGCAACCTCAGAAAAGACCGCACGATAACAATACACTGCAGCTTATGTCTCCAACTAGAAACCGCCATCAAAAAGCCACAATTAATGGTGAGAACAGCAGCAAACTTCAGCAACAGTACATGTACAGTCCCAGCACACAGTACGAAGCATCAAACATCTGCTAGCTTTGCTGGATTTGTGTTAAAAACACAGCACAACTCACCCTCTCCTCCAGCAGCCTGCCTGTGTGGGGAAGCCCTGACGAGTCGATTACCGAGTGCAGTAGATTTCTGCAGCTCAAGGATGAAAATGTCTGATTATTACTCCATGGGACGCTCAGTTCTTATCATCGAGAGCTGACAGGGAAAAGAACGGAAGTAATGGAGTAATAATCAGACATTTTCATCCTTGAGCTGCAGAAATCTACTGCACTCGGTAATCGACTGGTCAGGGCTTCCCCACACAGGCAGGCTGCTGGAGGAGAGGGTGAGTTGTGCTGTGTTTTTAATACAAATCCAGCAAAGCTAGCAGATGTTTGATGCTTCGTACTGTGTGCTGGGACTGTACATGTACTGTTGCTGAAGTTTGCTGCTGTTCTCACCATTAATTGTGGCTTTTTGATGGCGGTTTCTAGTTGGAGACATAAGCTGCAGTGTGTTGTTATCGATGCGGTCTTTTCTGAGGTTGCTAAAACTAGCTAAGCTAGCGGTCAGCTAACTTGACCTCTCGAGGGGGAGTCTTACTCGGTGTCACGGTGTGTTAGACCATGGATTAAACTTACACCGGAATATCCCTTTAAGTGTGAGAATATTCTTCCTCTGATGTAGAAGAGTAAATAAATGTCCTCTCCTCTGTTTTTCGTAGACACTGTTCCCTGGCTGTGATAAACGCTCTGGGTAACATCGCGGCCAACCTTCAGGCGGAGCATATGGTCGACGAGCTGCTGGTCAACCTGCTGGAGCTTTTTGTTCAGCTCGGCTTGGAAGGGAAGAGAGCCAGTGAGAGAGCGTCAGACAAAGGCCCGGCTCTGAAGGTATGACACACACTAATGCAAGGGGGGCGGGAGCACATTGCCGCTGACTCCGATGAGTCAGGACGTTTTGAGGAAGAAGCTTGTTAATCAAATTCAAAATAAATCATCTTGGCACCTGATAAATATCCATTAATACACCGTCTGCAAACTCATGTTTCTCTCCAGGCATCAAGCAGCGCTGGAAACCTCGGTGTCCTGATTCCAGTTATTGCAGTGGTGAGTTTTTTGCCTTTTCAGCTTTCATCACGTTATTTTTATAACCTACACATTGGGGTCATATTTACTGCACCTTGATAGTTACAGACACCTGTTCTCTCTTCTTCTTCTTCTCCTGCTGTCAGCTGACTAAGAGGTTGCCACCAATTAAGGAAGCAAAGCCTCGTCTGCAGAAGCTCTTCAGAGACTTCTGGCTCTACTCTGTCGTCATGGGATTTGCCGTTGAGGGCTCAGGTCGGCTCAGCTGCACCTTTTTTATTTCTGTCTTCTTCTAAACATTGAATTAGATAATGCACTTAATGCTACTCCAGCATCATGATCTGTTTCTGCTGCACCTTCAGGTCTGTGGCCGGAGGAATGGTACGAGGGAGTTTGTGAGATCGCGACCAAATCGCCGCTGCTCACGTTTCCCAGCGGGGAGCCTTTACGCTCGGAGCTGCAGTACAACTCCGCCCTGAAGAACGACACCGTCACGGCGGTATGAGACCACACATGCACACACGTATCGTCTCGTATCACAGTTTGCATTAGTTCATGGTTCGTTGTCGTGTTTCAGGCGGAGCTGAACGATCTGCGCAGCACCATCATCAACCTGCTGGATCCTCCTCCTGAGGTGGCTGCTCTCATCAACAAGCTGGACTTTGCCATGTCCACATATCTGCTGTCTGTTTACAGATTGGAATACATGAGGTGTGAAACCATATCCACAGAGGATATATTGACTTCAGCTTTCAAAATTGGTCATTTATGATGTTTTCCCTTCCCTTCTTCATCTCTCAGGATGCTGCGAGCTCTGGACTCCGACCGCTTTCAGGTCATGTTTCGATACTTTGAGGACAGAGCGATACAGAAGGATAAATCTGGTAAAGCAAAAGAAAAAGCACACAAAACTTTCTAAAACCATTGTGTTGTTACTTGCCTATTATATGCATTCATTTTAATATATTCTCTGCAGGCATGATGCAGTGTGTGATTGCCGTGAGCGACAAGGTTTTTGAGGTCTTTCTGCAGATGATGGCTGAAAAAGTAAGTGAGATGATTCCACTGATGAAGAATCTGTGTTCTGTTTTGCCGTTTTTCCACCGACAGTACCAGCTCGCCTCGGCTCAGCGTGGCTCTACTTGGTTTGGTTTCAGACGCGTTGCGTTTCCATCTAGAATTAGTATCTCTTCAACGTGGGCGGGTCGTCATCAGACGTGGGCGGGTCGTCATCGACGTCGATGGGTCGTCATCAACGTGGGCGGGTCGTCATCAACGTGGGCGGGTCGTCTTCAACGTGGGCGGGTCGTCATCGACGTGGGCGGGTCGTCTTCAACGTGGGCGGGTCGTCATCAGACGTGGGCGGGTCGTCATCAGACGTGGGCGGGTCGTCTTCAACGTAGGCGGGTCGTCTTCAATGTGGGCGGGTCGTCTTCAACGTGGGCGGGTCGTCATCGACGTGGGCGGGTCGTCATCGACGTGGGCGGGTGGTCATCAACGTTGGCGGGTCGTCATCGACGTGGGCGGGTCGTCATCGACGTGGGCGGGTCGTCATCAACGTGGGCGGGTCGTCATCAACGTGGGCGGGTCGTCATCAGTGACGTACTTATCCACGCGACACATAAACAGGGCTAGCTGTGGGCTATGCAAAACACGTCCACCTTTTCATTTCCTGTCGCACCATCGAGCTCGTTCTGGATGCGTCTTCAGCGACAACACTCAGGAGCGTCTCCACCTCTGCCACGGTCCACGCCGTGTTCCTGCGCGTTGTTCCTTCCATGTAATCGCTGTGTTGACTGAACGCAGATGCTAGTTTTTAAAGGTAGCGGGCGTCGGGCTCGGACGTCGCGCTCGTCACGAGTCGTCAAGTGGCGTCGCTCTCTGTCCAATCAGTGGCCGGCTGCCAGCTTACGTCACACAGAAGTATCAGCTCAGCTCGGTTGGAACTTATACGGAGGTGATACTAAAAAAGCTCCACTTTAGCAGGTACCAGGTACCAGATTTCAGTAATGGGAACGCAAAAAAGGCGAGCTAAGTCGAGGCGAGGCGAGCTGGTACTGTCGGTGGAAAAACGGCATTTGAAGTGAATTTAGATTTCTGTTTAATTACTCAGTGGAAGACATTTACAGGTGATCTGAGGCCCTTTTTAGGCAGCGTGTCCTTATTTTCCTGAGGACGATACTGTAGGTTTTGTGCTTGCAACATAGAAGAAAAGCAGCAGAGTCAGAGGAGGGAATGAGAAATGTAAAGAAGTAGCTGCCGCAGTATCACATTTAACATTTGGGGAGCAAAATCTGCTGTGTTGTTTCGAGAGACCTAATCTGAATATCATGTTACACTTTCAGCCAAAAACCAAAGCCCACGAGGAGGAACTCGAACGCCACGCTCAGTTCCTCTTGGTCAACTTCAACCACATCCACAAGAGGATCCGCAGAGTGGCTGACAAGTATTTGTCGGGCTTGGCTGAAACGTGAGAGTGCATTTACACACATTCATGACACAACACAGACTCCTTAATTAACTGTTTAAAATGAAGCCTCATGCTCAGCAGCGTCAACAGCTATCTTCTCTCTCCTCAGTTTCCCCCACTTGTTGTGGAGCGGCCGCGTGCTGAGGACCATGTTGGACATCCTGCAGACGCTTTCGCTCTCGCTCAGTGCAGTAAGTGATGGAAACATCTTCATCAAACCTGTCAGTCGGTGTTTTTACTTCGTGGATGTTGACGATGTTTATTCTGTGTTACAGGACATTCATAAAGACCAACCTTATTACGACATCCCAGACACGCCGTACAGAATCACTGTCCCAGACACGTATGAAGCCAGAGAGGTAATGTTGATCAGTTATTCATCATTTCAATCTCGAGTGTGAAAGAAAAGTGCCTGTTTTAAACATGTGACTCATACAAGACGTACTGTATCTCTAATTGTAGAGCATAGTGAAGGATTTCGCTGCACGCTGCGGGGAGATCCTCAAAGAGGCCATGAAGTGGGCGCCATCTGTGACCAAATCACACCTCCAGGTAACATTTATACTACAAAATAAGATAAAAATGTTGGGCTTACATGTGGATTTACTCACTGTACTGTACTGTACCGGTCTTTTTTTTAGGAGTATCTGAACAAACATCAGAACTGGGTGTCGGGTCTCTCCCAGCACACCGGCCTCGCCATGGCCACAGAAAGCATCCTGCACTTCGCCGGCTACAACAGACAGAGCACCACACTGGGGGTCGGTCATCTTTATTCATGCTTTCATTTGATTGTGATGATGTTAGGAACAACAGTGGCTCAAGTACGGAGCCCTGTGGGACGCCACAACTACGATAGCTGCTTAACCCATTTAGGCCGAGAAAGCACTGTCGCATTTCTACCATTAAAGCCGGGAAAGCGGGTACGTCTTTTTGTCGCGGTTCAGGTCTCTTTTGCACCAGTTAAAGTTAAGTGAAATGCATCAGAATGGGAGTGTCGTCTTGTTCCTCGAGTATTTGTTTTAAACATTCGAGCAACATGGAGGGCTACGATAGAGATGGATGTTTTGGAAGGCAGCGATTTCGAGGAGTTTCTCGGCTTGGAATAAGACAGCCTCGCTGACATAATTACCGAGGAGGGCTTTGACCACGCTGACCCAATCGACCGGGAGTTATGGTTGAGGCGTATGTTTTAGGACAACGACGATGATAACAATGACGAGTTTGAAGGGTTTAAAAGTGAGTGGAAGACTGACAACTACCACAGTAATCGGCGTAGTGTTTTCAATCGCACAGCTGCAGGCATGTGATCAGATTTAAGGCAGACTGTTAGTCATTACATTCTGTTCTTCTTTTTTTCTAGTTGATTTTTATTTATTTTCTCACTGTTTTTTATTTGAAAATAGCGCTGTTCCTGCACTGACACTTTACTTTGACACTGACAATTTGTGTGTTCACTTTATCTAAATAAAAGCCACAGGTGTAAGCTCTCAAATACTCTTTGAATTTTGTTTCTATCTGCTACAGAGGCTGAGAAATCAATCATTTAGTAGGCGTTGAATTTCCAGAAAATCTTCAGGTTTTAGGGGTTTTTCTGGCGTCTTAGGCCTGAATGGGTTAAATCACTGCTTCTTTGTTTCCCTTCTGTTATTTATTATAGAATGATAAAGAGAAATGTAGCGTATTAAGTGTCTGAAATGGTTTAATAGAGTCTGTCTGTGTATATGAGACATTTAAAATCTTCCTTTTCAATAGTCCACTCAGCTGACGGAGCGGCCGGCCTGTGTGAAGAAGGACTACTCGAACTTCATGGCCTCCCTCAACCTCAGGAACCGATACGCCGGAGAGGTAAAACTACAAACTCAAACCTATCATATCATCTTACTTTCTTTATTTTCCTGGTAAATTCTAGATTGAAATAAGGATTTGATCTCGGTTGATTGATACTACTTGTTCACCCAAGCTGATGTGCTGACAAAATCTTTCCTGCTGTCTTCTGTCTGCAGGTGTCTGGTATGATCCACTTCGCCCAGGCGGTTCGAGGACAGTCCGATCTGGGCCGGCTGATGATCAAGCAGATGGAAGAAGCTCTGGAATCTGCGCAGCCTGAGGCCTTCACCGAGGCCATGTTCAAACTGGCCGCCCTGCTCATCAGCAGCAAAGGTTTCGCTTTGCTCTCCGCTTTTAAACACACGTGATTTATGTTTTAAACCAAACGCAAAGCTCAGTTTTCCCTTCATGAAACAGCATTAAAGGGATATTCCGGTGTAAGTTTAATCCATGGTCTAACACACCGTGACACCGAGTAAGACTCCCCCTCGAGAGGTCAAGTTAGCTGACCGCTAGCTTAGCTAGTTTTAGCAACCTCAGAAAAGACCGCACGATAACAATACACTGCAGCTTATGTCTCCAACTAGAAACCGCCATCAAAAAGCCACAATTAATGGTGAGAACAGCAGCAAACTTCAGCAACAGTACATGTACAGTCCCAGCACACAGTACGAAGCATCAAACATCTGCTAGCTTTGCTGGATTTGTATTAAAAACACAGCACAACTCAGCCTCTCCTCCAGCAGCCTGCCTGTGTGGGGAAGCCCTGACGAGTCGATTACCGAGTGCAGTAGATTTCTGCAGCTCAAGGATGAAAATGTCTGATTATTACTCCATTACTTCCGTTATTTTCCCTGTCAGCTCTCGATAATAAGAACTGAGCGTTCACATGAAGTAATAATCAGACAATTTCATCCTTGAAAGGCATAAGCGGCAGTGTATTGTTTTCGTGCGGTCTTTTCTGAGGTTGCTAAAACTAGCTAAGCTAGCGGTCAGCTAACTTGACCTCTCGAGGGGGAGTCTTACTCGGTGTCACGGTGTGTTAGACCATGGATTAAACTTCCACTGGAATATCCCTTTAAGAGAGTATCTAGTGTGACATATTTCCAGTTTAAACAGGATAGATAGCGACATGGATCTGTTGTCTGACTGTTGTTCTGTCTCGACCGGATCCAGACTGCGATCCTCAGCTCCTGCACCACCTCTGCTGGTCTCCTCTCAAGATGTTTACAGCTCACGGCATGGAGACAGCCATCGCCTGCTGGGAGTGGCTGCTGGCGGCTCGTGTTGGAGTAGAAGTTCCGGTATGTAGTTGTTTTTTTTATATTATTTCCTTCCTGTGTCCTTCATGCTGTCGGTGCATTTGCGTATCAATCTCCTCTCTGGCTGTGTAGTTCATGCGAGAGATGGCGGGCGCCTGGCAGATGACTGTGGAGCTGAAGATGGGCTTGTTCTCAGACGCTCAGGTGGAGGCCGATCCTCTGGCTGCATCGGAGGAGAGTCAGCCGATCCCCTGCCCTCCAGATGTTACCCCTCACCAAATATGGATCGAGGTCAGACAGAAGACGTTCTGCTTCTGTTCTCATCAGTCTTCTTCCCTTCCACTCCTTCATATCTGCCCTTTTTCTTCTCCAGTTTCTGGTCCAGAGGTTTGAGATCGCTAAGTACTCCAGCGCCGATCAGGTGGAGATCTTCGGCAGTTTGCTCCAGCGCTCGCTGTCCCTCAACGTCGGTGGAGCTAAGAGTAGCCTCAACCGCCACGTGGCCGCCATCGGACCTCGTTTCAGGTACATGAACACACACAAAGATAATCTATTGTATGTTTAGTCTCCACACTGACTTATTGTTTTATTGACAGGCTGCTGACTTTGGGTCTGGCGCTGCTCCACTCTGACGTCCTCACCAATGCAACTGTAAGAAACGTGCTCCGAGAGAAGATCTACTCGACAGCCTTCGATTACTTCAGGTACCTACAGCCTTCGTATTCCTGCAGTCTCTATTCATTTTCATTGAATTGGTTCTTGATTTAGTCTATGAAACGTCGTCAGATCACTTGTTTTGTGCAAACAAAAGTCCAATAAAATGGACTTGGAAGATTCTGTATTGTTAATTCATCAATCAGAATTACACGAAAGTTTAGTAAAACACTGAAAAATCAAAAATGAAAAGCTTTATTTACAAAAGATATTCAGTCCTTCCAGAAAAACGCAGAGTCTTTTTGTGATTGTTGGGGGCAAAAATCCTTGATTATGTGGCACATTTTCTTAAAAAATGCGATGGAATATGCAGGATATTTATGCCATTTTATGTGACGAAATTGTGGGAATTTGGGCGCCGTTTAGCTCAGTTGGTAGAGCAGCGTCCCATGTACAGAGGCTAAGTCCTCGCTGCAGCGGACCCGGGTTCGACTCCCGGCCTGGGACCCTTTGCTGCATGTCACTCCCCCTCTCTCTCCTCCCATTTCCTGTCATATCTTCAGCTTGTCCTATCAATAAAGCCATAAAAGGCCAAAATAATACTTTAAAAAAAAAAAAGAAATTTGGTCTTTTGGTGGCTCGCTCCGCGGATTTAGACAGAAGGCATTAAATTGAAGGTCTGTTTTGTTCCGCCAATTTTGCGCCTCCATTGCTGTAAATCCGAGGCGGCAATGTGGTGGCAGATGCTGAGGTGGGCGGAGGTGTGGATGACGTGCACTGCTGCGCACCCACAGCCGGGAGTTTTAAAACCAGGAAACAGCTGATCACAGCAGTCAGTTCGTCACTTCATCCACCAAGATGAGCAGCTGGAAAGCCGCTGAGATCCGGGAGATGCTAGCGTCTCCTCGCTCTCTGTAGCTGTCTTGGCTGTCCGCTTGTTGTTGTAGCGGCGAGCTAATAGCGGTCGCTACTTTCAAATTAAAAGCCCCCCGCTAAGAACCCAGCTCTAAACTCCGATGGGGTGCAATGTAAAGCTCTTATTTTGAAGAAAAACTGTGAAAAATCGTCCCATAAGGAATGAATGGGACGGGGTCAGAAAAGTCGCAAAATCATCGACGTTTTTCAAACATCTCCTGCTCTGGCAGACTTTGACCTAGAGACACCATTCAAACTTTAAAATGTAGGCACAAGTCTTATCTATTTGAGTTGTATTTGAACTTTCTTTCTACGATGTTTAGTTTTTGAACGGTGACCCTTAATTGATCGTGAGCGATTTCGAAAAATTCAGAAAAATTCAGGATTTTCAATGAGTGTGTATTGCGGAATGTTCGCGCAGCACCAACTGGCAGAGTGGGGGAGCCTGAAAAAAACTCTCCGAAAATGTTTCTTTAGATGACGATCCTAGCCACAGATTTCACACTACAATAGTGATATTTTCCAAGAACGTAGCCACACTTGTCTTCTGTCTGGCAACGTGTCCACTTTATCGGGAGGATGTACGGTTTTTGAATTATCTGCGTCTAACCGACACAAACTCCAGCAACTGCCCCATAAGCCCCAATGTTAAACGGGAAGAGGATTTTGGGAGAAAAGCAGAAACTGCCCTGCTTCTCTTCACGCCCAACTTCCTGCTTCACGTCACATCACATGTTGACGCCTACCAGAGGACAAATCGCATAATCGCGTTTTTCTGGAGGGACTGGATATTGCTAACTAACTCAGTGATCGATCATCTACCTCTGTTCTCTGTCTCTCCAGCGTTCCTCCAAAGTTTCCCACCCAAGGCGACAAGAACCTGCGCGAGGACATCAGCATCATGATCCGCTTCTACGCCAGCATCCTGTCCGACAAGAAGTACCTGGCCGCGTGCCACCTGGTCCCACCTGGTGAGCTTGGTACTACCCCAGCCCCGAGCACGCTCTCTGCCGGGATTTTTGGATCGCTTATCGTGTCCAGCACTTCTCCGATTTCGATCTTAAGTAAGCCTAAAGCGGTGGAGCTCGGACTGCACTGCAGCAGGGGCATGAGTTTTTTTTCCTTTTTTTTAACGCATGTCAAATTTGACGGTGTTTATCCTCACAATGCTGCTGCTAGATCCTTTTATCTGTCTGTGTTTACGACCTAGATCTTTATGTTCCTCTTCTTGTCTCTCGTATTTTCTTAAACTTCCTGCCTTTGCACTTCCTCTTTTACTTTTCAGGCTCTTACTCCTTAAAACTTTATCTGTTTTTCATCCTTAGTTTAAAGCAGCTGTGAGGAAAACATTTGTCAAATTTGCCAGTCGCGTTAAGATGCATGATTTTCATCATGTCAGCCCACCCGTCTGCCCCTCTCCTCGATCAACTTCAAAAAGAAGAAACGACGAGTTAAACATGTTTTTTTCCTTCCACCCCAGAAAATCCTCTCCTCTTCATCCCCGACGTCCCCGAGAAAAGACATCGTTTCATTCTCATACACATCGAGTCGCTTCAGGTAGACGAGTCCTCTAACTGCTGATCCTGGTTCAGATTAATCCGCCTCCAGCCCCGCCCCTCGCGCATTAACAAGACCAAATAACATCTGACCCAGAATCAGTGGTTCAAGGCGACTTCTACCGACATGTAAATCCCGCTGGGTTTGCCTGCTTTCAAATGCATGACCATCACAGCCGCAGAGGACTAACTGATCAGCTCATCTCGCTCTTCAGAAACTCCCTCATCATCGATCATATTGTTGATGTTTCTCTCTCTTGTGATAAACTTGTGATGTTGACTCAGGATGGTGTGTAAGCAAGTTTATTTGTTTAATTTCTAGTTGAAAATATCTCAAAGGCGCTAATAAAGAATAAAGTTAGAGTTCTTATGTCGTTGTGTCTCTGCCACGCTAAATCTGTCTGCATGTGAACAGATAATCAGGACCCGTCCTTGAACAGTCTGTCGGTGATGAACGCCGCCGACCTCCGGAGCAGCATCGACTCCAGCTCTCGCTCCCAGCAGAGCGGCCAGGGATGGATCAACACCTACCCGCTGTCCAGTGGCATGTCCACCACGTCCAAGAAATCAGGTACCACTCACAATCAGCATGTGTCAGAGAAAAGACAGCAAGGTCGAAGTTGAACTTCCCGTGGGTCCACCGACAGCACCAGCTCGCCTCGCCTCGACTCAGCTCGCCTTTTTTGCGTTCCCATTACTGAAATCTGGTACCTGGTACCTGCTAAAGTGGTGCTTTTTTAGTATCACCTCCGTATAAGTTCCAACCGAGCTGAGCTGATACTTCTGTGTGACGTAAGCTGGCAGCCGGCCACTGATTGGACAGAGAGCGACGCCACTTGACGACTCATGACGAGCGCGACGTCCGAGCCTGACACCCGCTACCTTTAAAAACTAGCATCTGCGTTCAGTCAACACAGCGATTACATGGAAGGAACAACGCGCAGGAACACGGCGTGGACCGTGGCAGAGGTGGAGACGCTCCTGAGTGTTGTCGCTGAAGACGCATCCAGAACGAGCTTGATGGTGCGACAGGAAATGAAAAGGTGGACGTGTTTTGCGTCACCCACAGCTAGCCCTGTTTATGTGTCGCGTGGATAAGTACGTCACTGATGACGACCCGCCCACGTCTGAAGACGACCAGCCCACGTTGATGACGACCCGCCCACGTCTGATGACGACCAGCCCACGTTGATGACGACTCGCTCAACGTTGATGACGACCCGCTCACGCTCGATGACGACCCGCCCACGTCGATGACGACCCGCCCACGTCTGAAGACGACCCGTCCACGTCGATGACGACCCGCCCACGTCGATGACGACCCGCCCACGTCTGATGACGACCCGCCCACGTTGATGACGACCCGCCCACGTCTGATGACGACCCGCCCACGCTGAAGACGACCCGCCCGCGTTGAAGACGACCCGCCCACGTCGAAGACGACCCGCCCGCGCTGAAGACGACCCGCCCACGTCGATGACGACCCGCCCACGTCGATGACGACCCGCCCACGTTGAAGAGATACTAATTCTAGATGGAAACGCGTCTGAAACCAAACCAAGTAGAGCCACGCTGAGCCGAGGCGAGCTGGTACTGTCGGTGGAAAAACGGCAATAGTTTTGTGTCCAGTGTATTTAAACAGATGAAGCGTCCAGAGACATATTGTTCTGACTGTTTGTGCCTCCTCTCCTCTTAGGCGCATCCAAGAAGAGTAACAGAGGGACGCAGCTTCACAAATACTACATGAAGCGCAGGACTCTGCTGTTGGCTTTACTGGTGAGGCCTCATCATGATTTGTCTCTGTATCAACTCAGTCTTCATGCTCTCTTCCCCTCTTCATCCTTTCTCTTCTCTTCGTCCCTCCAGGCCAGCGAGATCGAACGCCTGACGACGTGGTACAACCCGCTGTCCACTCAGGAGCTGGCCATCGCCACGGAGCAGTCGGTGGAAACCAGCATCGCCAACTGGAGGTCCAAGTACATCAGTCTGACGGAGAAGCAGTGGAAGGACAACGTCAACCTGGCCTGGGGCATCGCACCCTACCTGGCCATGCAGTTACCGACGAGGTAGTCGCTCTCTCTTACTCAGGGTAGAATGATTATTAGCTCATGGTGGCTAACGTTAGCGAACATTGGATGTAAAGACTCTGTTAGGTCTCATTTACACCAAATCAGATGAGAGTATCCTCATTTCGGTCCTTTGTTTCCAGGTTCAAGAACGACGCCATTGTTGCTGAAGTGACCCGGCTGGTGAGACTGGACCCCGGAGCTGTCAGCGATGTACCTGAGGCCGTCAAGGTGAGATCACTGAGTCGAGTGAAGCTCAGCTAACGAGCTTCAGAAAAATTTGTCCTCAATGTTTATGATTTAATTTTTCTCTCGTAGTTCCTGGTGACGTGGCACACCATCGACGCCGACTCTCCTGAGCTGAGCCACATCCTGTGTTGGGCTCCGGCAGACCCGCCCACCGGTCTGTCCTACTTCAGCAGCATGTACCCTCCTCATCCTCTCACGGCGCAGTACGGGGTGAAGGTGCTCCGCTCCTTTCCTCCTGTAAGTCTCACACACTCGGATTTATCAGTTATCAGTAGAAGAATCACAGCTCTCCTAACATTACATTTGTTTTTGCTCTTCACAGGATGCCATCTTGTTCTACATTCCTCAGATCGTTCAGGCTCTTCGTTACGACAAGGTGAACATCGAGTACTCTACCTTCACTAACTTCATAAAACAGGGACATCAAGTACAAAACTCCATGTACAAAGTAGTCAGTTCTATGTGATGGTGTTTAAATCGTCATTGATGAACACTAGCCCCTTTTAGATAGAAAAGGCTGCAATGTGCCTCCTTGTCTGTCTAAAAGGGAGGTGTAATATTCCTCCTTTTCCAAACAGCCTCCACTTTTCCTCCTCTGGTAGGCGTCAACATGTGACGTGACGTGAAGCAGGAAGTTGGGCGTGAAGAGAAGCAGGGCAGTTTCTGCTTTTCTCCCAAAATCCTCTTCCCGTTTAACATTGGGGCTTATGGGGCAGTTGCTGGAGTTTGTGTCGGTTAGACGCAGATAATTCAAAAACCGTACATCCTCCCGATAAAGTGGACACGTTGCCAGACAGAAGACAAGTGTGGCTACGTTCTTGGAAAATATCACTATTGTAGTGTGAAATCTGTGGCTAGGATCGTCATCTAAAGAAACATTTTCGGAGAGTTTTTTTCAGGCTCCCCCACTCTGCCAGTTGGTGCTGCACGAACATTCCGCAATACACACTCATTGAAAATCCTGAATTTTTCTGATTTTTTTCGAAATCACTCATGATCAATTAAGGGTCACCGTTCAAAAACTAAACATCGTAGAAAGAAAGTTCAAATACAACTCAAATAGATAAGACTTGTGCCTACATTTTAAAGTTTGAATGGTGTCTCTAGGTCAAAGTCTGCCAGAGCAGGAGATGTTTGAAAAACGTCGAATGATTTGCGACTTTTTTGACCCCGTCCCATTCATTCCTTATGGGACGATTTTTCATAGTTTTTCTTCAAAATAAGAGCTTTACATTGCACCCCATCGGAGTTTAGAACTGGGTTCTTAGCGGGGGGCTTTTAATTTGAAAGTAGCGACCGCTATTAGCTCGCCGCTACAACAACAAGCGGACAACCAAGACAGCTACAGAGAGCGAGGAGACGCTAGCATCTCCCGGATCTCAGCGGCTTTCCAGCTGCTCATCTTGGTGGATGAAGTGACGAACTGACTGCTGTGATCAGCTGTTTCCTGGTTTTAAAACTCCCGGCTGTGGGTGCGCAGCAGTGCACGTCATCCACACCTCCGCCCATCTCAGCATTTGCCACCACATTGCCGCCTCGGATTTACACAGCAATGGAGGCGCAAATAAGTGTAACGTTACCCTCCGAGGGGCAAAACTGGCGGAACAAAACAGACCACCAATTTGCCGCCTTCTGTCTAAATCTGCAGAGCGAGCCACCAAAAGGACGGCAGATTGGTGGCTTACTGCCCAGAATAAAAACGTCTTTTGATTTCTCCTGCTCAGATGGGATACGTGAGAGAGTACATCCTGTGGGCGGCCCAGAAGTCTCAGCTTCTCGCCCACCAGTTCATCTGGAACATGAAGACCAACATCTTCATGGACGAGGAGGGACACCACAAAGACCGTGAGTGCAGACTCTCACATGTGACCTCGATTAGACTGATTACAGAGAGCCTGATTTGAGGAAGATCTCATTATTTCCTTTATTATACCAGCGAGAACCTTTGTTCCTTCCAGCAGTAAATATCTGGCTGCTCTGTGTTAATGATATCTTTTCCTATTAATGTGTAATTATATTGTCTGTCTGATGGGAAAACCCTTGTTAGGCCTGATTAAATCAAGTGAAGTTGCTGTAATCACACTCATTAATGTGTGCAGCCGACATCGGGGAGCTGTTGGAGCAGATGGTGGAGGAGATCACAGGTTCTCTGTCGGGTCCGGCCAAAGACTTCTACCAGAGAGAGTTCGACTTCTTCAACAAGATCACCAACGTGTCCGCCATCCTCAAGTAAAACATTCATCACTGTTACTTCACAAATCATTAGCTAACAGGGAAATGTTTCAGTGTCGTGTAATACCTGATTTATTTGTGTTTTTCAGGCCGGTTCCAAAAGGAGAAGAGAGGAAGAGGGCGTGTCTCAAAGCTCTGTCGGATATCAAAGTCCAGCCAGGTAACAAACCGTCCCACAGATGGATGATTAAAACTGCAAACACTAACTGTGCTGCAGTAAAAAAAGAAATACAACAAAAAAAAGAGACCAAAGACACAGAAAAAACGTCACTAAACATCTATTCAAACATCATATTATAACCTTTATTTTGTTAATAATATCCTAAACTCTCTCGAACACTTTTCACTCGTCGTAATAAAGCTCCTGCATTTAAGTAAAAGTTTGTAACTATAATCAGAAACTTGTATAAACTCAAGTTAAGAACGAGTGCCTCAAGTTTGTACTCGAAGAAAAAACATACATTTTTGAAGTGGGATTATGTGAATATGTTCTGCTTTAAAGGTCCACTGTGTCGTGTTTTAAGTAATTTATTACCTCAAATCAGCGTCTTCATTCATAAATAAGTCCTCATTGGTGTAAAATGATCTCTGCCAACAATCTCACTTCTCCTCCTGAGGGAAGAATCACTTCTCTGTATTTCCATAGGACGGGCGAGCTCTACGGAGGCTTCCATGTCCTTCCGCTCTATAAAAAACGATGAGCTGGTGAGAGGGACAAAAAGCTCTACGTGGTACAGATAAGGCTAAAGGCGTTTTCACTCAGAGCCAGCGTGACTGTGGAACGGAGAAGGAGCTTAGCCAGACGCGCTCGTCAGCTGCAGTTTGAAGTCTGTTTGAAATAACGTACCTCATCACCCGAAACTAAACTTGATGAAGTGCTGTTTGAAGACACGTTGTTGTCACAGCTTCTTGAATCTTGACACATCCCGCCTGCCGTAGTTCCAACAGGCTGCAACGCACGTTTGAAAACGCGAGGCGCTAGAGAGCAGTATTCGTTTGGATGCAGAATAACATTTAACCACTAGATGGGAGAAATAATTCCACAGTGTGTCTTTAAAACAAAAAACAAACATTGTGAAAGTGATTCTCAGCCTGCCGTCGTCTGTCTTCTGTTGTTTTTTAGGCTGTTACCTCCCGAGTAACCCCGAAGCCATCGTGCTGGACATCGACTACAAGTCTGGAACGCCCATGCAGAGGTAACGACAGGTTTTCATTCAGGTTTCACGTGGAGAAACTCGCACGTATTGTGTTTATCTGACGGTCGTGTTCTCTCCGTCGTCTCAGCGCTGCCAAGGCTCCTTATCTGGCCAAGTTCAAGGTGAAGCGCTGTGGCGTGAGCGAACTGGAGAGGGAGGGTCTCCGCTGCCCCTCCGACTCTCTGGAGGACGGAGAGGAGAATCCGGACGGGACGCGCAGGATTTGCTGGCAGGCGGCCATCTTTAAAGTGGGAGACGACTGTAGACAGGTAACACTCGGAGGCTGACTGGGTTCATCTACTGGAACGTTGCAGAGGAGGAAACCTGATTTGATTTCTCCTGTGTCTCATCATCAGGACATGCTGGCTCTGCAGATCATCGGGCTGTTTAAGAACATTTTCCAGCTGGTTGGCCTCGATCTGTTCGTCTTCCCCTACAGAGTGGTGGCCACAGCACCGGGGGTAAGACTCCCAAACCCACTAATCTCTGGTCTTGATCTCCTTTCTCAAGTTAGATTTTATTTTGGTAGTTTGGGCCATTATCTCCTAATAGTTGTGTTTACATTTTACACTTCCCTTCATCCAGATCAACACCGATCAGTTGTTGCAGGGTCTGTTTTGGGCCGAGACCCATCCTATATCCAAGTTTCAGTAGTTTTTGTGTGATCCTGCTGACAAGCTAATGTTGTTTTCCCACCGACAGTACCAGCTCGCCTCGCCTCGACTCAGCTCGCCTTTTTTGCGTTCCCATTACTGAAATCTGGTACCTGGTACCTGCTAAAGTGGTGCTTTTTTAGTATCACCTCCGTATAAGTTCCAACCGAGCTGAGCTGATGCTTCTGTGTGACGTAAGCTGGCAGCCGGCCACTGATTGGACAGAGAGCGACGCCACTTGATGACTCACGACGAGCGCGACGTCCGAGCCTGACACCCGCTACCTTTAAAAACTAGCATCTGCGTTCAGTCAACATAGCGATTACATGGAAGGAACAACGTGCAGGAACACGGCGTGGACCGTGGCAGAGGTGGAGACGCTCCTGAGTGTTGTCGCTGAAGACGCATCCAGAACGAGCTCGATGGTGCGACAGGAAATGAAAAGGTGTACGTGTTTTGCGTAGCCCACAGCTAGCCCTGTTTATGTGTCGCGTGGATAAGTACGTCACTGATGACGACCCGCCCACGTCTGATGACGACCCGCCCACGTTGATGACGACCCGCCCACGTCTGATGACGACCCGCCCACGTCTGAAGACGACCTCGCCCACGTCGATGACGACCCGCCCACGCTGAAGACGACCCGCCCACGTCGATGACGACCCGCCCACGTTGATGACGACCCGCCCACGTTGAAGACGACCCGCCCACGTCTGATGACGACCCGCCCACGTTGAAGACGACCCGCCCACGTTGAAGACGACCCGCCCACGTTGATGACGACCCGGCCACGTTGATGACGACCCGTCCACGTTGATGACGACCCGCCCACGTTGAAGACGACCCGCCCACGTCTGATGACGACCCGCCCACGTTGAAGAGATACTGATTCTAGATGGAAACGCAACGCGTCTGAAACCAAACCAAGTGGAGCCACGCTGAGCCGAGGCGAGCTGGTACTGTCGGTGGAAAAACGGCAGAACCAACCAACAGACATGGGCAAAAACTACTAAACTACTACTCCTTAAACTATGGATATTGTTCAAACTCCATCTGGTTGCATTCCCATATCTAAGACAACACTGGTCTATGTATCCTAAGTCGTTGAAATGATGGTCAAAACTTTGCAAAAAAGGTGCTAAAAGTGTCATTTCATGTTCATACTGTTTATTAACTGATCCTCTTCTCCTCAGTGTGGAGTGATCGAGTGCATCCCGGACTGTAAGTCCAGAGACCAGCTCGGCAGACAGACGGACTTCGGGATGTACGATTACTTCCGTAATCAGTACGGAGATGAGTCCACCCTCGCCTTCCAGAAGGTGCGCACGTTTTAATTCTTCGTGCATCTTCATTAATTGTCTCTGAGACTTCAGAGAGAAGGTCCAAAGCCTCTGTGGTTTCTTTACATGTTGGTTGGACGACTTAGAAAACGTTTCTTTTACGATTTCCACCTCGTGACCCTGAGTTCAGATCTTCCAGGGAGTTCACTGAAGTGTTCGCTGACGTCCTCTTCTCCTTTTCTGCAGGCTCGGTATAACTTCATCCGCAGCATGGCCGCCTACAGCCTCCTGCTGTTCCTGCTGCAGATCAAAGACAGACACAACGGCAACATCATGCTGGACAGCAAGGGCCACCTCATCCACATAGGTACAGGATGGTGCATGTAGACGTGGACTCTTTTTTTTCCCGTGTATTTTTACAGATTAAAAAAATATTTAAGTGGATCTCCAGAGTGTTTTTCCTCACCTGCCTCTCTGGGCTTGACATTAGAGGAGAGTTTCTCTCATTGTGATCGTTTCTGTCGTCCTCGTCCTCTCCAGACTTCGGCTTCATGTTCGAGAGCTCGCCCGGCGGTAACCTCGGCTGGGAGCCGGACATCAAGCTGACGGACGAGATGGTGATGATCATGGGGGGCAAGATGGAGGCGACGCCGTTCAAATGGTTCATGGAGATGTGCGTCAGAGGATATCTGGCTGTACGGTACGTCTGCAAACAAACTGTGTTCGTGCAGCTTTAAGATTTCAGCCATGGATTGTTTGATAAAGCAGAAAGGAAATCGTCTCAGTGAACTTTTATCTTGTGGTTTGACGCTGTAGATAATCTCATTTTTGTTATTTGCCTCCTCTCTGAATTTAAAGACCCTACATGGATGCAGTGGTTTCTCTGGTGACCCTCATGCTGGACACTGGACTGCCCTGCTTCAGAGGACAAACCATCAAACTCCTCAAGTAAGTTCAACTGCAGGACATTTGTGGGTATAAATAATTAGTTCTTTTCTTTCTCATCTTTTCTGGCTCGATTTTGCACGTCTTTATAAGTCTTTGAGAAGAAACAATACTCTAAAATCTTGTTGTATTTATGGGAAATTAAGTGTTCTGGATGAGATAATCAGGGTGTCGTGTTCACACAGCGCTCTGCTGCCCCCAAGTGGCCATTAAGTCAATTAATGCAGCTTAAAACATTCATGGATTTGTTTTCTTTTTGTGATCAGAGGACGGTTCAACCCTCAGATGAGTGAGAAAGAGGCGGCGGCGTTCATCATCAAAGTCATCCAGAGCTGTTTCCTCAGCAGCAGGTGAGACGAATCCTCCTCCGCTCACCTCACGTGACGTTAACATGATAATCTGCCGTGTAAGTTCGCTCACATTTTCATTCGTTTGTCCTCAACAGGAGCAAAACGTACGACATGCTGCAGTACTACCAGAACCAAATCCCCTACTGAAGACCTCCACTGTACGTCCAACGCAAAACGTCTCCACACAAGCAATGCAAACTCTCTTCCGGATGATTTTAACGAAGGCGGTTGGACGTCGAACCGCTCTGCTCCCTGCGAGAGACAAACAACAACACGGCACTTTGATCCGAGTGTTAAACTAGTTCTTTACGTAACGTGAGCCTAAAGAACAAACGTACGTACTTTTACCAAAAGAGGTATTTGAATCACCCTTTAAGTATTTTTCTTCTCGATGCTGTTATTTGTTACACCAACTAAACTGTCACACTAGAGGAAGATGGCCATAAAGGGAGCCATATTTATCGCGTTCTGTCGAAAGCAGCCGTCATCATCGTCGTCGTTTTTGTGTCTACTACGCTGTTATCCACTTTTATGCACTTTATAGATCACCAGTATTTCATCGGCTTCACCTGCCTGTGAGTTCAAACAAGAGATTATGCATCAGAAATCAGAGATTAAAGCAATCTGCAGTTTTACTCATCCGATCAATGAAATCGCAGTATTTTTGATTTGTTTAGATTAGCTCGAACATCATCGATGCAAGAATCAAATCAGCATTTAATCGAACAGTAGTCTTTTAGCAAAACGTAACGTATTTAGAGAATCGAACATAATTACGCTGTAGTATTTGCTGTAGAATATTTACTGTAGAGTCACATCAGGATCGCGGGGATTTTATTATTCTGTGATCAGACGTGGAAACTTGTAGAGTTTAAATGTGGAAAAAACATATTTATCAGACGGTTTTACAAACTTTTAACTGTGTCACGTCACGTCTCACCTCTTCACGTCAGCGTTCAGATTAAACCGGTTGTTTTAAGCTTTTTTTTTTCCACTACAGCGACGAGCGGTAACCTGAACTTTTTAAAAAGCTGCTGCTGGGTTCTGCCTTTTGTTCCCACTAGTGTTTTAAGAACCGGTTAGTTTTGGGTTTACGTCGCCGGAGGGGAGGGGGAGTGTGACGGAATAATATCACCATTACATGAAAGTCACGCGACTGAGCATCTGATTTTCTGAAAGACAAATGTTTAAAGTATCATGAAAATAAGATAAAAACCACACAGATCATAAAAAAAAAATATTTTTAACCTGTAAATTTAATCGCTCTTTTTTCCTAATTCAAACAAAGATGGCAGCCACTAATTTTACACATGTTTGGCACGTTTTGTGCTTCAGTTTATCATTAAGTCAGCCACCAGTGATGTCACTCAGGGGCTGAGATGCATTGTGGGTAATGTAGGCGACTGGTTTTAAAAAAGGAGAATGTGTGAGAAAAGAGAGAAAGTTGATTTCTCTGGTTCTGCTGTATCGATTTTAATCATTTGTTTTTAAAACTGACCGGTGCTAAGCGTGCAGCCTACATTACCCACAATGCAACACAGGCCACACACAAGGCCTACTACTTACTAATGCTTCCCAAGACCTGTGAACATATTTTAACGGGGTAAAATCATTTCCATGTCGCTGAGAGCAGCTGTAGCGTTTCCTCCTGTGCGGCGCTGAGTTACAGGATAAAGAACCGGTGGAAATAAAAGCAGAACCTGTGATAAAGTTCGGTTCCTGTAGTGGAAAAAGGCCGATAGGAGCGAGTTGACTCGGCGCACAGGGCGGACCGGACCGGTCCACATCACAGCATGCGAGGTGTATTTTTTTTGTGTCCTGTGTCAGAATGCAGCTCTTCCACATGTTTGCGTCACCCCGACTGGAAACATTCCTCCGATCTGTGTTTGAATTTGTTCGGAACCTGTTGGGTTTGGGTCGTGTTGCTGTTACTGATGACGATTGAATCCAAAAAGCCATTTCTCCTACCCTCGGTAGAAAACAACAGCTGTAGTATAATACTTGATAAGCAAAACAAGAGAAACCCTGACCTTTATGCAATATGTTCATGTATGTTGATGCTGTATTTGTGTGTTGTGTTCAACAAATGAACTCGCTATGATTCCTTCCGTCCCGTGTGAGAAGTGTTTTTACTGTACGTTGCAGCTGCTGGACATAAAATATTTAAGTGATCAATGACTTGTTTGATGGCTGATAAAAACAAAAGAGACTCCATCGACTCTCTGGAAGCTGTTTTAATGTCGCTGTCAGTCATCACGTCCACCTTTACCTGTGAACCACGAGTGTCGGTCAGTGTGTCATATACAGTGTGTGTGTGTGTGTGTGTGTGTGTGTGTGTGTGTGTGTGGCGACATCATTGCCGGTTCAGATTAAGATCACGTCTGTTATTCTGATAATGTGTGAAAACTTCTAAGTTCCACATTAAATGTGTCTCATTTCATCAGACTGCTGATGTGTCTGACTTCTGTTTGATTTCTTCTCACTTTCTACATTTCTCTCTTGATGTCTGTCTTTCTTTCTTTCTTTCTTTCTTTCTTTCTTTCTTTCTTTCTTTCTTCATTTCTTTCTTTCTTTCTTTCTGTCTTTCTTTCTTTCTTTCTTTCTTTCTTCATTTCTTTCTTTCTTTCTTTCTGTCTTTCTTTCTACCTTTCTTTCTTTCTTTCTTTCTTTCTTTCTCTCTTTCTGGCTTCTTTCTTTCTCTCTTGATGTCTTTCTTTCTTCATTTCTTTTTATGTTTCTTTCTTTCTGGCTTTCTGTCTTGTTCTTTCTTTCTTTCTTTCTGTCTTGATGTCTTTCTTTCTTCATTTCTTTTTTATGTTTCTTTCTGTCTTTCTGTCTTGTTCTCTTTCTTTCTTTCTTTCTCTCTTGATGTATTTCTTTCTTCATTTCTTTTTATGTTTCTTTCTGGCTTTCTGTCTTGTTCTTTCTTTCTTTCTGTCTTGATGTCTTTCTTCATTTCTTTTTTATGTTTCTTTCTTTCTTTCTGGCTTTCTGTCTTGTTCTCTTTCTTTCTTTCTTTCTTTCTTTCTTTCTTTCTTTCTCTCTTGCTGTCTTGTTTTCTCTCTTGTTTATCTTTCCCTCACTATCTTTCTCGATGTCTTTAGTCTTGTCTTTTCTCTTCCCTGATTTCTGTTTTTCTCTTTCTTGATTTTGTGATTTCTTTCTTATTCATCTTTCTCTTGTTTTCTTTCTTCCCATCAATCAATCTTTCACAAAAACCTGGGCTGAAGAACAAACCTATATTTTGAAGATTAATGCATGACAACACAATTTGTTAGAGATAAAAGACAGGTCATATAAATGTTCTGTCAGTGATTACAGTGTTGAGTCAGGAGGAGAAAATATAAACATGTTAATAATAAAAAGGAGGAGCTATTGACAAACACATCAACCGTTAGAACCTTCATTCTTTTCAAAATAAAAGTCAAAACAGCTTTTAACCAGACAGTGAACATCAAACTAATTTACTCATTTTTATGAAGTGATGACATGGATAAAGAAAATAAAACATTCTCTCTACACCTTTAATAAAACCTGATCTGTGTGGAATCTGCTCCACGACGCTGTGAAGGGAGACGAAACAAAGGAGGCAGAGTTATATGAGAAGGCAGCCAGTTGTGATGACCTTTGACCTCTGTGACACCAGAGGGGGGGGTGTCACATGAAATAAGAGCTGCTGGTGAAGATAATTAGGAAGAATCTGACTGAAGGATACCTGCAGGAGGGTCACTGTTATTATAATAGTCTGATCAGGAGGAAGGAGAATGAAAATCCTTTAAGTCTTGTCGACCTGGCAACACTCCCGAGACAGGAAGTGTATGCAAGTGGCACAAAGGGCCAATGGCGGCGGTGGGAGTGAAACTCTGGCTTGTACACAAAGGAACCTCCTCCTCCATCACCCTCCTCCACCCTCCGACATCCCCCTCTGAGCTGAAAGGGCAGCAGGATCCTGGACTTCCAAGACTCACAGTCACTGAGCTCCACCACGGCAGGAAGTCAGCTCGTCGTCCAGTCTGATGGAGGTTTCCCACCTGACGATGACTCACCTGACTTGTTGATTACAGTCACAGAGGAAGATTACAGAGGCTCTATATTCTGATGAGCTCACCTACGTTTACATATCGCAACTGATACGTGTAGAAACTCACCTTCTGTCTTCACCCTGCTCTGAAACCATCGTCAGCTGTTCTTTAACGACAGAGTGCCATCTAGTGGAGGAAGTATTCAGATCTTTAGTTTCTATAAAAGTACAAATGCAGCGCTGTGTATTATGAGCTGAATGTAGTTGAAGTATGAGAAATAAAAGTTCCCGTCAGTGTTTTCCTGTTATATCTGATGTCTGTGGATTAAAACGACGTGCGTGACGTCATTATATTTTTTTTATGTGTCTCTAAAAAGATTCATGGTGTCAGAAAAACAGCAGCGATGTATTTTACAGAATGTTCCAGCTTTAAATCATAAGTTACACTCATTTTTATAGCTGTGTTTTGATTTGTAATGATTTGAGGTTGCACCACCTGAGCAACGTAGAGGCAGTTAAAGTGTGAGACAGACTCTGAGTCAGCAGCAGGTGACTTCACGCAGCCTCAGTCGTTTAAATTCCTGTGTTCAGTTTAACAAGCGTGACAAAAGGTCACAACACAACTTAACGCACGATTGTTTAAAATGTTTATTCAGGCACTAATGAGCACGTTATCTACAATCAGTCTGATGAGATGTGAAACAATACAGCAACCAGTCAACATGTAGGTGTGTTTACAGTGTGTGTGTGTCAGCCTCAGGTTTGAAGTGTGTTGTACAGTGTGTGTGTGTGTGTGTGTGCGTCAGTTTCAGCTATGCAGTGTGTTGTACTGTGTGTGTGTGTGTGTGTGTGTGTGTGTGTGTCAGTTTCAGGTATGCAGTGTGTTGTACAGTGTGTGTGTGTGTGACAGCGTCAGGTGTGCAGTTTGTTGTGCAGTGTGTGTGTGTGTGTGTGTGTATGTATGTGACAGCCTCAGGTGTGCAGTGTGTGTGTGTGTGTGTATGTGTCAGTCTCAGGCGTGCAGTGTGTTATACAATGTGTGTGTGTGTGTCAGCCTCAAGTGTGCAGTGTGTTATACAGTGTGTGTGCGTGTGTGTGTCAGCCTTGGGTGTGCAGTGTGTTATACAGTGTGTGTGTCAGTCTCAAGTGTGTGTGTGTGTGTGTGTCAGCCTCAGGTGTACAGTGTGTTTGTGTGTGTGCACGTGTGTGTCAGCCTCAGGTGTGCAGTGTGTTATACAGTGTGTGTGACTGTCAAGTGCAGTGTGTTGTACTGTGTGTGTGTGACAGTGTCAGGTGTGACGTGTGTTATACAGTGTGTGTGTGTGTCAGTCTCAGTTGTGCAGTGTGTTATACAGTGTGTGTGTGTGTGTGTGTGTGTGTGTGTGACAGCGTCAGGTGCGCAGTGTGTGTGTGTGTGTGACAGCGTCAGGTGCGCAGCTCTCCACAGGTACATTTCCCCCTCCTCTCCGTGTGTGACGTCACAGGGATGGGCAGGTCACGTGGTCGCGCCGCAGAGGGAAACCTGAGGTTGAACGTTACCGAAACGAGAGAAACACGACGAAGAAGAAGAAGAAGAAGAAGAAGAAGAAGAGGAGGCGGACGGAAGCGAACAAGGTAAGTGAGCTAACTTACACACTATTTACATCCAGTCAGACTGAGTATTGATCAACGTGTGCGGTCAGATATCGATCAGGACTCGCTCACAGTCCGGAAAGTGAACTTTTGTGTCGGTTAACTTGGCGACATGTTCGCTAAAAACGCACCTCGGGTGAAGTTTACCTCCCGCTGCTGCTGGTAACGGAACTAGCTTAAAGTCGTCAAAACACACATCCAGACCGAGTTACACCTGTAGAACCACACACGGTCCAGTACAGACATGTTCGAGGGTTTCAGCTGACTTTGCTCCGGACGGAACCGTTGGCCCGGAGCCAGCTGAGAGGTCCACAGGTTCGCTGTGTCGGTCGGGCCGCTCGTCTCGTCTGGACTCAGTTATTATCAGAATGAGACGGTTTGAGCCAACATGGTGGTTTATAACATCATGAAGAAGCACCGTGTTTACTTCTCTGTACTCACAACAAGCAGAAAAATACTCTGAATTCAAAGTAAAAGTACAGAAGTATCATCAGAATATACTTAAAGTAGTAAAAGTACTTAAAATATCTTCTGTGACTAATATTTTATTATATCTGACAGTATTTGCTGCTCGATGTGGAGCTAGTTTTTTTAATTTAATGCACAAATTTACATTATTTTTCTCTAATTTTTGCTTTTTTGTAAGATATTTTTCTTTAGATATTAATAGAAATAGTATTAAACTATTTATAAAGCAATTACCACATAAATAAAGTATGTTAAGAGTTGATATAAGTGATATAAGTACCATCTTTACTACATAAAATACTCCACTGCAGTAAAATATCTCCTGTGACTGATGTTTTAATATATCTGACAGTATTAGCTGCTCGAGGTGGAGCTAGTTTTTAAATTTGATGCACAAATTTACATCATTTTTCTCTAATCTTTAGATATTAATGCAAAATAACCTGTAATTCAACCTATAATATGAATAAGGTGGAGTAACTTCAGCCTATAATGTTTTTAATGTAAGTATAAAGTTACATAAAATAGAAATACTCGAGTAAAGCACCATAGAATTGTACTTGTGGGCAATGCTACAGCTATTTAAGTGCTAACAGGCTAACGTGGCGTGTAAGGATCATCTGCTTTTCATTTAATATGACTGTAAATTAAATATATTACAACAGCTGGTGGGACAGAAACGAGGAAGACGTCACCTTCAGCTGTGGTAAAACTGTGATTTGGCTGACCTCTTTTCTTTTTACGCGTCACACCTTTGTTTATGTTTCCAGGTGATTCCTCGGCTCTCTGCGCTCGCTGTTCATTACCAGGTTTGCATTCTGACCTGCGAGCCAATGTAAGTCGAGTTGAGTGACTGCGTGTGAAAGAGGTATTCAAGCTCACTTCATTTTATCTTCTAACCTTCTCGAGATGAGAGAAAAAAAGGGGCTTTAAAGGGCTGATCTGCTGTCAGGAATGTATTTTTGTGCTGTCTGAGCTAACAACAACAACAACAACAACAACAACAGCAGGGTGTTTGTGTTACTCACTTGGTCGCAGCACAAAAATGCATTCCTGACTCGGCTTGCATGGAGGACGCTGGGATAACATCTTTTCTCTGGTGACCTCAGGTATTCAGGGGTTAAGCTTTCATTATTCCGACCGACTTGCATGAGTGAAGTTTCTCGAATGTCTGGTTTGGATTTCTCTGGAACTTTTCTTTTATCTTCTGGCTTCTTCCTTTTTTTATATTTCCTCTTTCTTTGCCGACTCAGTTCTGTCAACGATTAGAGTTAATGACGATATGATGAGAGCTGAAGTGATCACTGGATTAGCCGAGTTGTCAGTATTTTAGAAAATCGATTGTTTTCTCTTTTCAAGCAAAAATGCAAACTTCCCAATATTCCCGTTTGTGATTTGTGAAGATTTTCTGCTTGTTATCATGACAGTAAATTCGTTATCTTTGGGTTTTTGACTGTCGTTTAAAGACGTGACCTCGGGCTCTCCAGAAAATTGTGATTGTTTGTTTGGTAAAAACCCAATAAATATCACACCATTAGGGTTTTAATAGTTTGTTCAGTGAAAATGAAAATTGATCGTTACCACTAGATTTTATTACAATTTTCTGACATTTTATGGACCAAACGTTTTATCAGTTATTCAAGAAAGTAATGATCAGATTCATCAATGATGGAAATCATCCTTATCTACGGTGTTAAATGTGAAACGTCAGGCCGTCACTACAGTATATAATGTAGTGATTAAATGTAAATCGAGTGATTGATTAGATTACTCTCATGTTGATCTTTAATTGTCCTGTTTTGTCGGTCAAACAGTCCAAAACCCAAAGATACTGAATTTTTATTGTTATGAAACACAGAAAAGCAACAAATTGTCATATTTGAGAAACTGAAACCACATTTTTGGGGGCATTTTGCTTGAAAAATGATCAGCTAATTATCAGAATAGCTGAAAATGTTTGTCGCAGCTGAAGTTTAATCCTTTCATTGTGTTAACCACCTAATTTAAACCGTACTGATTGATACGTGTGTGCTCTCAGGGACCATCACCATCCTCATGTCCTATGGAGGCGGCTTTTACGGACGCACTGAGCGCGTCCAGCAGGGACCCCACTATGACCAGGTCCCTCAGGGCTCTTTACCCCGAGCAGACTTTGACGATCTCCCGCCGCTGAGGGAGCAGAGAGCGCCCCGCCTCGCTCAGAGCGCCGACCCCCTCCCTCCTCCGCCTCTGCCGGACCAGCCTCCCGTGGGCCCCGAGTTCGATCCCAGCGGCAGCGAGGACAACGCCGACCCCGAGCCCGACCCCGCCCTCGACATTAAACCCGTCCACCGCTTCATACCGGACTCCTGGAAGAACTTCTTCAGAGGGAGCAACCGCAGCAGCAACAAGCCCTGGTCCATGTCTGCCTCCTCGCAGAACAACAACAACAGCACCACCGACGGCGTCCGCTGCTCGCCTCCCGCCTCGCCATCTCTCCCTGGATCGTACCGGGATCCTTATGGCGGCTCAGGCGGCAGCTACAACTCACGCAAAGAGCTTCTGGAGCTACGAGACACCCATGAGTCCGTGTCGGGACGCACCTACCGCACAGGTCTGACCTACAGCGAGCGAGTGGAGGAGTACCATCAGCGCTACGCCTACATGAAGTCCTGGCCGGGGCTGCTGAGGATTCTGGGATGCGTGGAGCTCCTGCTGGGAGCGGCTGTGTTCGCCTGCGTCTGCGCCTACATCCACAAGGACAACGAGTGGTTCAACATGTTTGGATACTCGTCTCCCGGAGGAGCGTACGCAGGCGGCCTCTACGGCGGCGGCACAGGTGGGAGCTACTACAGCGGCCCCAAGACGCCGTTCGTGCTGGTGGTGGCGGGACTGGCCTGGCTGGTGACCGTGATCGTGTTGGTGCTGGGGATGACCATGTACTACCGCACCATCCTGCTGGACTCCAGCTGGTGGCCTCTGACCGAGTTCACCATAAACCTGGCGCTGGCGGTGCTCTACCTGGCAGCAGGTGGGTAACACACAGCTCAACTACACCTGAACTACAGACACACCTTTAATTTACTCCTTGTGAGTTTTAATCTTATTCGTCCAGACGGTTAACGAAGTTATTTGTAAGGGACTATAGCCGTTTTTATTCTGGGCAGTAAGCCACCAATCTGCCGTCCTTTTGGCGGCTCGCTCAGCGGATTTAGACAGAAGGCGGCAAACTGGTGGTCTGTTTTGTTCCGCCAGTTTTGCCCCTCGGAGGGTAACGTTACACTTATTTGCGCCTCCATTGCTGTGTAAATCCGAGGCGGCAATGTGGTGGCAAATGCTGAGATGGGCGGAGGTGTGGATGACGTGCACTGCTGCGCACCCACAGCCGGGAGTTTTAAAACCAGGAAACAGCTGATCACAGCAGTCAGTTCGTCACTTCATCCACGAAGATGAGCAGCTGGAAAGCCGCTGAGATCCGGGAGATGCTCAGCGTCTCCTCGCTCTCTGTAGCTGTCCTGGTTGTCCGCTTGTTGTTGTAGCGGCGAGCTAATAGCGGTCGCTCCTTTCAAATTAAAAGCCCCCCGCTAAGAACCCAGTTCTAAACTCCGATGGGGTGCAATGTAAAGCTCTTATTTTGAAGAAAAACTGTGAAAAATCGTCCCGTAAGGAATGAATGGGACGGGGTCAAAAAAGTCGCAAAATCATCGACGTTTTTCAAACATCTCCTGCTCTGGCAGACTTTGACCTAGAGACACCATTCAAACTTTAAAATGTAGGCACAAGTCTTATCTATTTGAGTTGTATTTGAACTTTCTTTCTACGATGTTTAGTTTTTGAACGGTGACCCTTAATTGATCGTGAGTGATTTCGAAAAATCAGAAAAATTCAGGATTTTCAATGTGTGTGTATTGCGGAATGTTCGCGCAGCACCAACTGGCAGAGTGGGGGAGCCTGAAAAAAACTCTCCGAAAATGTTTCTTTAGATGACGATCCTAGCCACAGATTTCACACTACAATAGTGATATTTTCCAAGAACGTAGCCACACTTGTCTTCTGTCTGGCAACGTGTCCACTTTATCGGGAGGATGTACGGTTTTTGAATTATCTGCGTCTAACCGACACAAACTCCAGCAACTGCCCCATAAGCCCCAATGTTAAACGGGAAGAGGATTTTGGGAGAAAAGCAGAAACTGCCCTGCTTCTCTTCACGCCCAACTTCCTGCTTCACGTCACGTCACATGTTGACGCCTACCAGAGGAGGAAAAGTGGAGGCTGTTTGGAAAAGGAGGAATATTACACCTCCCTTTTAGACAGACAAGGAGGCACATTGCAGCCTTTACCTTGCTGCAGATGTGCCACCTTTTCTATCTGAAAGGGGCTACTGTGACAGAACGGCACCAAACAAACTGGGCTGCAGTGTTTCTTTTCACGATTAATCGTTTAATCCTTCGTCAAAGAAAAGCAGCAAATACTCACATTTAAGAAGCTGAAGTGTTGAAAGAAATGACTGAAACGATTAATCCTTTTTCAGTCGTTGGCAAATACTTTCCTTTGGATCAGCCAGCTGACTCATCGACTAATCGTTGCAGCTAAATCGTTAAACAGACTTAATGCAAAATATTACTCAACTTTTCATCACGTGCATCATGTCAGTGTACAAAGCAAAAACCAGACCTGATGCTACAATGTGTGTGAACATGATTCCTGCGAAGTTGACATATTGCAAACGTCTCCTTTAAATCCAGTAACTGTCAGTCTGCTCACTCTTGACAGAAATGTTTAATAATGTCGATTAAAACATGTTTCCTTTTTGTTCACCAGGCATCGTTTACGTCCGAGACACGACCCGCGGAGGCCTCTGCTCCTACCCGGTCTTCAACAACGGCATCAACGGGGCGTTCTGCCGAACGGAGGCGGGCCAGACCGCCGCCATCATCTTCCTGTTCGTCACCATGGTCGTCTATCTGATCGGAGCCATGGTTTGTCTCAAGCTGTGGAGACACGAAGCCGCTCGCAGATACCGAGAAAACTACATCCGAGAGGTGAGATCTCAGCCAGACGTGTTTCAAAATCCTTCCACGAATCGTCTTCAGCTTAAAGGATTATTTCAACACGATGAGAACAAACACGCTCACCCACACAGGCTGTAACGCAACACCAAGCCAGGTGATTTGCACACACAGCTGAGGAGCAGAGGGTGGAGTCACTACCTGTGTGGAGGACGAGAGGTGCACACAGTCTGGTTTATAGCTGTAGTGAAAGACGTATTAAGATCTTTTATTTTAGGATATAAGATATAACACTACGGCTGAAAACGACGAGACATTTGCTCCCAGATGTTTCCAACAAACCCAGAGAAATCTCTAGTTTTATTCAGGGTGGTGTTGTGTTGAGTTTGGTCACCTGTCAGAGAAGGTTTGACTAAACATAAACTAAAACATTGCTTCTGTTAACCTTTGTGCATCAGTGGTTGTTTTACAATGAGGACAAAAACTCCCATGATGCCTAGCTGGTTATTCAACCCTTCATAATATATCCTAATATGCGGTTTTTCCACCGACAGTACCAGCTCGCCTCGGCTCAGCGTGGCTCTACTTGGTTTGGTTTCATTAGTATCTCTTCAACGTGGGCGGGTCGTCATCAACGTGGGCGGGTCGTCTTCAACGTGGGCGGGTCGTCATCAGTGACGTACTTATCCACGCGACACATAAACAGGGCTAGCTGTGGGCTACGCAAAACACGTCCACCTTTTCATTTCTTGTCGCACCATCGAGCTCGTTCTGGATGCGTCTTCAGCGACAACACTCAGGAGCGTCTCCACCTCTGCCACGGTCCACGCCGTGTTCCTGCGCGTTGTTCCTTCCCTGTAATCGCTATGTTAACTCAACGCAGATGCTAGTTTTTAAAGGTAGCGGGTGTCAGGCTCGGACGTCGCGCTCGTCACGAGTCCTCAAGTGGCGTCGCTCTCTGTCCAATCAGTGGCCGGCTACCAGCTTACGTCACACAGAAGTATCAGCTCAGCTCGGTTGGAACTTATACGGAGGTGATACTAAAAAAGCTCCACTTTAGCAGGTACCAGGTACCAGATTTCAGTAATGGGAACGCAAAAAGGCGAGCTAAGTCGAGGCGAGGCGAGCTGGTACTGTCGTATTATAGGTTTAATTGTGAAAACACTGCCAAATAAATGTAGTGGAGTAAAAAGTGTATCAAATTTAGGGCTTAAGTACAGCACAGTCGTTATGCTATGCTAAGCTAAATGTCAGTCTTCTCATCTAACTCTCTGCAGGAAAGCAAACTTTTCCTTTCACATTAAATCATCATCATCATGTCAGCTGGATTGTATTTATGTGTTGCAGGCACAGATGCATCCCTCCGAGGTCCGAGCTTCACAGTCCATGGTGAGTTTCCTGCGTTGCTGTTAAACGTAATACAGACTCACATTCAGGATCTACAGCGACATACGTACATTAGGTCGATGAAAAGCATGAAAATTGTCGCTTTAATTCTAACAGTTGTGTGTTTTATGTTGCTGTGTGTCTACAGGTTGTTACCGATTCGGCTCCTGCAGTCAAACTGTCAGAGCAGGTCCAGGGATCCTCGGTGGTTCCGATTCGCGCCGCTCCGAAAGCCGTCCCGCCAAAGGTTCTGCAGGGAGCGATACCTTCAGGACACATCCCGAAACCTGTTATTCTGCCGGACTACATCGCGTAAGTGTTGCTCAGAAATACAATACACTAGAGAAGCACGATATATTTACATCTGACAGACACATTTTGCTCTCCCATCACCTGCACACCTGTAGTTCAGTTAACCGAATGACGGCATGCGCATGTCGCTATAGTTACCAAACACTTTGCATGAATATTTCCATGTCTTCATGTAAGACTGCTTCCTGATCTGCTCGTCTAACTGATCATAAAATCTGGTGGCTCGTCTGTTTGCATGTGCGAAATAAGCGCTATAAAGCTGCAAGTAATCTGATAAACTGCCTCCATTTTAAAGCCTGACAGCTACAATATAACTTAGCCACTGAGCGACATCGCTGGAGGCAATTTATCAGTTTACAAGCAGCTACAAAAGGCTTAAAACTACTTTTTTTAAGACCTGTAAATGCAATTGAATGTGTTAAATTGGTGGAATTACCCTTTAAATGAACTGAACTTAAAGGGAAAACGCACCCAAGTTTGACACAAGACAAGTTAGACTAAAAAGTGCGCTACATTTCACTCTTCTAGTGTCAGTAAAGTGTTTCCTCCTCCTTCCTCTCTGCAGTAAGTACCCGACGATCCGGTCCGGACGAGGAGCGGGACCAGTACCGAGCCGTGTTCAACGACCAGTACGCAGAGTACAAAGAGCTGCACTCGGAGGTGCAGGCCACCGCCAAGAAGTTCGACGAGATGGACGCCATGATGCGCAGTCTGCCTCAGCACCCGACCAGCCAGATGGTGATTGGCTACACACACGATGACATCATCGTGATTACTTCACCGACAGTACCAGCTCGCCTCGCCTCGACTCAGCTCGCCTTTTTTGCGTTCCCATTACTGAAATCTGGTACCTGGTACCTGCTAAAGTGGAGCTTTTTTAGTATCACCTCCGTATAAGTTCCAACCGAGCTGAGCTGATACTTCTGTGTGACGTAAGCTGGCAGCCGGCCACTGATTGGACAGAGAGCGACGCCACTTGACGACTCGTGACGAGCGCGACGTCCGAGCCCGACACCCGCTACCTTTAAAAACTAGCATCTGCGTTCAGTCAACATAGCGATTACATGGAAGGAACAACGCGCAGGAACACGGCGTGGACCGTGGCAGAGGTGGAGACGCTCCTGAGTGTTGTCGCTGAAGACGCATCCAGAGCGAGCTTGATAGCGAGCTAGCATTAGCGACCGTTTGCTTACCTGAATAGTCCTATGTCTCTTGGCGTGTCTCCTCTCGCCTTCGGATTCACACTGTTGTAGGAAATTCGAAATTCTCTCGTCGTCTTCGAGCGTGTTTTGCCTGAACGCCTGCAGCCTTCGACCCGCCCACGTTGAAGACGACCCGCCCACGTCTGATGACGACCCGCCCACGTTGAAGAGATACTAATTCTAGATGGAAACGCAACGTGTCTGAAACCAAACCAAGTAGAGCCACGCTGAGCCGAGGCGAGCTGGTACTGTCGGTGGAAAAACGGCATTACAAACTGCTAAAAGTCCAAAACCACAAATGTACTTTGTTTTTATGTGTTATATTCTCCCTTATATTTATTGGTTACTGTGTTATTTCTGTTTCCAAACGGAGTGTTTTTCCCAGACGTAAAGATTAAAAGTTAAAAATTAAAAGACGTTATAAAGAAAAGAGAGACACAATCCACCCAGCCGTCATGTGTCCTCCACCCTGTCGGAGCTCTCTGGATCTCCTCCTGCGTCTCCTGTTTGGTTTCATTCGAGCGCTGAGGAAACATTTTGGAGACTGATTGCACGTCTGGAATATCGAACCCGGTCTTTTTGTTTTCAAATCGTGTCTCATTTCCCCCGTCGTCTAACTTCCTCTGTTTGCACTTCCTGCTCCCCGCTGAACTTCCCCTCCACCCTAAAAATTCCTTCACCGCTCCGTCCGGACGGCTGATGTAACGGCGTCATTACGTTTGTTAGACGGTTTTACTGTATTTCAGGTTATTAATCTCTGTGTTTCTTTTGCAGGAGGTCGATCGCATCAACAGAATCCTTCAGGACTACCAGAGGAAGAAGAATGTGAGTCTGTTGTTTTGTGTAAACTGCTGCTCGTGTTTATAATGTGGAGGAGATTGTTTTGCTTTCTCTCCGGAGATGTTCTCGTTTTAAACATTCAGCTGAGCTCCACGTGTTTGGGGGATAGACAGAAAGAAAAATATAGAATATTTCCAGCATTTTCCCTTTAATTTAACTGCTCCTGAACAGTTGAATTAACACAGTAAATGATTATTTAAAACTGCTTTATCTGAAAATAAAACGTAATGTTTCTGCACCAGGACCCGACGTTCCTGGAGAAGAAGGAGCGCTGCGAGTACCTGAAGAGCAAACTGTCGCACATCAAGCAGAAGATCCAGGAGTACGATAAAGTCATGGAGTGGAACGACGGATACAGCTAAACTTCCGCTGGAAAAAACACAACTTGACCACAAACACAGAACTGTTCCCGACAGCGAGGCAGCGACGGTGGTGAAACTGACCACAGGAGCAGAAGTGGGATCTCCAAACCTGCACAGCTGTTTTCTGTGATCGAACGTCTCATCAGCAGATTTGTGTGTCTGCGTTTTTTTAAAGCCCACACGCAGAAGCAAAGGGTGTTTTAAACACTAAAAAGGAAATTTAGGGATGCGAGTAAGATGGCCCTAAAACTACGTTCAAGAGCCAGTTAGCTTAGCTTAGCACAAAGACTGGAAGCGGAGGGAAACGGCTAGCCAATCGAGCACTTCCAGAAGTCACTTATTCACATGTTGCATCTTTTCCGAGTGTAAAAAATGACAACTAACCTTTTTTATTGGCACTTTTTTAAATTAGAAATAGAAATAATCTGACACATAAGCTGAGATTTAACATATTTACAAACCCCGACTCCATAAAAGTTGGAACGCGGTGTAAAACATAAAATGATGATGATTATCGCTCATCGTTTCTGACATGTACTCAGCTGAAAGCAGTACAAAGACGATATATGTTTCATGTTTGACCTCATCTACTATTAACTACTTAACAAACTACTAAGTTTGGACAGGAGAAAGTTGTGAAATTCTCCAGAAACACACCTGTTTGGATCGTTCCACAGGTGAACAGGCTCATTGGTACCAGCTGATAGTATCGTCATCTGGTATAAATGTTGTCAGATGCAGCGATTTTCACCACTTAATGAAGCGTGATTGTATAAAGGAGGAAACATGGGCTCAGGAACACGACGTAGAACTGTTGTTAGTAAACAGTTCACTTGTAAATCGATTTAATTTACATTTTACACAGCGTGCCAACTGTTTTTGAATGAGGTCATTCTCTAAAACGTCAGGTGAAGTTTCGTCATCAACAAAACATTTCTGGAGCTTCACAGCAAAACAAGAGCTGCAACGTTCTGCTAAACAACTGAAGCAGATGAAGACATGTCTTTAAATAAAATGTAAGAATGAAGCCCGAAGATCCCAAATTGATTTGAAAAGATGTTATTTACACCCTCGTGTACCTGTGGAAAAAAAAAAAAAAAGTCTTTTCGAAACAATTTGGGATCTCTGAGCTAATTTTCTGTTTTTGTTTTCGGTTATTTTAAAATTTTAAATCAAGTCTCCAGCTGCTTCAGTTGTTCATCAGAACGCTGCAACTCTGTTTTACTGTGAAGCTCCAGAAATGTTTTGTAGACGACGAAACTTCACCTGACTTTCATCAGCGTGTGGTCGAGTAGGTTTATTACTGCATTTAACACTTTATCTGAGTAAAAGTGCAAAAGTATTCACGTTAAAACGAACTCAAAGAACCAAAAGTAAAAGTCCTCTTGACCCATTTAAGAATAATTCACATTAAACATGAGATTATTGTTTCTCCCTTGTTTCCAGTCGTTATGCTAAGCTAACTGTAGCTAACTGTCTCTTGTCTCCTGGCTGTAGCTTCATATTTTTAACTCCCTGAAATATGAATCTCTTCCTTTTTAAAATGGTCTGAATATGCAAAGAGCTCTATAATGTGTGTGTGTGTGTGTGTGTGATACTGTGACTCTGATTGTAGCCGAAGCTTTAACACTTAATTTCACAAACAAACAAACAAACAAACAAACACTGGTGTCCGATGTGACCGTGGGAGACGTGAGAAGATGCTGCATTTCTTTATTCTTTTAAAAGTCGACCTCTGCTTGAAACTTTATCATCTTTCTGAAACAAAAACCACTTTGTCATCCGGATGAATCTCGATGAATTTTAATTGCACACTTTTTTTTATATATACATCTGGAATAATGCATGTGCTGTATTTTTAAATGTTGTATGTACGTTGTGTATATGTTGTAACACCGTTCTAGCATTTCACTGATTAAACATTTTGTACTTTTATCCTCATTTAAACATCCAAAGTGCCTGAATATCTACTTTTCTACCTTCTGGACCTCCTGGTTGAATCATCAGGTGTCACATTCCTCTCATGTTATCGAGTAAAACTGTAAATATGTTGCTGTAAATGTCCGTTTTCTTTCATAATTTAAGTTGGTGCTTTCTGTCCTCAGTGCAGTTCTGGTTTCCTTTATTCGGCGTGCAGCGCTAAAAGTTTCTCTTACTGGGAAAAGGGAAGAAGGAGCAGACGAGCGCTTTGTTTAAATCAGCAGAATGAAGTTAAAAGAGAGAAAAGAAAACTTATTTAGAGCTGAAATCAGCAGTTAATAGAAAAGGAAGTGGCATTTTTTGTTTTTCACGTCACTCTGGATGCAAAAATGTTATAAAACATTAATTTTTCTGTGTTTAAATGTGAAGATTTGCTTCTTTTCGTGGTCTTTTGATAATAAACTATATGTTTGGGTCTTTGTCAGAAGATGTGTTGTCGATGTATTGATCTACTAAAACTTACAAACATCTTGTAGAAAGTTAAGAAGCGAGTCAAAAATATGACACGTGTTATAATACGTGTTGTTTAAAAGTTACGCTTAAATTAAATTATATGTTTTTCTCCAGTTCACCTCCTGGCCTCTGTCAAACAATTAAATAATAATAATAACAATTAATTTACAAGAAATCGCTATAATTTTGACTTGTCTGATGAGATTTAACTACATTTTGTCACTTTCAGGCCTCCAGAATGTAATAAAAGTCTTATTTAAATGAGAAAAAACACACATATTAAGTTTGATAATGAATTATAATTGTTTGTGGGATATTTTGGGACATTTTTGACACTTCCAGGACTCCGTACCTCATTAACATTATTATTAATTTACGAATTTTATTACATTTTTGTCACTTTCTGACCTCCAGAATGTAATAAAAGTCTTATTTAAATGAGAAAAAACACACATATTAAGTTTGATAATTAATTATAATTGTTTGTGGGATATTTTGGGACATTTTTGACACTTCCAGGCCTCCGTACCTCATTAACATTATTATTTATTTATGTATTTTATTACATTTTTGTCACTTTCTGACCTCCAGAATTTAATAAAAGTCTATTTGAGATGCAAAAACACACATTAAGTTGAATAATGGATATTAATTATTTGTTAAATATTAGATTTATGTTGTGTTTTTGTCATTTTCAGTTTTATTTCATGTATTTATTGTCGCATCTTGTTAATGATCCACCAACACTGTTCAGTTTGCTGTGTCTTTATTGGCTGAACCGTATCGAGGCTCCTCCTGTGGAGGACTTCCGGTGTTGTTAGGTAATGCGACACCTGTTAGGGGAGGGGGCGGGGCTAACCGGACCGAGAGCGGACTCACCTGGGTGTGGTCCCGACTGTTTTTATCAGCAGCTGCAGTTTCAGTTGAAACATTCGAGGTGGAGCAGAACCGGAGAGGAGACCGACCGACCGCGACCAGGTGAGTGGGTCCACTTCAGCACCACACGGTTCTGTTACTCACTATGTGTTCTGGATGGGTTTAAGAACACCTGTCGCCTCCACACGGACAGGTGTGTCGATGGAGACGGTTTTTCTAATCAATTAATGCTGTGAGCAGCATCTCTGCTGCTGTGGGTCCAAGAACCGGAGACGAACCAGTCACAGAGTTCGATTATAAAGAAAGAAACTGCTGAAGATGTTGTTTTTTCACTTAATGTGGATGAAACAGGAACATTTATTTATTTATTTATTAGTTTTATTGACGTGTGAATGAAGCGAGGTGAAGCTTCCAGCTGTCAGGTTTATGATGGTTGTAGCGAGATTTTCAAAATAAAACTGGAACGATTAATCGATTTGTTGATAAATACATATCAGCAACAGTTATTTATAATCGATTCATCTCTTATGTCAGTCTTGTAAGTAAAAACACCACAAAATCATTCTGGTTTCAGCTTCTTGAATATGAGGAACTTCTGCTTTTCTGTCTTTATAAACTTTAAGTTTCTGAACATTTTTCTGACTTTAACACCTTTAAAGGTCTTTTTAAGAGACTTTTATAGACAGATGTGTCATCTGATTAACCAATAATGAAGATAATCATGTTTTTATTAATATATTTTGATGCTGTTAATCCGTCCTGATGATGATAAATTGTGATCATTTCGTCCACAGATCAGAAGTGAAGCCAGTGAACGCAGCAGCAGCAGCAGCAGCAGCGATGTCCTCCAGACCGAACGGGAGTCCACCTCCCTACGAGTCCGACGGATAGTGAGTCTCCTCCGATAAACAAATATATTTTACGTGCTTCAAATATTCACTCAGCTCGAGCTTCTGTCAATAAACATCTTTTAATATGGAAGCAAAGCTCATTAATCTCCATTAATTCAGCTAATCTGTGTGGATTAACAAAGAAAATTGGGGGATTTTAGTTCCTTAATTTACATTTTCTTTCCTGGATTATTTGTCTGACGGCATCACGTGATATTCTCTGTAGATTATCTTCAGCCTGGATGTTCAGGTTTAAGGTTTTTGATTTAATTCCAAACTCTGACGAACAAGACGTCAGATTGTTTTGTGTCTAAACTTTCCCGCCGTTAACTCTGTCTTCATGTTTTCCCGCCGCAGTAACGGCCCTCCTCAGCCGGCCTACTCTTACTACCCGGATGACGAGTTCCAGCACTTCTACCGCTGGACGTCGCCGCCGGGCATCCTCAAGATCATGTCCATCATCGTCATCGTCATGTGCGTCGCCATATTCGCCTGCGTCGCCTCCACGCTGGCGTGGGACTCTCAGGGCGCCATGGGTGGCTTCGGGTACGGCACAGGCGGCATCGGAGGAGGATCATACGGAGGAACGTACGGAGGAGGCTTTGGGGCCGGCGGCGGCTACGGCAGCTTCGGCGGCGGCGGCTACGGAGCTGGAAACGGCTACGGCTACGGCGGACTGGGAGGGAACTACAACGACCCGCGAAAAGGCAAAGGGTTCATGATCGCCATGGCGGCCATCACCTTCATCGCGGGCCTGGCCATCTTCATCATCATCGTGTCCCACCAGAGCCTGTCGGAGAGCAGGAAGTTCTACCTGGCGGTGATCATCATCTGCGCCATCCTCGCGCTGCTGATGCTGATCGCCACCATCGTGTACCTGGTGGCGGTGAACCCGATGGCCCAGTCGTCCGGGTCCATCTACGGCAGCCAGATCGCGGGGATGTGCGCTCAGTACCAGCAGCCGCAGGTGTCGGGCGTGTTCGTCAACCAGTACCTGTACCACTACTGCGTCGTGGAGCCGCAAGAGGTGAGCGCTCGGTTTTTGATTCCCTTCTTCCTTTTATCCGTCGTTCTGTGTGTGACTCGGCAGATCGTCTCTCGTTTCAGGCCATCGCCATCGTGTTCGGCTTCCTGGTGGTCGCCGCGCTCATCATCATGCTCGTCTTCGCCGTGAAGACGCGCCAGAAGATCAACAGCTTCGGCAAGAGCAACATCCTGTGGAAGAAAGTGAAGGTGGTGGACGAGATGGGGCCGCCGAACGACGTCGAGGCGTGGGTGAGTGACGGCGACTGATCGGTCGACTGGACGAGAGACGAATCAATTTAGTCGCTCGGCAGAAAAATGTTTTTCCCAGAGACCCAAAGTGGCGTCTTCAAATTGCTTCTTCTGTTCAGCCAACAGTCCAAAACTCCTCCTGCAGATTTAACCCGATCAACTTCAAATCTTGTCAGGCCAATCCTAACACCTTTGCGATTAAAGGTTATTAAGAGCTTCAGTTTTTGTTGAACGCTCGCGGCACTGCGGCGAATTTACGTGTGTCGACATGAAACAGGAAGTTGCTCTAAGTAGACAATAAACTTCAGGTGTGTAGAGTTAAGAGTCTTGACCTGAAGATATTAACATGTCAGTAACCAGTTGTAGTCGTCGTGTCAGGATACGACACGGCATGTGAAAGAATAAATAATTAATGTGTATTAATTATTAAACCCTGTGAAGCTCCGACTTGGAAATATTCGTCACTTTTGCTCGATGATTGGCAGTTTAACAACGAGTCGATCGACAGGAAATAAAATTCTCAACTATTGTTACGTCATAATGTTTTTTTAAGCAAAGTTTCTTCTCACACATGATGGTAAAGTGAATATATTTGGGTTCTGGACTGTTGATTGGCCAAAGAAGACGTCTGGAGATCGGCAAGAAAACGATTGAAGGGATTTTGGATAGAAAACAAAATACTTTTATCACATTCCAAAATCGGGTTCACCTCTAATCTCGACTCATGAATAAAGATAAAAGCATAAAAAGAATATCGATGGTCCGTCAATCAAAGTACCTGAGCGACTGAAGAAGAAAATAATCAAGAACCGAACATGAAACTAAGAAAAACACATTACAGCTGAGTCATTCAGTCTTTGTATATTGTTTTTTTCAGGAAATGCACGCTGTCACCTTCACGTGCAACTAAGTTTTAATGACAACAACAACGTTTTGAAGGTCTAAGTGCCCGAAACGAGTCTTTTTCCTGATTTAATCGGCCTTTGGTCATTTTTTTTGATTGGTCGTTTAACAACGAGTCGATCGACAGGATTGAATCTGGGTCGTTTAACTTGTTCCGCTCGGCAAGAAAACGATTGAAGGGATTTAAAATGGAAAACAAAATAAAAAACACAGAAACATAAAAAGAATATCGATGGTCCGTCAATCAAAGTACCTGAGCGACTACGAAGAAGAAAATAATCAAGAACCGAACACGAAACTAAGAGAAACACATTACAGCCGAGTCGTTCAGTCTTTGACTCCTGCACGCTGTCACCTTCACGTGCAATGAAGTTTTAATGACAACAACAACGTTTCGAAGGTCTAAACACCCGAAACGAGTCTTTTTCCTGGTTTAATCGGCCTTTGGTCATTTTTTTCAGCATTTCCTGACAAAAAAACAAAAAAATGAATCCATTAATTGAAAAATAATCATGAACAGTTGCCAGTTTCTTAATTATTGGTGAACTCAGCTGGAGATTAAACCAAAAGCAGCTGATCTCAAAGCTCAGCTCAGGTAAAGTGTCCGTCTGAGCGAGCTGAGGTGGTTCAGCCGGTTTGGTGGCTGTCACCTGTTTATTGGCGGGGGAGGGGAAGTGCAGAGCTCCTTCCTCCTCGTGTGCTCGGTTTCAAGGTGTGGCGCGAGCACAGGCGACGGTTTCTGTGTGACGCTGACGTGACAGAACAATAAAAAAACAACCTGCACTTTTTAAACTCGGTATTTACATTTCTCGGTGAATCACCGGAGCTATTTCCAGACGTGTTTTGCAACAACTCGCATTTGACACATCCGAGTGAGCAGCGACGAGTAGCTGAGTCACTTTGTTGAACAGTTGGAAGTCATGATGACATTCAGCTCGGCCTGAAGAGTCCTGAAGAGGAAGAACAGGTCGGACCGGAACCATCAGACCCGCCTGTGATCCGACACAGAACACCGCAGAGCAACACGACACTGCAGTTTCCCTGCAGCTTGTGGGAACCCGTCTCAAAGTGCTGAGCGTCTGCAGCCACCTGCAGCACATACATGTTGTTTTGGGGGGTGTAGCTCAATTATGTCACATATTTTCAGAGGACGAGTCCGTGCAGGCGTCTCATACCAGAGCTGGGAGAGATCCAGTGTGTGTTTGAGGGAGTCGCTCGTCAGCAGGTCGCCAGAGAAAGAGTTCAGACGGGAGATTAGATGTGGGTGCAGCAGCTGTGATCTGCAGAGGAATCAGATCTGTGCTGTGGTGCAACAACAAATAAATGTCAAAGTACTTTCTTTATTAATTGTCTTGTTGCTTGTGAATATTCTCATTCATCCAGGTCATAGTTATCTCAAGGAAATCAACCTCGGATGAGAGGCTTCATGAAGCAAATCCAGTTGCATTCGATTCAGTTTCCTTGAGATAATTGTCTTGTTGTTTTGGTCGATTAAAGTGTCAGAAAATGGTGAAAAATGGCGACCAGTGTTTCCGAAGCCCAACATGTCGTCCTCAGCCCAAAGAGATTCAGTTTACTGGCACAGAAAATATTTGACTTATTGTCCTTTTACCCAAACCAATAAATCAATTATCAAAATAGCTGTGGGTTAATTTAAAGGTGCAATACGTTAGAATGGGTCACCTTGAATTTATTCTCCGGACAAACAGGGGCAGCAAATCACCAGAGCAACTGCTAACTGCTAACCTGCTTTATCTTCGCCTCTCTGAACAGTAACAAGCTAAATTACTTTATAAAATCGGCTTCATAATGTCCTGATGCAACTGACAGTGTTTGAGAACTTGCTTGCCCAAAACAAAAAGAGTAGACGGCACGGTCGTAAGCGTCAGCATAGATCTCACGGGGTCGGAGTATAATGTAGTTGGGACACGGCATGAAATAAAATATAAAATGTTCTGCCTAACAACTTTTCACACTTTTAAAATGAGTACATAAAACCACAGTACAACATCTGAGCATCTCTTCTGTCAGGATTGATGCTAATAAAGCGTAGCAGAGAGATTTTAGTCAAGTTATGTCGGCAGAATCTCCAAATGTGCCATTTTACAGGCAGTAAAACTTATTTAATGTTTCTTAAACTTCACTAGAGTTATAACCTGACTCTCGCCAGATGCATTTCGTTCCGCCTAGCTCCACTCACATCCATCTGGGATCGCTCCCGTTGGGAGGGATTTCGGCACCAGATTTTCAGGTCGAGCCAATCAGGACCGCCGGGCGGGAGTTTCATAGATGTGACGTAGCGGAGAAGCGACTGTTTTGATTCAGACAACAATGGCGGCTCGCATCGAGGAAGCAAGCGTCAACATTGATGCTGCTGTTTCATCCGTGTCGTCCAATCTACCCAATATGTTTTTTTGTTAAAAGAACGTCGCTCTCATCGACGTCACAGGTTGGTTTCGATGTGAGTGGTTGAAGTAGCACGTCAATAAAGATGACAGACAAGTGGTTTATCCAATCATGTACAAGGATTTTTGATAAGCCTTCTGAAACACATCTCCAATGGAGCGATCCCAGATGGATGAGTGGAGCGAGGCGGAACGAAATTCATCTGGCGAGAGTCAGGTTAGCATTCTCTTTATTGTTAGCTCAGTTAGCTGTGCAGCTAGCCGGACTACCAGGGGAGCTTCAGACCACTGGGAGGTTTTCAGGCCCGAGGCTAGCTAGCTGGTTAGCATGCTAACTTCACCTCAGTACATGGAGGTCTTTGATATAACGGTGAAACTGTTTTCTTACTTTGCACCTTTTCAAAAAATGTCAGAAAATAGTCCAAAATAAATCCTCACAACAGACGACCTGGAACTGACCAGTCTCGTCTCGTCATCGCAGCTCCAACACATTTCAGTTTCATGTCGCTAATGTGTGAATTTTCCCTTTTTACAGGTGAACGACGTGTCCGTTCCCGCCGAAGCTCTCCCGATGTCCGAGTACCCCGAGAAGCTGAGAGGCTCCAGGAGTCACCTGGACGACGAGAGCACCAACTATGACAAACCTCCGTACGACTACAGCCCGCAGTGAGTGGAACATCCTGATTTTCCTGGGGTGTGGTGTTGATTAAGTACGACTGTCCCTGAATGCAACACAGAGTTTGTTGCTTATTTACACATCCGACAGTTACAGAGCGACATCATCATTATTTCAGAGTTGTGTTCGTGTCCACCTGATGAATATCGGTCCAGTATTCACTCTTTCAGCTCTGTTTGTGTTCTTCACCGCCTCCTGAGGGAAAAATCTGGCTATTAAGCTGCTAAACGCTCCATTATGTTGTGTGTTTAGAGGCTTTTTAGACCTTTTTTATCTGAATAAAATTGCCCTGTCGCAGCTTTGAACACCACTGAGAGCTCATCATTTCCTGCTGACGTATATTCATGTTTGTTTTGAATGTCAGCGTGTCGTACATACCGCAAGAATCGAGTGTGTAGTCGGAGGAACAGCTTCAGACGGCTGCTGTCTAAAAACGTGCTCGAACTTGTTCTCATGTTTTGTTTTTTTTCTGCGAGAGGAGACTCAGTTAACATCCTCGGAGCGTTTCCTCCGGATCTTTTCACATTATTATTACATTCATGTGGCCAGTTTCACTAAAGACGCCCATTATCGGACTTTCTTGCAACACTGAAACTGGGTGAAATACCTTTGTGATGATTTAAGGAACAAAGTATTCTGAAAGAAACAGGAAGTCGCTGCTGATCTGTTTGCTCATCAGATGAACCGAGAGATCATAAATCAACGTGTTTACTTCCTCAGAAAGTTACCGCAGAGGAGAGAGATGTGAAATTAGCAGTTTATTGGATGTTCAGACACGATCTAATCGGTTTAAGGTCGTCGTCAGCTGTTCTTTCACAGTTTCTGATTTGTTCCTCGCCCCGCAGGCCTCCGGTGGAGGAGAACCTGCCTCTGAGAAACGGAGGTCCCTACAGCGCACACTCGGATAAAGCGAGCTCGGCTGGACGACCGAGGAGGAGACAGGACTACGACTACGAGTCCTCAGGAGACGAGCTGGACGACGACGACTTCGACAGGTAGGACGAGATTTAGAGACGCACGTCACCTTACTTACAGGAAAATACTCTATTACAGGTGAGCGTCCTGCATTTAAAGTTGAGTTTAAGTTAAAAATAAAAGTAGCAAAATGTCGATAAAATATCAAGATTTATCACCAGAGCAGAATAAAACTCTTTTTTAACAAAAGAAGTGACTAATCTGTCATCTCCGTTAAAATATTTCAACTTGTTTCAAGAACTTTTAGAACCAAGTGGCAGATTTTTTTGATTTTAGTGTTTTTTTCTGTATTTGTTATGAAAAATCTGAGTTTTAGGACGTAAGAATGACACAAATTACTTGGTAAATTGAAGATCTTTTTAGGTTTCTGACTCTCCAGAGTAACTAAAGTAATCAGATGAATGTATGAGAGTAAAAAGTACAATAAGTGTGCTTCAAAACTGCTCTACAAGTCCAGAACTTGACTAAATGTACCGTCTTGTTTTCTGCTTCAGTGAATTTCCGCCGATCGCCAACGAGCAGGAGCGCAACGACTACAAGCGCGAGTTCGACCGCGACCACCAGGAGTACAAGGACCTGCAGGCCGAGCTGGACGCCATCAACAAGAACCTGTCGGAGTTGGACCGCGAGCTGGACGACCTGCAGGAGGGAAGCCCGCAGTACCTGGTGAGAGAGAGTCGTTATTCATAGTGTGATACTCGAACTGCTGTCCTGTCAATAAAACCATTAAAAAGGCCAAATAAATACAGACATCCAACACATTATGATCGAAAAGAGTCACTGCTTCATCGTTTCTGTCCTGTTTAAAGGCGACAGTATGTCACAGTTGTGTTTCAGCTCGTTCTGCTGCCCCCTGGTGGACAAACGGTTGTAGTTGTGCAGAAAAACAAAATGTGTTTCCATGAAAATACTGTTAAACGTGAGACTTAATGTCATTTGTGTCGACGCTCTCATCAACAGGATGCTTTGGACGAGTACAACAGGATAAAGAAAATGAAAAAGGTACGTGGGATTTATCGATCTGCACCTTTTTATAACCTACAACCTGTTGAACTCGTAATTATAACGTGTTGTTTTCTTCGCTCAGACTCCAGATTATCAGATGAAGAAGCGCAGGTGTAAATATCTGAAGGCCAAACTGAACCACATCAAGAAGAGGGTCAGCGACTACGACCGCCGGGCCTGAACACCTCCGAGGATCTTCAGCCTGTCCGAGGACGCGACAGAAGGGACTAAATCTGATTTGCCGCTTTTTTTTTTAAGGGGGAAATGTTTGAGGCTTTTCTGACATCGACAGACGGCGGAGGACGGAGCTACGCCGACGTTCGGGCAGTTTTCACAGTCCGAGCTGATGGGAAGCGTTGTACAGGTTGTTTCGAGGCACAAGAATCAAATCTTCTGTTCTGTATTTTGCCCTCTTTGTGTTATTATGAGCGTCGGCCGCCATAGATCCTGCTGGATGTATTTATTCTGCCTGAAGTGGTCTGAAATAATCGAGTAGAGGAGCGAAAGCCACTCGATCGTGGAGTGAATACAAATTGATCCATAACCCCCATGTCTGATTTTTTTAAATAGCTCTTTGTACGATGACTCAACAACGATGCTCAGATTTTTAATTCTCAGTTTTAATATAAACATGTAAATATGTGGGACACTGTGATGTTTTTATGTTTATTTTTTAATGCATGTTAAGGAATTAAGCTCACACGCGTGTTATTATGGTGCGTTTTTCTTTATCGACGGCAGAACAAAACAAAACACTTTGCAACGACGATGATGCATGTTTAATGCATGGTGATGTACTTTTACAATGATCTGTGACACCTTTTTATGATAATAAATTCATTTATTGAACAATTTTCTCGCTCTTTCTTACACAGTAAGCGTTGTGTGGCTGACAATGGCTTTTCACAGACATATAATTCAGACTCCTTGTGCAAATAGCGTGTGTGAAAAACAATTTCAAGACTCGACCCCCGTTGATTAAAGCCAGCTATGTGTAGAATCGTGATTACGGGGCGCGTTGCCGTCTTCCACAGTGAGTTTTGTGATAATTCTGCACACGGTGACTTTAAAGGGACAGTTCACAATATGTCAGATGTTGGAATCTCTTAAGCAGCTTTAAGGGAGTGTTAGCGCGTAAAAGCTGCAGACTGAAGCTACGAGCACAGTGACGACACTACAGCAGAGGAGGGCACCTACAGTTTGTACATTACATCGACGAGTATTAAGGGTGTCACGATTCTCCAGATCAGCAAGTCGATTTGATTTTTTTTCAGCAGTGACGACTGTCTTTTATGTTTTAAAACCATTTAGGAAAGACACAACAACAGCGCTGTTAGCTTTCTGCAGATTAAACAAGTTGAAATGATTCTCTTCAGTCAACAACAAAAGATAGAAATTCGGTTTCTCAAATCTGTCCAGAGTGAGTCCTCTTCACAAACAAATCAATAAAGGATCTCTGATAGGAATATAAACTCGACATCTTCGACGCTGTCCGAGTTTCCTCTGGTACCAGACAGATGATCGTCTTCATGCACACAGTGTCTGGAAGTGCAGCTGCAGGCTAACGCTAAGCTAGCTGTATCATCTTGCAAGCAGGCGAGGGTGGGAAAAATATTTACTGTATATCTCCTGATGAAGATGATCCAATATGCATCTAGATACAGGGGCTCTAATATGATATAGTTTTAATACAGGACGATTCGATGCAATTCCTCCTCGTTGACTACATCGTGTCTCTCCAGGTGAGTGTCACCATCGTGCTACCGGTGAACTTAATCGATGTTCTACAGAGCTCAAGAACGACCAGACTTAAAGGGATATTCCGGTGTAAATTTAATCCATGGTCTAACACACCCTGACACCAAGTTAGCTGACCGCTAGCTTAGCTAGTTTTAGCAACCTCAGAAAAGACCGCACGATAACAAGACACTGCAGCTTATGTTTCCAACTAGAAACCGCCATCAAAAAGCCACAATTAATGGTCAGAACAGCACCAAACTTCATGTGGAACGTACGTAGATTTCCTCAGCTGAAGGATGAAAATGTCTGATTATTACTCCATTACTTCCGTTCTTTTCCCTGTCAGCTCTCGATAATAAGAACTGAGCGTTCCATGAAGTAATAATCAGACATTTTCATCCTTGAGCTGCAGAAATCTACTGCACTCGGTAATCGACTCGTCAGGGCTTCCCCACACAGGCAGGCTGCTGGAGGAGAGGGTGAGTTGTGCTGTGTTTTTAATACAAATCCAGCAAAGCTAGCAGATGTTTGATGCTTCGTACTGTGTGCTGGGACTGTACATGTACTGTTGCTGAAGTTTGCTGCTGTTCTCACCATTAATTGTGGCTTTTTGATGGCGGTTTCTAGTTGGAGACATAAGCTGCAGTGTATTGTTATCGTGCGGTCTTTTCTGAGGTTGCTAAAACTAGCTAAGCTAGCGGTCAGCTAACTTGACCTCTCGAGGGGGAGTCTTACTCGGTGTCAAGGTGTGTTAGACCATGGATTAAATTTACACTGGAATATCCCTTTAAGTCCAGTTTTAATCCCGGGTCGTTGTTTTTGGACATGTCTTTCTTTGTCCCTCGCTAGCACGGATCCAGTAGCAGAAGAGGCGGTGCGCTGATGTAACTCTCGAAAAAAAATGGGAAATGTGAGAGTCCGGCTCTGAACTTTCAACTACCTTGAATGAGATTTGGAGACGCTGTACAGAATTAGCAGCTAAGCTAAGCTAAGCCTCAGTCAACCGACGATCGACGATTCATAGCACATTTATATCGACGCACATCGACGTACTCGCATCTCAGTCCTGCTTTTGACTTCGATTTCGCTCAGTTCAATCGATTTCCGGTTTAGAATCGAAATCACGACACCCTTAATATGGATCGTTTTTTTTTTCCTAATATATCCTCTTTGGCTTCACGACACAGACACGATATCACACGACAAAACATTTCACATGAAAACACACCGGGAGCACTGGCTGAGTTTCAAGCTGTGGTTTTGAGCTGTTCGGTCTGGATGGAGTGTCTCCTCAGCAGCATCCTCCTCGTCAGCTCTTTGGGCTGCCCGGGAGGAGCGGAGGGGAGGAAACCTTTGAGGCCGGCCTCAGAACCGCTTCCGGCGCCGGAGCCGAGGTTATAAACATTAAGGACGGGGTTGTGGGCGGAGTTGAGGGTCAGAGGCGGCAGAGATCTCGGCCTGACCTGGGAGTTGTGGTCCAACAAGAAGGCTCCGGACCCTCTGCGCTCAAACCCGTACAGCACTCTCCTGCTCGGGCCCGACATCGACGATGATTCCCTCGAACCCAGCGTGCTGGAGCAGCGTAAGGGCGCCAGCTTCTTGCCATCTGTCGGGTCTCTTGGCGTCTGCTGGGACTCCTCGGGGAGAGTCTGGATGTCTAGAGCGAGCTGGGGCTCGGAGTTGTAGATGTCGGCGCCAAGCTTGCGCCTCTGGATGATGCTGTGAAGGCTTGACGAGGCCATGCTGTGAAGAGGAGTGCCGAGAGTTTTGCCACCAGAGAAGGAGGAAGAGGAGGTGATTGAATCTGTCCCGAGGTTTACAGAATGGAGGTTAGGGTGGGAGGCAGAGTGGGGCGACTGGAGACCCGGTAAGGACATCTTCTGTCCCGCATGTTTGGCACTTTCATTCTTTCCTTCATTTCCTTTGTCCCTCGCCAGTCTTCCTTCGTACCATTTGAAGCTGTCAGTTGCGTTCGTGCTGTCTTCATCCAGTTTGGTGATTCTGAAAGGCCGCTCCTCAGCTTGGTTGTTGTTGTTTTCTGAAGATGAGCCGGCGTGAGGATGCTGCACGAGCAGGGACGATGGGATCTTTAGCCAGGGCTCAGAGTTCAACCTCAGGAGGGGCTGCTGAAGTCCGCACGCCGCCGGCTGGCCGAACCTCTGAAACCGTGACGGGGAACACGGATGGGAGCTTACTCCTTCTTTAAAGGAGAAGACCGGCTTTGGGGGACACAAGGAAGAGGAGGAGCACTTGGGGGAAGTGATGAGCTGGATTTCGGAGGGCGACGCCGGAGCTGCTGACGCCGTTTTGTCCGTCTGATCGACAGGACTAAGGGGAGGCATGCTGAGGTACTGCTTGGCTTGCAGTTTTCCACATGGGAATTTGTCCGTCGTTATGATGATCACCTCCTTCCCCTTAGCCTTGCACGTGTCGAGCAGCAGCTTCAGAACCTTCCAGTCTCCGGCCATGACCGCGTAGACCAGCGCCGATGTCCCGGACTGATCTTCCAGACTGATGTCCGCTCCGCTAGCCAGGAGCAGAGACATCACCTCCGGACCGGCCTGTTCCCGACAGGCGTGCATCAGCGCGGAGCGACCTTCCTTGTCCTGGATGTTGGGGTCCGCTCCTTTCTCCAGAAGAAACTGGACCAGCTTGACCCGGCTGGCGCTCTGGGCATCGGTATGCTGGGTCCGGCAGGCCACCATCAGGGGAGTCTGGCCTTGGCTGTCGCTCTCGTTGATGTAGGCGCCTCCCTCCAGGAGAAGCCGCGTGAGTCGCAGGCGACGGAGGAACACTGCTTTTAGCAAGGGGTTACCTGAATCCATCGCTACTGCGGGATTACTGCCTTCCCCCTCCATCTCTGTTGGTCCCAGATGGCGGTTTTAGAGATCTAGTAGGACAGGTTTCTGTGGAAAATAACAAAAAATTACATTTCTGAAACAGACACACACTTGATCTTTCCATTTTTCCCCATGTTTACTCAATTTAAGCCTACATCCTGCAGTGACTGGTCGTTGGATATCTGTGTTCGATTTGTGACGTAGGAATTTTGGGAGCGTGTCTATGTTCCCCGGGTTCTATGTTCCCCTCTTTGTATGAGACCGTTTCTACCCTAACCCTAACCCTAACCTCAACCCCTAACCCTAAAGATTGATAGATTGTGGGGAACATAGGACCCTTTTTCTGGAAAATAGGACATAGGACCCTTTTTCTGGAAAAGGAAAAGGTTCCCCGTTTTTCCCAAAAAGGGACCTATGTTCCCCCGCAACAGTGGGGAACATAGGACCCTTTTTCAGAACAAGGGTCCTATGCTCCCCGGTATGTATTGCTACAGGGGAACATAGGTCCCTTTTTGGGAAAAACGGGGAACTTAAGACCTTTTGTCTAAAACAACGGGGAACATAGGACCCGGGGAACATAGGGATGACCCCGGAATTTTCTCGGCTCGTGGGTGGAGGGAAGCCATCGTCCTCATGGTAATGAATCAACAACGACAACAACATGATGATGATGGTGATGGTGCTACAAATAAAAAGGGGACTAATCAAATAACACTGAAAAGGTTCTGAACCCCTTAGGAACAACCTGTGATGTGTTAGAGACAGTTGCTAGCTAGGACGAGCAAGCTGAGGATTAGTTAGCTTAGCCGGACGGGCTAACTTGGCTACATTAGTTAGTTTGTGCTGACTTGGATGTATTCATGGTAGCGTAGCACCTGGTTAGCAAGCTAGCATGTGCTTGGTGATGGTGGCTATGTCTCCATCATTTCATGGTCTTTCATCGTCCTTCTGTTAGCACAAATAGCTAACAAGAATAGCAGACAGATGTTACGCAGTGAGCAGACGTCCAGATGTTTGTCAGGGATTGTCCCAGTTTCAAACTAGGTGTTCTGAGCCCCAACAAACATCTGTAAGGAGCCGGACAGGAAGGTGGAAGCTTTACAGTTCAAGTCACACCACTGGATTATTTTAAGGACACCTGTGGACGTCTCCATCAGGGATTGTAGCGACCGAAACAGGTATTTTAAACCAAACCGTGACGTTTTTCTAACCCCAACCAAGTGGTTTTTGTACGTCAACCTACGAGAGAGGAGTAGAAAATTCAACCTTTTGCAGAAACGTACTTATCTAACTTTTACTCTTGGTGATTGGTTCAGTCATGGCCACCTTTTACCATGAAGGTCCCCGAATCCCAACAGTATCCTGATCTCCTGCGCCATTTATCCACCTCATCCCTCTTCCCTTTATTTCACTCGTTGATATATTTATTTACGATACGGTAGTTCAATATTTCCTGCTCGTACACACAAAATCACAAAATGTCCTTTACAAATGATTCAAGCGCTCTCAGATTAAAAATACGCTCCTTGTTTCTTTTTTCTTTACCAATAAAATCTGCTCGTATGTGAAACACGTCGCTTCATGTGTGGAGAAAGCAGAACATATAACTCTCTTGTCTTTTTGTGCTTGCATATAGGATCCATTCAGCGGTTTTTCTTTTCATTCGCTCGTCCTCCGCAGCACCAGCAGAGGCAGCCACTTTCTATCAGCCTTTGTACTGTTTGTCCTTGCCTCTCTCTATTAGAGCAGATAAGGTGGCGGTTACCACTGTCTCAGACAGTAACATAACATTTTCCCGTGTGAGTCACAGCCCGTGAAACTGAAACACTGGCAGGGATTTTTTACATCTAGAAAAAGGACAGACGTTTATATTGTATGTTGCAACGGTATGCAAAGCAGCAGCAGGCCTGTGAACGTCTGCTGCAGCAGCTATAATGGAGCCGTAATGACAGTAAATGACACACTGAAGAATCATGAGACTCAATGTGACGGGAAAAAGCTGCAAAATACAACATGACGATCAAATAATGACAATAATCAGCGAGTCTAATGAAAAATGACACAAATAAATCAGGTGAGCTGCAAAACGCCGTCATGAAAACCTGTCGTGTAACTTAAAGATATCACTGTGAAACTTCCTCAGTTAATTATTCTTATTATAAGACAATTCATTTGTGTCTTACAAACATATAAATGCACTGATTTGCATTATTTGCACAGCACATATCTGAACTTTGGATGAAGCCGGGTTCAAAATTTGTGTTTCATTTTGTCGACATGTCAAATGCAATCTTGGATTTGTCTTCATCACTCTTTAAATCAGATAATACTGTTTATAATGTTTTATAAATCAGGTGTGAATGATACCTGAACAAACATCTGTTAAACCCAGAGGTGGGAAGTAACAAACCGATACAGATGTTTCAGGTATCTGTACTTTACTTTAGTATTTATTTGACTTCTTCTCTCTACACTCTTAGAAATAAAAGTTCTAAGTAGAACCATATAAGGTTCTTCAGCTTGTCCTCATAGGAGAACCCTTTTTGGCTCCAGGTAGAACCTTTTATAAAGGTGGAGGGTTCTACCTGGGACCCAACATAAAGGGTTATACCTAGAACTGTGTGTGTAAGGTTCCACCCAGAACCCCCCATGAGAGGTTCTACAAAGAACCCATACAGGATCTTATACCCATGCTTTCAACAATCCCTGAAGAACTCTTTCTCCAAAAAAGGGTTCTCTGGATCAAAATGGTTCTTACTGGAACCGTTAGTGTCACCAAGAACCCTTTTAAAACCCTTTATTCAGGAAAGAGTTTTTAAAGGGTTCTCTGGATCAAAATGGTTCTTACTGGAACCGTTAGTGTTACCAAGAACCCTTTTAAAACCCTTTCTTCAGGAAAGGGTTTTTAAAGGGTTCTCTGGATCAAAGTGGTTCTTACTGGAACCGTTAGTGTTACCAAGAACCCTTTTAAAACCCTTTATTCAGGAAAGGGTTTTTAAAGGGTTCTCTGGATCAAAATGGTTCTTACCAGAACCGTTAGTGTTACCAAGAACCCTTTTAAAACCCTTTATTCAGGAAAGGGTTTTTAAAGGGTTCTCTGGATCAAGATGGTTCTTACTGGAACCGTTAGTGTTACCAAGAACCCTTGAAAAACTGTTTCTTCGGAAAAGGGTTTTTCAGAAGCAAATGGTTCCAGGTAGAACCTCAGCCCTTGTAGAAGAACCCTTTTGGAACACTTATTTCTAAGAGTGTACATCTGAACAAAAATATCTGAACTTTCTCCTCCTCACATTTTCAAAACAGGCTCATTACTTTAGTTTGATGCATTTGAGGTGAATTATGGATTATTTTTATTTGGCGTCATCGCACGTCGCCTCCCGACATCACAAGACTGATTTTAAAAGCCGTAAGAAGCCGTGAACAGACAGAGAGGGAGGCTGGAATGTGGAGAAAAGGCGTGTTAGTGTCTCGTATCTGCAGAGAGTTTCTGATTTTCTCTCTTTGTTGCTGCTCGGGACGCTTTACAACCCAACATGTGTCTATGTGACGTCCTGGGAATGAGACTCAACAATCAGCTGTCTTTGTGGTGCGTTCAGGAACAGCTGGGACAAAATCCTACTGATTCTACCTTTAGGCAAGGCAAGGCAAGTTTATTTGTATAGCACAATTCATACACAAGGCAACTCAAAGTGCTTTACAGAATCATAAGAAGACATTAAAAATTGCATATAAAAAAAACAAAAAAACATTTAAAAACAAGTTAGAATACATCAAGAAACAAAACGTTAAACAACTTAAAAGGTTTAAAAGATACAAGACTAGAAAATAAAAATCACAGTGCAGTTAAAAGCTTTAAAATGGCTTCAGTGAAAAGCAGCAGCAAACAGAAAGGTCTTCAGTCTTGATTTAAAAGAGGTGAGAGTTGGAGCAGACCTGCAGTTTTCAGGAAGTTTATTCCAGATACGTGGCGCATAATAACTGAACGATGCTTCTCCATGTTTAGTTCTGACTCTAGGGACTAAAAGCAGACCTGTACCAGAAGACCTCAGAGGTCTGGATGGTTCATAACTTGGCAGCAGATTAGAAATATATCTTGGCCCGAAGCCGTTCAGTGCTTTATAAACCAATAGCAGGATTTTGAAATCTATTCTTTGACTGACAGGAAGCCAGTGTAACGATCTAAGAACCGGAGTGATGTGATCTACTTTTCTGGTTCTTGTCAGGACTCGAGCAGCAGCGTTCTGAATCAGCTGCAGCTGTCTGATGGATTTTTTAGAGAGTCCTGTAAAGACACCGTTAAAGTAGTCAAGTCTGCTGAAGATAAATGCATGGACAAGTTTTTCCAAATCCTGTTGAGACATAAGTCCTTTTATCCTGGATATATTCTTAAGGTGATAGTAGGCTGACTTTGTAATCATCTTAATGTGACTGCTGAAATTCAGGTCTGAGTCCATGATTTTAACTTTAATAGTCTTTGAGTTATATTAATATGACGTGAGCTTCAGTTAGCTTTGACCACAGATGTCCTTCAGAGGGAGACTTTTTACTCTGATACTCTGAGTACTTTTACCAGAATCTGTACTTCTACTGGAGTCATGAGTCGTGTCTCTTCTAAATATGTTAGTTCATGTGTGTGTTTATGTTCTCGTGTCGCTCTCATTCTGCACCATTCGACGGAAATCACGTGATGACGAGCGCCCTGCATCACTCAGCATGTATTTATAGCACGTGTTGCTATTAGCGATGCTCCAGTTTTCCCACATGGTAATAAATCAATACGCTGCTTTACGTTTTTTCAATGAGCAACCTGCAGTCAAACAAATTCACTGTTTCTTGCTGTTTTGTTCACATCTTTAAAAAACTACAGAGCCCAGAAACTGTAGGAAATTAACTAACGACAACATTGTTTTTCATCAACCATCAGGAAAATATAGAACAACGTCAGATTTATCCTTCCTCGTCTCTTTTTCAGGTATAATTTGAAGTCTGTTCTCCCTCTGACCACAGCCAGCATCATTAATGAGTTGGCCACACCCACCAGTGATGTCACAGCGTACAACCAGTGTAGTAGTTAAACCACTAGAGGTCAGAATAAACTTTTCAGAGGGTAAATAAATTATTTTAAAGCCTTTCACATACATGAATGTAGTTACTACACTTCCCATAATGCAACTTGATAGTGTCTTTGTTGTTGAAGCCTTCACGACATCACGTGACATCATCATGACATCATCAGGGTTATTTTGTCAGACTCTCTCTAACCTGGTTATGTTTCTCTTTTGTTTCACGTCACATTCACTTCCTGTTTTATTTTGAAATACTCTCCTCTCCTCTACATTCAGTCACTTACCACCTTTTTGACCTGATTAGTGTCACCTGTCCCTCGTTAGCTCTTCCTGCTCAGTATATTTGCTCTCAGTGCCAGTTTGTTTCTACTGTGTCTCAAACCTTTTCAGACTTTTTGATTCTTGTCTGCTTCCTGTCAGATTTATTTGTCCCGTCTGGACTGTTTTGACCCTCACCTGCCTGTAAGCCTTTTGTTTTTTTGCCTTTTTACAACTAAATCATTGAACTTCACCAGCTCCAAATCCGCAGTCTGCAACTGGGTCCTAGCCGCTGTTAGCTTAGCAGCTACGGTGAAGATTTAGGTTTTAAAAATGGCGTAAAAACAAGTCTCCGGCTACGTCAGCTGTGCTCGTGAAGCTCCAGAAATGTTTTGTGGACGACGAAACTTCACCTGACTTTCCATCATCACGCAGGTGAGCAGATAACTGAATTTAAAGATGTTTTGGTGAACTGTTCCTTTAAGTCTTCGCCTTGAGATGTTCTGTCACATTTTCCTTGGTTGGTTCTGAGGCGAGCAGACGACAGGTTGTCTTCTGCTTCGTCCTGCTGCTGCTGCCGTCAGCGGTGACATCAACCGACCGAACACGACCGAGCTCTTAGCCGCCACACACACACACACACACACACACACACACACACACACACACGTCTGAGACAAAACACCACCTGCACCATGTTTGACAGACGAGGTGGAGGTGGCATCCATTTAATCCACGCTGCTCCTTTTTTTTCTGGTCGAGGCTTTCATCTTTCCATCATCACTGCTGCTGCTGCTCGGGTCGATCACTGAGTCATTAAAACATTTTGGATCAGAACTGGACGGGTTTCTCGTTGTGACCACGACTCTCACGCTGCGAAGGTCGACGTTTTCAGAATATCTCGACATTTACCCGATTGATTGGCGAAGCTACGAGCTTGTTTTAGACGTAACAACCAGCGAGAGAAGTGACCGTTCGCTTGAAAACAAAGATGGCCGCTCCTCGTGAGGTTAGCGTAGCGGCTGTAGCATCAGTTATATCAGAACTGGAGAGTTTATTTCATCGATGGACGTGCGAAGAACAGCATGGAGGACTTTTCTAGATGGATTTCGAGAGAGTTTGATTCACGGACCAAACGCACTTTAACATCGATAACTGTTGGAACATTTTAATAAGAATATAATGTTTACATGCTAACTTTAAGTACTATTGCCGTTTTTCCACCGACAGTACCAGCTCGCCTCGCCTCGACTCAGCTCGCCTTTTTTGCGTTCCCATTACTGAAATCTGGTACCTGGTACCTGCTAAAGTGGAGCTTTTTTAGTATCACCTCCGTATAAGTTCCAACCGAGCTGAGCTGATACTTCTGTGTGACGTAAGCTGGCAGCCGGCCACTGATTGGACAGAGAGCGACGCCACTTGATGACTCGTGACGAGCGCGACGTCCGAGCCCGACGCCCGCTACCTTTAAAAACTAGCATCTGCGTTCAGTCAACATAGCGATTACATGGAAGGAACAACCCGCAGGAACACGGCGTGGACCGTGGCAGAGGTGGAGACGCTCCTGAGTGTTGTCGCTGAAGACGCATCCAGAACGAGCTTGATGGTGCGACAGGAAATGAAAAGGTGGACGTGTTTTGCGTAGCCCACAGCTAGCCCTGTTTATGTGTCGCGTGGATAAGTACGTCACTGATGACGACCCGCCCACGTTGATGACGACCCGCCCGCGTTGATGACGACCCGCCCACGTTGATGACGACCCGCCCACGTTGATGACGACCCGCCCACGTTGATGACGACCCGCCCACGTTGATGACGACCCGCCCACGTTGAAGAGATACTAATTCTAGATGGAAACGCAACACATCTGAAACCAAACCAAGTAGAGCCACGCTGAGCCGAGGCGAGCTGGTACTGTCGGTGGAAAAACGGCATAAGTAGCAAATGTCTGCATGCTAACATGCTAAACTAAGATTGTAAGCATTGTAAACATTTTACCTGCTAGTTATCAGGATATTGTCATTTTGAGCATTAGCAGTCTGACGTTAGCATTTCCCAAGTAAAACCTCACAGACTCGTTCACACGTCTAAACAGTAAAAGCTTTTTAAAGTATCCGTCTTCTTCTGTGGTTTGCTGAGTCTCTAATCGGCATATTCTCATATTTAGATCCTTAAAGTGACGACGAGGAACCGTCAGTCTTTGTTGATTCTAGCGCCCCCTTTTGACAAAAGCTGCTTTCGTAAATATCTTGCCAGTGGTGCGCACATTTGTTCTCGAGGCGGATGAAAGAGATCATTTATCATCATCAGAGGAATCTTGAGTGTTTAATAGACACTTTAAAGTTCCTCGTTGTCACTTTAACTCAAAGCTACGACAGGAATCTTTATCTTTTGTTGATTCTGGCCCCTGATGACAGGAGCCGACTTTGTTTTCGTGCCGTATCACCAGATTACAGAGCAGCTTCTGTCCTAGCCTCTGAGACTCAGTTCATCCTCAACACTCATAAAATAACGTGACGTATAACCGAGTCAACGTGCTGACAACTAATGTTCTCGCTGACGCTCTCGTTTGCAGATGTGCGTCATGCAGAGGCATCGATCTTGAACCGAGACAGTTTCATAACCAGTTAAAAGTTTCTTGTAGTCGTTTACGTCAAAGTAGCAATACCACAGAAAATCATTGGGATGATGTATTATTGTTGTTGTTATTGTTTATTACTGACGCATTAACATGTAAGTGACAGCCGTTAAAGGTGACGTAACAGTTTAACTTCCTGTTGTTCCTTCAGGATTTTAATCTGTAAAGTAAATATAATAAGACAAACGTCAGGCAGCATTAAATATAAGTACCACAGATTTGTACTGAACTACAATATGTGCTTGATTTCACTTCACTCATAATATTTTGGGTCTAATTAAATCTTTTAGCTTCACTGGTGTCGACATTTCTTCAGTCGTCATGTTGTGAAACACCTGAACTCAGATTCTGTTCTTGCTGTTTGGTACATTAAGTAACAAGAACACAAACACATCCGGCTGTACTTTGTGTTACACTGAATAAAAAGGGCCACATTCCCCACACTGATCACCTGAAGCCCTCAGATCGAAGCTGAACGTCACACACACACACACACACACACACACACACACACACACACACACACACACACACCACATGTATCTCGTGTATCGCAGGATATTGCAGCGTTTCGCCTGCAGATCGAGGACAGAAAACTCCACTTCACCTGAACAGGCTCGGCTCAACACTCATCCTCTGTAAGAGCCCACTAACACCGCTGCCTGCCTGCGCGTGCGTGTGTGTGTGTGTGTGTGTGTGTGTGTGTGTGTGTGCACAGATGCATGTGTGTGTCACAGCTCTCAGTGAGACATTATGTGTTCGTCAGGATAACACAACGTGGTTAAACATGATTTCTTTAAACACAGCACAAAGAAGCTTCTGTGTGTGTTTCTGTGAAAAGGTCAGAAATGAAGTTGAGGAATTGTTGAGGATGTGTGTGTGTGTGTGTGTGTGTGTGTGTGTGTCACTACTCACCGACCTGCGATCAGTCCTCTCTCAGCGCAGACATCTACTCTCCTGTTGCAGAGCTGCGACTGACGTCCTCTGTGACCAGGCAGCCGGCTCGTCGGCTGAAGTCAGCGAGAGAGGAGGAGGAGCTGCAGCAGTCAAGGTTTTTCAGATTGTGTTTGCTCCTCAGACAAAGTGTGATGAGTGAGTGAGTGAGTGAGTGTGAGAGAGAGAGAGAGAGAGAGAGAGAGTGATGCTGGCTTGTCGTCAGGCAGGTCTAAGAAATGGTTAATCCAGCAGCAGCAGCAGCAGCAGCAGCAGCAGCAGCTCTGGAGAGTTGGAGCAGCAGAGGTTGACAGAGACGAACACACACAAGGTGAAGCTCTATAGCAACCAGCCAGCAGCACGTCTGACTTTGTCTTTTCATTAAAGGACGTCTGATTCAGCGCCGGGGGCCCGTGTTAATTGTTGACACCGCCGCCTTCACAGGAGTTTCTTTAGTTACGAGCTCAGAAAAAAAAAGAGAGAGAGTTTTTTTTTTTTTTTGTCCACCTTTATCAATGACATCTCCATGACAACCATTAAGGAGGCCGAGTGACGGCACATGTTGGAATTGTGCGAGAGGAACTGTTGTGTGTGTGTGCACCTGTGTGTGTGTGTAGCATGTACATGATTTAATTATATCAAAATAAGGAGAATGTTTGAATCAGTTTTTAATTATTTTGTCAATGTGACCTCATATTATATTAAATATCCTTAAAAAAAATCAAATATTTCATTTTTCTGACCAAATACCTCAATATCTATATTGCAGGGATGATTATTGAAGCATAAATATTATAACACAATGAGTATTCTGATAAATAATCATCAGTAATGTGGATATAATGACAAAGTGTACTGTAATGCAGCTTTTAAAACAACACTTATGTCGTATCATCATATATCGATATCCAAAATCTGAACGCACCAGAAGATGAAAAACAAAACGCTCTGCTGCAGGATTTGTAATATAAAAAAAAGAAAAAAGAAGAAAACAGTGTTCTTTGTGTTCTCTGCCCAGACTGTTACCACCCCAGCTGTTAATTGTCCAGACCGTGGTGCAGGGTTTCCATCACTTTTCTGTAGCCATAGAAACACTCTGACTTCACAGAGCGGCTCGTAAATCCTCCGCCGCCGCCACCAGGTGTCAGCGTCACGCAACAGTTGACCATCGTCTGCGAGGAGCTTTAGTTTTTTGACCCCCAGTCTGAACAGTCCTCCTCCATGAAGGTTTTAATGCTCAGGTTTTATTGAAGCTCCTTTGAAAGAGGTGTTGAATTTACAGGTGTTTCTATTATTTTGTCAAAGCCTATTTAAAGAATTGGCAGAAAAAGTCGACTTTAAGTATTTTGATCACATGTTCTGTTGATTTTACATCTGATCTAAAGTTCAACACGTGTTTTTTTTTATTCTAAATTGTCCTCGTTGATATAAAACTGACTAAAAGTGTCTTCAAGTTTTTAGACAAGTACAAATCTGAGGAAGTTTACTTGTGCTTTTGCTCCGTGATATTTCAGAGGGGAAATATTCTTACTTTTTACTCCAGTAGCTCTAGTAATAAGTTACTTTTCATTCACAGATTTCACATCAAAAACCACAATAAGCTTCAACAAACAAGCTCACAGATAAGACACAAGAAAAGGCTTATTCACAGAGGGGATGTTAGGTTTCCCTCTTCATTATTACATAAATCAGAAAGTACTGTCGACTCCACAAGAACGTACGTCTGACTTGTTTTTAGGAACATGTTGTATAAATTAGGCTGTGAATGTTCTCTATAAAGACCTTTTTAACCGAAGCAAATCAGTCCATCGATTACTTCTGTCTGTTGCTAAACAACAAAATACTCTTATTTCATCTTTACATTTTAATTCAGGCTGCTTGAGCCGAGGGAATTAACTTCTGAGGTTAAAAAGGTCTTTATAGAGAACATTCACAGCCTAATTTATACAACATGTTCCTAAAAACAAGTCGACAGTACTTTCTGATTTATGTAATAATGAAGAGTGATACCTAAAATCCCCTCTGAGTCTAATATGACTATACGAAACAAGAATATTGAGCCTGGCTTCGTCCGATGTCCAAGGCCGTTCCTTCAAAATTCATTTAACCGTTTGTATATTCACACTGAGACTCAAACATCTCTTTTAGGGCACAAACATTATCATTTTTAGATTAAAGAAACAAGCGACTGACTAGAAAACAATCAGAGAATGACATCAAGACAATGAATTTACCCACTTTTATTCCCATGAAGGTCTTTACTGAGCGGTTTGTTCACATATCTGTCATTTATAAAACGTTTTATTAATAAAAACATGAGGGAATTTGATTTTTTTTACATGTGTTGACAGTATTTTGGGTGGATTTATGGAGTGAGATCCAAAATCTCCTCTGTAAAAACCTTGAAACAAGAATTTTGAGACCTGGTTTCATCCTGATTCTCACATGTAAACATAACATCTGGTAGTTTAACAGTTATATAAGGACGTGAACGCTTCTTCCGCCAGGTTTGTGAAGGTTACGTCTGTGCGAAGGTCTCGTTCTCTTTATCGTCACAGTTTCTATTCTCATTTTTGTTTCACATTCAAGGCTCCTCGGGAGGAGAAGCTGCTTTTTCCTTTGTGACACTGTCGAGTGAGTAACGACTGCGGCTGATAATCCGTCCGTCAGCAGGTCTTTTATTTCAGGAGAGGCTCCTCTGCAGAGACTCGGCAGCGCTCGCAGCCATTACCTGTTCTCCCTCTGCCTCCCTGTTCTGATGGAAATCAGCCCTGTGAACAAGTACTCTCAGCTGGAAACAGGAGACACCCACGGGACTGTATGTTTAGCCATCATGACTAACCAGGCACCTGCTTGATTGTCCTCTTAGGGGAGGAACACACTTTAGTCTTTGTGTTCAGAGAGTATACGCCGTTATAGAGGCAGAGCTCAGAGTTATAAAGGTCTGAAACTGGTTTCCTGCAGAGTTTCTTTATGATATTAACCTGAGAGACTGAAGCTTCTTCTCACATCTGAACACCTGTTTCTGCTCAGACGCTCGCTCAGCTGTTCATTTAGTAAAATATTCATGCAGACACACATGTGAAAGAGCAATTTTCTTGTAGCTTGATGCTGATTCATAGCATTAAAAGGACCACAGAACATTTCTGGAGCTTCACATTCTGCTAAACAGCTGACGTAGATGGAGACTCGTTAACAAACACTGAAAAAAATCCAGATAAATGGCTCCACACAGCTCGTCTGACGTCATCCAAGTCTCCAGAAGCCCAGAGCCCAAACTGATTTGAAAAGACGTCATTTACACCCTTTTTAAAGGTCCACTGTGTCGTGTTTTAAGTAATTTATGACCTCAAATCAGCGTCTTCATTCATAAATAAGTCCTCATTGGTGTAAAATGATCTCTGACAACAATCTCTAAAGCCTAAAAACACTCGTTCCTATCAGCTGACATGGTGAAAGAAGCGTTCATCTTAACGTACGTCGGCTCAAATCAGTGTTGGGCTGCGTAGATTTTACGCCACGTTGGCCGAGTAGGTTAACTGGCGATCCGTTTCGTTGTGAGACTAAACTCACATTTTGTGTCGTGTTGTTGTTTGTGTCTCTGAGGAAAATGATCCGGTCGTCTGTGCAACAACAACACCACTTGGAAAAGTTGTCTGTTGGCGCTTTAAAGCTCCACTGTGTAGTGTTTTAAGTAATTTATTAGCTCAAATCAGCGTCTTCATTCATAAATAAGTCCTCATTGGTGTAAAATGATCTCTGCCAACAATCTCACTTCTCCTCCTGAGGGAAGAATCACACATTGTGACGTGAAGCAGGAAGTTGGGCGTGAAGAGAAGCAGGGCAGTTTCTGCTTTTCTCCCAAAATCCTCTTCCCGTTTAACATTGGGGCTTATGGGGCAGTTGCTGGAGTTTGTGTCGGTTAGACGCAGATAATTCAAAAACCGTACATCCTCCCGATAAAGTGGACACGTTGCCAGACAGAAGACAAGTGTGGCTACGTTCTTGGAAAATATCACTATTGTAGTGTGAAATCTGTGGCTAGGATCGTCATCTAAAGAAACATTTTCGGAGAGTTTTTTCAGGCTCCCCCACTCTGCCAGTTGGTGCTGCGCGAACATTCCGCAATACACACACATTGAAAATCCTGAATTTTTTCGAAATCACTCACGATCAATTAAGGGTCACCGTTCAAAAACTAAACATCGTAGAAAGAAAGTTCAAATACAACTCAAATAGATAAGACTTGTGCCTACATTTTAAAGTTTGAATGGTGTCTCTAGGTCAAAGTCTGCCAGAGCAGGAGATGTTTGAAAAACGTCAATGATTTTGCGACTTTTTTGACCCCGTCCCATTCATTCCTTATGGGAAGTTTTTCATACGGAGGCTTCCATGTCCTTCCGCTCTATAAAAAACGCTGAACTGGTGAGAGGGACAAAAAGCTCTACGTGGTACAGATAAGGCTAAAGGCGTTTTCACTCAGAGCCAGCGTGACTGTGGAACGGAGAAGGAGCTTAGCCAGACGCGCTCGTCAGCTGCAGTTTGAAGTCTGTTTGAAATAACGTACCTCATCACCCGAAACTAAACTTGATGAAGTGCTGTTTGAAGACACGTTGTTGTCACAGCTTCTTGAATCTTGACACATCCCGCCTGCCGTAGTTCCAACAGGCTGCAACGCACGTTTGAAAACGCGAGGCGCTAGAGAGCAGTATTCATTTGGATGCAGAATAACATTTAACCACTAGATGGGAGAAATAATTCCACAGTGTGTCTTTAAGGTGAAATCTTCACTGTAGCTGCGAGGCTAACAGTGTTAGCATGTTAGCATGCAGCTCGTCCTAACTGGGTGCAGGAGCTTGAAGTGAATATCGTTTTTTCAATTCAATCTGGGATCTCTGGGCTTAATAATATCTTAATAATATCTATCGTATTGTTAAAATACACAAATATATATTTAAAAACAGCAAATTTATAGTTGATTAAACTTTATTTAACTGTTAACGAGCAATGAAACGCTTTATTAGCTGTTGTTTATCTGAAAGTTGCAGCTGATCTTCATACAGACTTAAATGTAAATGATTAATAAATACTGTGCGGTTCATTTATAAACAATATCTGGATGATCATTAGAGCATTATTTATTGTTTCTTAACAATAAAAATGACTTAATTAAATCTGATTAACTATAAATGTACCACTTATTAATGATGGTTATGGTCAGTTTTAGCATAGAAATAAGTTTAATACATTTAAGTCAAAATTCAGCCATATTTGTTCCTTCTTTTCTTCTTCTTCTGTCAGAATTTGAGTCCAGTTTTCATCCTTGTGTTGCCGTCGCTGTTTGTTTTTCGGGGTTTCCTCTCTGCAGATGTTGCGGATCAGATTCGGCCCGCTGCCTTCTTGGCACCGACATCAGACGAGCCTGGACGGGTCGTCACCTGTAACGTCGGCAGCTTCACCCATCCTGAGGTGGGTGGTGTTCGGACGACTTTACTTTCGTCCTTGACAGTGAATTTATTGATTTTTCTTCAGGCTGCTGCTTTGACAGAAGTTCTGATCTTAGAAAGAACATTTCTCTCAGACATGTTTGTCATGTTGCACGAGAATAATCCAGATAAATCACAGATAACTATATTATCAGACCACAATCTGTCGTTCGAGACTGTCTGAGAAACTCTGTATTTTATAATAACAAAGTTGAATATTATCTATATTGTTGCACGACAGCAGAGACAAACTACCCAACAGATCGCGATCAGTGTTCATGTGCAGCCGCCCGTCATGGTGGCAGACACACTGCCATAGTAATCCTCTGTAATCCTTTGCTGGCTATATCTACAGATGAGAGTGCTGTTATTAAAGCCCCTTATGTCTCCGCCCGAGACCACCAGCATCACCCACATCACCCGCATCATCACCCGCTCACTGTTCATGTCGTGGCTCCAGCTGATCGGAATCACCTCATATGAAAGTGATCCCTCGTATCATCACTTCAGACCGACTAGAAGTGTGTCGTCTCTGCAGAGATCCTGCTGCTGCTCCTTCCTTTTTATTGTCTGAGATGTTGCTGTGTTCAACAACGATTCTGGAGGACGATCGTTGGTTGTTGATGGTTGACGCTCTGGGTCGGTGGCTCCCCAACAACCTGGGAGAACAAAACCGACATGTACTCCTTTATCGATCGGTCAGAAATCCCACTAAAACTAGAATATTGGGCTTGATGTGTACGACCGGGTCAACTGACCTCTGCAGTAGAGATGTTTTTTTGTATCACCTCGGCTCGGTTTAGATCTAAACTCGGGCAAACGGGCGCTAAATTGACGTATTTCCTGTTGCACGAAGTGATGATGCCTTATCGACACCCTTTTGGTGATGCGTTAATAAGGAAGGAAGTGGGATTTTTAGCGGGTTGACCCGAGTTTAAAGACACACTGTGGAATTATTTCTCCCATCTCGTGGTTAAATGTTATTCTGCATCCAAACGAATACTGCTCTCTAGCGCCTCGCGTTTTCAAACGTGCGTTGCAGCCTGTTGGAACTACGGCAGGCGGGATGTGTCAAGATTCAAGAAGCTGTGACAACAACATGTCTTCAAACAGCACTTCATCAAGTTTAGTTTCGGGTGATGAGGTACGTTATTTCAAACAGACTTCAAACTGCAGCTGACGAGCGCGTCTGGCTAAGCTCCTTCTCCGTTCCACAGTCACGCTGGCTCTGAGTGAAAACGCCTTTAGCCTTATCTGTACCACGTAGAGCTTTTTGTCCCTCTCACCAGTTCATCGTTTTTTATAGAGCGGAAGGACATGGAAGCCTCCGTAGAGCTCGCCCGTCCTATGGAAATACAGAGAAGTGATTCTTCCCTCAGGAGGAGAAGTGAGATTGTTGGCAGAGATCATTTTACACCAATGAGGACTTATTTATGAATGAAGACGCTGATTTGAGGTCATAAATTACTTAAAACGCTACACAGTGGAGCTTTAAAGCGCCAATAGACAACTTTTCCAAGTGGTGTTGTTGTTGTTGCACAGACGACCGGATCATTTACCTTTTACCAACTTATTCAAGTTCAGTCTCACAACAAAACGGATCGCCAGTTAACCTACTCGGTCAGCGTGGTGTAAAATCTACGCAGCCCAACACTGATTTGAGCCGACGTACGTTAAGATGAACGCTTCTTTCACCATGTCAGCTGATAGGAACGAGTGTTTTTAGGCCCGAGTGCATCACGAGACGATGTGAAACTGGCTTCAAAGCCCCGGCCGGCACAAGATGGCCGCCATTTTGAACTACAAATCTATAAAAAAAAAAATCCCTTTTGGATTCCAGATTCAGTGGACTGAAATAAAAATGCTCAAGTGAAGTATTTCTTCTTTGCCGTTTTAATGACCGTCGGAGGAACGATTGATGCTGAGTGTGTGTGTGTGTGTGTGTGTGTGTGTGTGGTGATGCAACACGTCCTTGTCCTCCGCTGTAACCTCGCAGGGATTGTTCCTCTCCGCTGCTGCAGCTCCGCTCGCCATATTAAGCTGCAGTGAGACTTTTTCATTCGTCAGCTCTTCCTCCGTTTGCCCGCAGACATCAGCTTCGGCCTCTGAAGCTTTGGAAGCGATCGGACGCGACGGGATGAGGTTAATCTACCTCAGTGTGTTAACTGTGGAGTTTACATACAAGACTAATGACCTCTAGTCGATTAATTGATTCATTTATTGACGGACGATTAATTATTTTGATGATAATCTAAAAGAACCCAACAAAATCAGTCCAGCAGATCCAGAGATATCGACTCTTTATTCAACACGTTCTTCTTCTTAGTTTTCAAAACCTGGTGCCTACAATACCCACAATGCAACTCAGCCACTGAGTGACATCACTGGAGGTAATTTATCAGACTACATCTGATCCCCGACACCTGAAAGACACACTTTAATGTGGAAACTCAGTGGAGTTACCCTTTAAATGCAGTACTCGAGTAAAAGTACTCAGTTACATCAGTCAGACTCCATCACAGGGGCTCTAAGCAGATTACAGGACTCGTCTGTGTCTTTTGATGCTCTGACGTCCACCAGCTGCTGGACTGTTGCATGTTTCAGAACCGAGACCACAGCCGGACCCTGACCCGACCCTGGAGGGAGGGGTCAGGGGGGTCACACACACACACACACACACACACACACACACACACACACACACACACACACACACACACACACACTCCTCCCCCCGACAACCAATCAGCCAGCAGATCATGTACAGTATGAACAGAAGTGAAAGGCAAAACTCTGTGGCAGCTTAGCTCCAAAACACACACACACACATACACACACAACATCTGTCTCACACACACACACACACACACACACACACACACACACACACACACACACACACACACACACACACACAGTGTCTACTAAAGCACAACAACATCTGTTTGTGCTTTCTGGCTGAGTGACGGTTTCAGACGAAACATCGTCTTCTGAAGCGAATCGGCAGATTACAGAAATAGAAACTTCTGCTTTTGTCCGGCGTGACTGAGCACCAAGGTACATTTACTGCACTGAAGTACATTTTGAGGTACTTGTACTGTACTTGAGTATTTCATCTCCTGATTTACTTTATTCTCCCTATAATGAAAACATGATGGAGGTGATTAAAGGGTCACTGCACTAATTTTACACATTGAATTGTGAAGCTGAAGACATCTGATCAATCGTTTCACCATTTTACTGATTAGACAACTAATCGATTAATGGAGAAGATTGACAGATTAACTGCATGATGAAAATGATTGTTAGCTGCAGCCTGTCACTTAGACACTGTCTTTATTGATCTTGTATTGATTATCTGACTGTCGAACCTAAAATAAGAAGAATCATATTGTAAAGATAGATTTAAAAAAAAGGAGAAACTGTCCTTTAAATCCTTCCAGGTGAGATGGAGGTTAACAGACTGAATCACACCTGTCCAGCTGTGATTGGACCGTGATCAACTTTTGGCCCATTCACGCGCTCGTGCGCACCTGCACAGGGCGTTCCTAGCGCGCGCGGCTCGGCGCGGCGCGGCGCGTCAGTGCGCGGCGGCGCGGCGCAGCGCGGCGGGCTGCAGCGACCTGTCTCTTTAAGTTGGTGTCAAAGCCGATTAGCGCTGATCTCCGTCGTGATTCTGTTTTCACCGTCTGTTCCCTCAGTCTATTTTTGTTCCGCGCTGCTGACGGGACGAGACGCGCTCTCGATTTTTTTTTTTTTAAACGGGGGGATAAAAAGAGAAAAACGCGGGTCGGTGAGTCGTCGCCAAAGTTTGGAGCATGGAGACGTCGTGAAGAGTTTCCCCCCGCGGCTCTGCTCGGTCGGACCAGCCCGCGTTACAGCCCCGGTCCGGCGCGCTGCTCGGTCAGGGTGATGATGTGCGCTGCGCCGCGGACGCTCCAACTTTTCCTGCCATGGTAAGCCCGGATTACTCCTCCTGCACACGGACACATTAACTCTCCCTCTCCGCTGCGCTCCCGCTAAAAATAACGGCAGTGACCGCCCGGTGAGGTGATGTGACGCCCCGGGCTGCAGCTGCGTGAAGTTGGCACCGACATAAAAACAAACAAAAGCAAACAGAACCCGGGTGAAGGAAGATGCAGAAGGGCGTGCGGTACAACGAGGGCCACGCGCTGTATCTGTCGGTGGTGGCGCGTAAAGAGGGAACCAAGCGCGGCTTCCTGAGCAAGAAGACCACGGAGAACAGCCGCTGGACCGAGAAGTACTTCGCGCTCTACCAGAACGTGCTCTTCTACTTCGAGAACGACCAGAGCACGAGGCCCTCCGGGATCTACCTGCTGGAGGGATGCACGTGCGAGCAGGCGCCGGCGCCCAAGGTGTCCGCCATCAGCAAGGAGCCCATGGAGAAACAGCAGGTGGGTCAGCTGGAGGAGGAGGATGATGGAGAGTTTCTAATGTTTCAGCTTTTATTTCTGACAACTCAGCTGCAAGTCTGACTCCTTATTTTTATCAGTTGAACCCAGTATGAAGCTGCCAGGTGCCTAAAAATGCAGGAAAAATGAAATAATGCCAACAAAATGTGCAAATCTCGAGTTATTATCACTCAAAATATAATAAAAAGATCAGTTCAGGGTTATAAGAAGTATAGTTTCACTGTTTATACACAAAAATACAGAAGAAAAACTTTAAGATCTGGCAACTATTGAAGTAAATATGACAAAAAATGACAAATTTTGTCAATTTAGTGAAGAATAAAGCACAAGTGAATATAAACATGTAGAAATATTTAGTGATATAAACTTCTACATCATTTCAAGGCTGTAAAAAATATTTTTTTACTGTTTAAATCCACAAATTCAGTAGAAAAATGTAACTATTTTAATGTTTTCAAGCAAAAATGACATAAAAATGACAAATTTGGTCAATTTAACAAAGTATATACAAGAATATTACAAGAAAAGCAGCAGAGGTGCTCATGAAAATGTACAAATCTTTACTGATAATCACTCAGAATATGATTCCAAAACAGAAAGTACAACTATTTTACTATTTGTTTGCATGTAAAGTGATTAATCTCAGTTTGTCGTGGTGCATTTTTCACTAAAAGTCAAATGTAAAATGTAAAATATGACAATAATCACAGTTAAAGTCAAAGTTGATCTTCAGATGTGAGTGAGACGCTGAACATCTCACAGCAGCTTCTCTCTACATGATATAAATAAACAGATATTACAGATAAACAGACGGAAAGAGGAACTGCAGAGCGTTTTGTTTGTGACTGAAACAGAGCATGAAATGATTTAGTTGACTGACAAATATTCTGATCATCGATTCGTCTCATGAGTCAAGTTTTCAAACAGAAACAGACAAAATAAATGACTCAGTCGGTGGATTTAATCATCTTTCATCAGCTCGTCCGTTCATGATTTATAGATGAAGTTATATATCGCTGTGTGAGAAGAGGAAGTCCTCCGCCTGCTCCGGGTGGATTGATAAATAGATCAGCTGTTTGCTCCACAAACAAACAAACAAACAAGACGAGATGTTCAGCAGATGTCGTGACACTGTTAATCAATAATTAAAATATATGATAATTGCAATAATCTCTGTAAACTGTCGTCATTAACCAAAGTCTGTCCTGGACCGACACGTATGTATTCAGCATCCTAAACTCCCAATATTTCAGTTTTCTGACACACAGATGAACTTGAACGCAGCCCTGCTGAACAAAATGTGTGAGAAAATAATCTCAACTCAAATATCCTGCAAGTAAAAGTTGCTTTTAACCGTCGATTAGTCGGATAAATGTCTCAGTTAATCATTTGGTTCATGAACTGTCTGAAAACAAAGACTAAAAACACACAATATATTACGTTTATTATGAAAGAGGACAGAAAATATTCACATTTGTTTTAATTATCAGTCAATCAATGAGTAAATTAATCTGTTCAGTCGTTCTCTGTCTGACTCCTCTCCCATCGTAGATTCCCTGTCGTGATAAAAAGCCTGCAGACTATTCATAGCTTCACTCACAAACAGAATTATCCCTTTTATATAAAAATATGAGATCTGTAAAAGCTAAAAGCTAATAATAAATGACCCATATTCCTGTTTGTGGCGCTGCTGCGAGGCGTGAAGATGTTTCCTCCCCGTCAGCAGCGGGTTCACGAAGAGAAACCTGTTCACAGGCTTCGATCTAGTGTGTTTGTTACACTTGTCGGTACACAGTTTGTCTGTCGCTCAGTCCTGACTTCACATGATGATTGTTGGAGCTACGTTTTCCCTCTCTGTCAAGTTTTGTTCTCATGTTTTGTCGTTTCTGTTGCAAAGTCAAAGGACCGTATGAAAGTTATTAGTGAGGAGAGGATGTCAGGAGAAGAGAGGTGGTGGGTCATGTTTTCATCCTGAAGTTATCAGGTGATAGAAGATCATAATGTCTAACTTTTTACTTAAGATATTTTAATTCCTGTGCTCTCAGTTCAGATTTGACTGGGTCTGTTTGCTTGAAACATTCTCTGTGTGATGCTCAGTGAATACTGAACTGAAGCTCGACACGAATCGAATCGCAATATCGGTCAGAAAAATCGCGTTGAGATTTGTTTCCCAAATCGTTCAGCCCTGCTTTCTGCCTCCTTTACAGTTAAATCCATCTCAAACGATGTAATCGCATCCTGTCAAATCATTTATCACACGAGGGCTGTAAAGTCTAGAAGAGCTGCGATCCTGATCGATTTCTGAGGCTGTTTCCATCCGTCACGTAACCTCAGGGACGAGTAGATCAACGCTACGAGAGCAAACCAACAGAGCGATGAAGCCGACGTAGTCTCGTAGCTCCTCTTCCTTCAGCGATGTTAAAACAAACACATCTTGTCACTGGCGGCTCGGCAGACGAGGAGCTCGTGCCACAAACTGCATTATTGTGTTTTAATTATGCAAACGTAGAGATCTAAACGAAATGAATAATCCAGAACCCTTCACGAGACTGTCCCACGAGAGGAGAGGAGAACTTTAAACCAATTTCACCAAATTCTTCTGATTTTTAACTTCTAATCATCCTGTTAAAAGTTCCGGCTGGATTTCTTTCTTCTCTTCTCTCGGCTGTAAACCCGTTTCTTGTGTCGTGTCGCTGCATGTTTGTCTATCGGCTCATCTGTGTGTGTGTGCATCCTGCTGTAAACGTAAATGTAAAGGTGAAGGTGTCAGGATGCAGAGGAGGACACAACGCTGTCACCTGGCATTCTGAGATGATGAGCAGACACAGTTTGATGAACTGAGGCCTGAACGTTCAGTCGGCCGTCTGATGACGTGAGGGGACGAGGCTGCGACCCTGCAGAGTGACAGTTTGGCATTAGAGCCACGGGAGGTCTGTCTGTCTCTCTGTCTGTCTGCCACACTGTAGCCTCTGTTTACCGCTCGCTGCTGTCAACACCACCTGTGGAAACCAGACCGCCGAGCTGCGGTCGACGCCTTCCAGAGTAAACAGTTAATAAGACACAGTATGTCCGCTAATGTCTGCTTAGCTCTGATGCTAACTCGCCTCACATCAGATAAACGAGCTACTTCTGTTGTTATGTGTTTGTTAGCAGGTAAAGCCAGATACAAACTGTGCACAGCTCCTGGTATGTCTGATTATTACTCCATTACTTCCGTTATTTTCCCTGTCAGCTCTCGATAATAAGAACTGAGCGTTCCATGGAGTAATAATCAGACATTTTCATCCTTGAGCTGCAGAAATCTACTGCACTCGGTAATCGACTCGTCAGGGCTTCCCCACACAGGCAGGCTGCTGGAGGAGAGGGTGAGTTGTGCTGTGTTTTTAATACAAATCCAGCAAAGCTAGCAGATGTTTGATGCTTCGTACTGTGTGCTGGGACTGTACATGTACTGTTGCTGAAGTTTGCTGCTGTTCTCACCATTAATTGTGGCTTTTTGATGGCGGTTTCTAGTTGGAGACATAAGCTGCAGTGTATTGTTATCGTGCGGTCTTTTCTGAGGTTGCTAAAACTAGCTAAGCTAGCGGTCAGCTAACTTGACCTCTCGAGGGGGAGTCTTACTCGGTGTCAAGGTGTGTTAGACCATGGATTAATCTTACACCGGAATATCCCTTTAATTAGATGAATCGACTCGTACTAGTGTTGATATTGGATTTTATTTTGTTGGAGCTGCCGGCTGTGGAGCGTCAGCGGCTTTTCTTTTCACCAAACTGGCATCAAAGAAGTAGCGGCGTCAACGGTGGACTGTTGCGTCTCTTTTATCTGGGCCAAAAAGCTGCACTTGAACGCACCGCAAGGCCAACAAGCACCACTCTCGCTAATACAGCTGTTCCTAACGGAGAATGTGTCTGATAAAAAGTTGAAAATGTCACTGGCGAAGAGGCAGAGGGAGAAACTGCACTAGATGGTTAAAATCATGGATACCACAGGGACAGATTTCCCTTTTTATTTTTACACTGATTGCCTCCTTGTTCAGCCAATCAGAGGGATTTCTCTCGCTGATTCAACGTCTTCAGTCGGCCTCCAGTTCCAGTAGAGTGATGGACTCTCACTGACGCTCGCTGACTGCCCCGACGATGCCCGACAGCCAACCATCAGCCCGGTGTGTCGGAGCCTTTAAAGCCTCCTGGTGATGCTCTGAGGCTCTGTTAGCAGCCTGGCTACTGTCCAAAGCAAAAAACACAACCCCTGATCTCCGCGCTGTGAGTAAAACAGCCGGTCGAATTGATAATAAGTCGGCAGGTTCTGTTACTTTCTGATCCGGTAGAAAGAATACCGGGTGTGAGAGGAAACACACATCAACGTGGGAACAGACTCTGACTTTTTCTTTCGCAGTTATTCCAGTTGTTCCACCCTTACCTGAGGATAGTGACCGGGGAAAACGATACCTCTTCCTGTTTTAGTTGTGCAGTAGAAGACACGCTTCCTTTGTGCTGTAATCTGAACTTTATTTTTGTGGGAAAGATGGACTGAATAGCGTAAAAGTGAAGGTTTATAAGTCACAGATCTGTGCATTTTCTTACACTGACATCAGTGTTCACACATGTTGAGTGGAGGCGACGTATCGTATCGTTGCAGTCGAACATCTAACATCCAGACAAAGACACAGGATTCATGTTTGATGTCTAATGACGGCCACTCTGTGATTTTGACTGAATCTGATGCCGACGTTTTAATGGAGCGACATTAAAGTCAAACAGAAACATCAGAGAGCATCAAAGCGCTCGGCCGCTCACGATGACCGGAATCATTTGATGTCCACTCTGCTCAGATACTCCGGCAGCGGCATTAATTATTCACTGATCCCGTTCATTAACATGACTGTGATCAGCGTATTGATCTCAGGATGCTGAATATGTTTCTGTTCTTTGTTCTTGTGAGTCTCAGTCTCGTCCTCTTAAAGTTTTTATGTCGTATTAGACACGACACAGTGAATAACTAACAGAGTTCAGTATACATCAGCGTGCACATGAAGTCCAGCTGGCTCATGTTTCCCCAGTGACCACATTGTTTGTAACACCGCCTTCATTAGATTAGTCTGAGATGAGTTAAATAGAGTATTAAAAATGGACGACAGCGTGTGATAACAACATCCACTGCTGTGATTTATCGCCTAATGAACTGGAAACGTAAGCCGATGTTCCTCGTTGAATTACAGGCGACGTGTGATAATCGTCTTTGTGCGTGTGTGTTGTTGTTGTTATTTAGAGACTTCCTGATTTGTAGCTTATAAGAGAAATGAACTGTGAACAAATCGCCTGTTAATCTTTTCATCCTCAGACACGAAGCACCTTTTCAGTTTAGTTCAGATTTGATGATGATGATGATGATGAGAGTTATTCCTACTGATCTTAACATTTAATGAAGTCAAGATTGCTGTGCAACTTCAGACAAGGACAGTTTAGGCTCCAGGAATTAGATTTTATTCCACTTTACAGCCGGGTGTTTGTGGGTTTTTTGTCCAGTGTGAAAGGAGTGTACGTTACCTCTCCACAGGGACTTTTGGAGTTGGTGTCTTAAGCATTTTTAGTTTTATTTAGTATGTTAATTGTATAAAGAAAAGTATAAAAATGTGCAGTTGACTCTAAAGAAAACAATTATATGAAAGAAGATTGAGGAAACTTTGCAATGAAGTATTTTTGCTGCTTGCTGCAGAGTCTTGCACTTGTTTGTCTGGATTCAATAACAAGAGCACGAAGTCTGTGCACTTTAACATTTGACCACTTACAAATGAATCCTTAATTTTTTACAGTGTAATAATATTTGAAAATATTAGCTAAAAACATTCAAAAATCAAAATCGAAATCATGTCAAAGGTGTCTTTGTACTGTGTTGAAGAAATATCTACTGATGTTAGCATGCTAACCAGCTAGCCCTTTGCGCTGAAAACTTTTTTTTTACAACAAACACACTCTCCTGGTAGTCCCGCTAGCTGCACGGCTAACCGAGCTAACAAGCTAACTGTCATGAGCGCATAATTTGTGCTTTTATTTTGGAGGGTCAGCTCAAATGTGAAGTCTGTGCCTTTCTGCACGCCGTTGCTTTATGCTAATGGTTCGGCCCACTATAGGCTACTCATCCACGCACTGACATCTCCATGGTGATGAGGGTTGATGGTTGAAGCGGCTCATGAGCCGAGGCAGCGTGGTGGAGAGAAGATGTAAAGAGTTGGTCTACAGTCGAAACAGAAACACAGAGGAGAGCAGGAACCAATGTATGAGAAATATTTACTTATGTTAGCATGCTAACCAGCTAGCCCTTGGCCTAAAAACGTTTTTTAAAACAAGCACACTCTCCTGGTAGTCCCGCTAGCTGCACGGCTAACCGAGCTAACAAGCTAACTGTCATGACAGCATAATTTTTGCACTTTTTTAAAAAGTAAATTTGTGCTTTTATTTTGGAGGGTCAGCTCAGATGTGAAATCTGTGCCTATCTATGTATTTCTGCACACCGTTGCTTTATGCTAACGGTTCGGCCCACTATAGGCTACTGACGTCTCCATGGTGACGAGGGTTGATGGTTGAAGTGGCTCGTGAGCCGAGGCAGCGTGGTGGAGAGAAATACTTACTTTTATTTATTACACCTATAGAAATAAAGTGTATGTAGAGAGATTACTGCTTTTAAAAACGATATTTAACACGTCAGCTCTTATTAAAACGTATAAAAGCAGGACTGTGCGGTGAGGACTGTGGTCGGGTGATGCTGTCTGTGTTGTGAGCTCGTGGCTAACATGCGGTGCTGCTCTGGGATGCTGCTGTGCTCGACTAAGAATAGCATCCTTGCTGGTCCTCTCGCCTGCAGTCACTGTCTGAATACCAAGTCCACACACACACACACACACACACACACACACACACACACACACACACACACACACACACACACACACACACACATCGACTACACACTGCTGGTACCTGAGCTATTTGTAGCCCACCTTCCACTGTACTGAGAGGGGGATCAGTCCGTCTGTCTGTCTCTGAGTGCAGCAGAGGTGGAAAAGCTTCCAAACAATGAAGGAAACTCAAGTTAATTTCTTGTTATTGAGCCGGTCGTGCAAGTTTTAAACATTAAAACTCACAAAACTGCAAATAAAATAAAATTATTCGAGTTGGATGTGAAATTAAACGTTACAGAAGATAAATGAGGATAGAAAATGTTAGAGAGAATATTTGTCCGTGTTGTAACAGAACCGACACTGAGCGGGTCCGTGTTGTAACAGAACCGACACTGAGCGGGTCCGTGTTGTAACAGAACCGACACTGAGCGGGTCCGTGTTGTAACAGAACCAGCACTGAGCGGGTCCGTGTTGTAACAGAACCGACACTGAGCGGGTCCGTGTTGTGGCCTCAGTCTGTGTCCTCGGTGCTGTTGGAGACGGAGCGATGAGGCGGATGATTCAAACACACTCACATCGTCCTGAAGTCTGCGTGTTGTTGTTGTTGTTGTTGTTGTTGTTGTGTAAGTGATGCTCAGAGTAACAGCTCCTGTCTGTCTGTGTTTCTGTCTGTGTTTCTGTCTGTGTTTCTGTCTGTCTGTCTGTCTGTTTCTGTCTGTCTGTCTGTGTTTCTGTCTGTCTGTCTGTCTGTTTGTGTGTCTGTCTGTGTGTCTGTCTGTTTCTGTCTGTCTGTCTGTGTTTCTGTTTCTGTCTGCCTGTCTGTCTCTGTGAATCTGTCTCTCTCTGTCTGTCTGTCTGTGTTTCTGTCTGTCTGTCTGTGTTTCTGTCTGTCTGTGTTTCTGTCTGTCTGTCTGTCTGTTTCTGTCTGTCTGTCTGTGTTTCTGTCTGTCTGTCTGTCTGTTTCTGTCTGTCTGTGTTTCTGTCTGTCTGTCTGTCTGTTTCTGTCTGTGTTTCTGTCTGTCTGTCTGTCTGTTTCTGTCTGTGTTTCTGTCTGTCTGTCTGTCTGTTTCTGTCTGTGTTTCTGTCTTTCTCTCTCTCTATCTGTTTCTGTCTGTCTCTCTCTGCCTGTCTGTCTCTCTGTTTCTGTCTGTGTTTCTGTCTGTCTGTCTGTGTTTCTGTCTGTCTCTCTGTCTGTCTGCCTGTCTGTCTCTCTGTTTCTGTCTGTGTTTCTGTCTGTCTGTCTGTGTTTCTGTCTGTCTCTCTGTCTGTCTGTCTGTCTGTCTGTCTGTCTGTCTGTCTGTCTGTCTGCCTGTCTGTCTCTCTGTTTCTGTCTGTGTTTCTGTCTGTCTCTCTGCCTGTCTGTCTGTCTGTGTTTCTGTCTGTCTGCCTTTTTCTGTCTGTCTGCCTCTCTGTTTCTGTCTGTCTACCTGTCTGTCTGTCTCTCTGTCTGTCTGTCTCTCTGTCTGCCTGTCTGTGTTTCTGTCCATCTGTCTGTCTGTTTCTGTCTGTCTGTCTGTGTTTCTGCCTGTCTGTCTGCCTGTCTGTCTGTCTGTCTCTCTGTCTGTCTGCCTGTCTGCCTGTCTTCCTGTCTGTCTGTCTGCCTGTCTCATTGTTATCCTCTAGCTTAAATCAGGCTTGTGGCTGGGGAAGCCGTATTAGCAATACGAGGAGCTGAACAAGCTTCATGGTTACATAACTCCCCCCAACACACACACACACACACACACACACGCACACGCACACGCACACGCACACACACACACACACACACACACACACACACACACACACCAAGCCCTTAAGCCTCTCTCTGGTCCGTAGCCGGCACACGCTACCAAGTGTCTGTCACCCGCTTATCGTTACATCATTACTACACAGGCCCACTTTCTCCCGCCGCCGCCGCCTCGCAGCCGCGTATACGTTCACTTCTAATATCAGGAGAAAATATAAATACACACTAATGTACTGCAGTCAGTGTGTGTGTACTTTATTCTTACTGAACCACAACAACAAGTAGTAAAACACAGGAAAAGAAAGGCTCTGTAATATTTTTATAAAAGTGTATTTAAAGATAAATACGTCGTGTAGTTTAGAAGACGACAGTAACTGTCTTTACGCTCGTCAGTCTGCAGTAAATGTTTCTACGTGGAACAAATATTATGTCACTTTTCGTGGGAGTCTTGTGTTGTTCTCCTGAGTGACGACGGCCTCGTCGGACTCCTCCGATAGAAGAATTATATAACAAAGCACCGACCGTCTGCTGTTCTCTGCCGGTGTAAGACTTAAGATGCTGTCAGACGTCCTGCGAGATGTCACAAATCTGCGGCGCGACAAAGGGAAGCGACATGAAAACCAGATGTGTTCCGTTCAAATATAGTTTATTCACCGCAGGAGAGAAACATTTTGTCACTTCTTCAGCTGACAAGCGACAAACAAAAGGAAAAACAGGCCCGAGGATGCCGAACTCAGAGTTATAAGAAGCTCATGTCTGCTTTGAGACTTTGACTTAATCAAGAAAAATAGAGCATCAACCTCCCAACATCCCCAAAAACAATCGGGCTTCTTCAACAGCATATTTCAAATTATAACCTCATTAGATGAAACATCTGACTCTCAGACCGGAGAAGTTTAGTCCCTCATCGCCATCAACAGCTGATCATTTCTGACGTAAATCATGAATATGTTGTGCAGGCAGCCTCGCAACATTGTTGCAAATTGTTTCGGTTAGAGTGTGACATCACAGTGTGACATCACAGTGGAACAACTCAGTTCAAAGAATAAATCAATACATGTTTGAATTTACATAAAAGGTGAGTTAATGTTAAAAACAATCCATCTGTCACACATCACTGTGAGGCTTCGGAGGCGTACGGGAAGTTTAACACTTCATAAAAACATATTTCCATGTGTGAAAATATAAATTTAAGACTTAAAATCGATGTGTTCATGCGTTATTTTTGATTTTTTTCACATGTAATTTGGAGTTTCCACATGTGAAAGGAAAACCTGGCTATGATTTTAAGATGTCAGATGTGAAGTCAGGCTTTTTTTTTTACATACGTTGATGCACTATATTAGTTTTTTGTCACATGTGGATGACGACTGTGTATAAAGGTGTGTGTGTGTGTAAGAAGTTTGACCGGCGGGTTGATGTCTGAATAGTTTATGTCGAGCTTCTCTCTACCAGCTGTCGATGTTTAGAGAAAACATTCTGACAGTCGTGAATAAAACACAGACTGGTTGTGAACATCCGTCTGTGCTGTTATACTGTTTACACTCATGCATACAGTCTGCATGTTTAGAAGAATTACACGTCCACATGTGTAGTTTCTGAATCATTTATAGCTTGATTTTAACGTCCGAGGAGGAGACGCAGGACGGTTAAGACGACTGAGCGACGTCCCTGTTGTCATGAAGTCATGAAAGGTTAATCAGACGCAGCCGGGAAATGTTTTCTTCAAGCGTAAAAACATTATTGTGCATCGCATGAAAAGCTCTTTATCATCCTTGGTACGAGATCTGTGACGGTCTACAAGATTAAAACTCTTTTGAATCTTGATTTTAAGCGGCTAGATTACAAATCCACATCACTTTTAGACCATAAATGAATGAAAAACTGCCCTGAAATGTCAAAATTTACTTCACGTTTGTTCGTAGGAGCCGTCGTTTCTCCGCATCGTCCCTTTAACCGAGCGCAGACATGTCAGAGCCGCTCATGTAAATCACTTAATTAGATCGCTGATATCGGCGCGGCGACGCTGGAGGTGATCCGACGCGCTGTGACATGACGGCCCGTCGTCGGTAACGTGTTGCGACAGACTGGCAGGACGTGGTGCGATGAAGACGGGGTGACCATGTAGGTTATCGCCCGGAGGCATCTCTTAGGCTTTCTTGGAAGACATGACCCTTTTTTCACGGAGCTGCAGGAGCGTTACCAGCTCGCCGTGACAGTCGAGAGATGATGGACGGGGACTGTCATGAATCAAACACACAGAAAATACCTTTTATTTAGGTTTTCTGAGCGAGCTATCCTCTCGATTTAGCCTGAAAATTGGACTGAAGACCAACTCAGATGGGATTAATATTATAGCGGGAGGATGTGGGGAGAGTTCCTCTGGAAACTACAGGATGACGTCTGGACGTTCAACACAAACCGGAGAGTTTAAGGAGAGAAAAGGATTCAAAAGAGTCAAAACTCAGAATCATAACTCTGTAAATCTTAACACAAAGACATGAAACACAGATTATTAGATTCAGTGTGACTCAAACTTCCTGATGATGTCACTATCTCAGATGGTCAGTGAGGAAAAATCTCCATAAATCCACAAAGAAAAAAGACCATTCAGAACTTCCTTAAGAAACGTCACATTTTTAAGTTTTCCTCAGTGTGAGAATAATTCAGTGATACTTGTCTTTAAATCTTTGGGTCCAACGCAAACAGGAAGTGCTAATAGCTAATTCGGCATAATTTAAATGGCGCTGAGTCGCCGAATATGGGCCTGAAGCTGACACGTCACCGCTGACACGACTGTCTTCAGGTCAGTAGTACATTCAATCTGTCGATTAATCATGAAAATGATTTGTAGATCCATTAATAATGAAGATAACGACTGATTGACTGGTGAAATATGTTATTATTGGATGGTTACAGGCTTAATAATCAGAGATATGAGAGCTGTTTGTTGTTCTGAGCGTCTCGAGTTACTGTAACATCGTAAAGTAGGCAGAGGAGGCAGGAAGCATCGATCCGACCGTGAGATGTCGACATTAACGCTCAGCTCTGAGCCTCCACTCTTTGTGTTATTAACACTTTGTGGGTCAGAAGTTGATGTTCACGTGCTGCTGTGAGCTCGTCGGATTGATTCCTGTGGTGACGTTGGTGTGATGGAGATGTTTCAGCCTCTCATGTTGAAATTAAAACGATGGACAGAGACGATCGATCGCCTCTCAGCCTCGTTTTAAACCCCGAGGAGTAAAGTCTTGATGTTTTGGTGAAGTAACGGCCTGATGAATCTTCTTCCTCTGTGCCAAAACCTGATGCACTGATGAATCCTTTAATCGATAGTCGGCTGCCTCAACAACAGATTATCAATTAAGCATTAATAATGTATGAAATGTTGGAAGTTTCCCTCCTAGAAAACTGTTCGTAGACAACGTCAGGAGTTAAAAGATCAGATAATAAACAACAAATTATTTGTATAATGAACAAAATAACACAATGATTTAAATTTTAATAGCCGAGAACAAAATCCAGCCGTCACCGAGGCGACTAAAGTTTCTCACGCCAGTATTTTGATATATTTGATAACGAAGTATTAAGAGATGTTTTGCGTCTGTTTCCTTTAACGCAGCACTACTTCCTGGTCATCTTCGGCCACGATGGACAGAAACCTCTGGAGCTGCGGACGGAGGAGGAGTCGGACTGCAACGAGTGGGTGGAGTTCATCCAGCAGGCCAGGTGAGAACTGGACTTTTTATACAGTTTTACTCAGACTAGACTGTTTATCTGAGGGTTTTTCTGATCAACATTATCAGTTTTTTTGTGTCTGATTGGCAATAAAGTAAAATGTAAAGTAAAATCTTCAGTTCTGACCTGAATAATATGAATTTTTACAGGTGATGAGCTTATTTTTAGCAGGTGATTATCGGTATCGGCTGAAATAATCCCTAAAAAATCCTGTTTTCACCTGCTCCTCCTCGCTCGAGTCTCAAACTGTGTTTCTTCTTTCCTGCTTTCTTTTTGTGGCTGATGCACTTTCAGCCCAGCGACCGCGTGTGACTCCATATTTGTTTAACATCTGAGAGTGTGTGTGTGTGTGTGTGTGTGTGTGTGTGTGTGTGTGTGGACGTGTTTCGCTCGCAGCGGTTCACATTTAGGTCACACTGGTGCTGTATTGCTCCGCCGGTTACATCACAGACTTCTCGCCACTTCACCTCTCCTCCTCTCCTCTCTGTTTCTGTCGCTCCTGTTTTCTGTTTTCATCCTCAACGTTCAGGAGAAAAACACGATTTAAAAAAAAACACCTTCGTCTGTTTGTTCTGACATCACGACACGTTGCTGTCAGGTTGTTTGTCGTGTCGAACATGAATTATCAGACGCAGCTCTCTGTCGTTTTGTCTTTTTATGCCTCGCTTCCTCGTCCTCAAACACACTCTCCCCTTTTAGTTACTCTGACATCATCATCGAGCGTGAGATCCTGATGCAGAAGTACATCCACCTGGTCCAGATCATGGAGACCGAGAAGGTCGCGGCCAATCAGCTCCGCACTCAGCTGGAGGACCAGGACACGGAGATCGAGAGGCTCAAAGCCGAGGTACGCATGAGTGCATCCACATCTGCGTGTGCATGCATACGTAAACCCACACACACACACACACACACACACACATGCTGTCTCGCACATGCTCAGATGGAGCGGATCAAAGCGTGCAGATGCATCAGACCTGATGGGGAAACACTGGAGCTCAGCGCTCGCCATGTGCGTCCTGACCGAACGCTCAGCGGGAGCTTCACTTCCTGGTCGTGACACGAGATGTGTGTTTTGTTTTGAGCCTCCAAAGTGGCTCCATGAATATTTTAACCTCTGTGCCCGTTTGTGTTGTTGTGCCAGATTGTGGTGTTGAACAAAACCAAGGAGAGGATGCAGCCGAGCCAGAGCAACCAGGAGGAGGAGGACCCGGACATCAAGAAGATCAAGAAGGTAAATGTTGGTTTGAAACATCGATGTTCCCACTCAGATCAATCTGATCAATCTCCACCTCCCCCACGGATTAACGTTTGCACCGAAACAGTCACGTGATTAAAACTACGCTCAGAGTCTCGACTGTGTTTTGGTGTCATTTACGGACACGCTGCTTCTGTCCTGCACAGAAGGACTTCACGGTGCATTCAGGTGCACCTCGTAAACTCAGAAATCTATACTCGAATGGCCACAAAGGTTGTTCAACAGTTTCAGATGTATTAAATCACAAAGTAATCATTTTTGTCAATGTTTGTTTTTACTCTGAAACAAGTGAAAAATCATGACAACACTTTTATTTTCAATTCATGTTACAAAAATAACACAACATTTTACAAATACAGCCACTTTTCACAATGAAATTTCACAAATCATATCACTTGGAGATGCTGTTGTATTTTGACCCTCGAGGCCACCGTACCTACCTCTGAAACTGAATCTGTTTCACACAACGTTGTGAAACCGAGTCAGAACAAAGGACGTCACCTCGTGTGTTTCCGCCGTGCAGGTGCAGAGCTTCATGCGTGGCTGGCTCTGCCGCAGGAAGTGGAAGATCATCGTCCAGGACTACATCTGCTCCCCTCACGCCGAGAGCATGAGGAAGAGGAACCAGATCGTCTTCAACATGGTGGAGGCGGAGACGGAGTACGTCCACCAGCTCTCCATCCTGGTGAACTGCTTCCTCCGGCCGCTCCGCATGGCCGCCAGCTCCAAGAAGCCTCCCATCAGCCACGACGACGTCAGCAGCATCTTCCTCAACAGGTTCGGCCATCTTCTTTTTGTTAAAGTGATCTTTATGGTTTCACAGAGATCTGAGACCGGTTCTGTCCTTCTGCTCTTCTCCTCCAGTGAGACCATCATGTTTCTGCACGAGATCTTCCATCAAGGTCTTAAAGCTCGGATCGCCAACTGGCCCACGCTGGTTCTGGGTGAGTACTCAGGAGACCACGGTCCAGACTGCATCAACAGTTTGCATGTTTGCATGTTCTACTTTCTTCTTCTTCTTCTTCTTCTTCTTCTTCTTCTTCTTCTTCTTCTTCTTCTTCTTCTTCTTCTTCTTCTTCTTCTTCTAATGTCTTCTTCTTCTTCTACTCTTTCTTCTTCTTCTTCCTCTTCTTCCTCCTCCTTTTCTTCTTCTTCTACTCTTTCTTCTTCTTCCTCTAATGTCATCTTCTACTCTTTCTTCTTCCTCTTCTTCTTTTTCTACTCTCTTTTTCTTCTACTCTCTTTCTTCTTCCTCTTCTTCTTCTTCTACTCTCTTTTTTCTTCTTCTTGTTCCTCTTCTTCTACGCTCTTCTTCTTCTTCTTCTTCTTCTAATGTCTTCCTCTTCTTCTACTCTTTCTTTTCTTCTTCTTCTACTCTTTCTTCTTCTTCTTCTTCCTCCTCCTCGTTTTCTTCTTCTTCTAATGTCTTCTTCTTCTTCTTCTACTCTCTTTCTTCTTCTACGCTCTTCTTCTTCTTCCTCTTCTTCTTCTTCTACTCTTTCTTCTTCTTCTACTGTCTTTCTTCTTCTTCTTCTAATGTCGTCTTCTTCTTCTACTCTCTTTCTTCTTCTTCTTCTTCTTCTTCTACTCTCTTTTTTCTTCTACTCTCTTCTTCTTCTTCTTTGTCTTCTACTTTATTTGAGGTCATATTATCAATTCTTTTTTTATCATTTTGAATTTTCCCATTAATGGACCGATAATTAATATATAGATATGGATTAGAATTAAAGGAGCGTCATCACTCTGTCTGTCTGTCTGCAGGTAATATCAGCTAATAACATAGCTCTATTTCATGTGTTTCATGGAGAATGATGGACCGTTTCTTTGCTGTAGCCGACCTGTTCGACATCCTGCTGCCGATGCTGAACATCTACCAGGAGTTCGTGAGGAACCATCAGTACAGCCTGCAGGTTCTGGCCAACTGCAAACAGAACCGAGACTTCGACAAGCTGCTCAAACAGTACGAGTCCAACGCCGCCTGCGAGGGCCGCATGCTGGAGACGTTCCTCACCTACCCCATGTTCCAGGTGCCGCTCACATCTCCAACATCCACCGACGGACAGAAAGCAGCTCTGTCACCTCCTTTAGTTTATAACCTTTGTGTCTTCTTCTGTGGTTTAGATTCCTCGATACATCATCACCCTTCACGAGCTGCTGGCGCACACGCCTCACGAGCACGTGGAGCGAAAGAGTCTCGAGTTCGCCAAATCCAAACTGGAGGAGCTGTCGAAGTGAGTGCGAGCACGTTTCAGACATGTGTGTTGACAGACGGTGATAACGATGCTAACGATGATAACGATGCTAACGATGATTGGTGGCGTTTGTCAGGATGATGCACGACGAGGTGAGCGACACCGAGAACATCCGGAAGAATCTGGCCATCGAGCGGATGATCGTGGAGGGCTGCGACATCCTGCTGGACACCAGCCAGACCTTCGTCAGACAAGGTGAGCCTCCTCTTCGTCGTCGGCCTCTCTCGTCTCTTTGACTCTTTTGACTCACTCCTCGCTCTGACTCCTCGTCCAGGCTCGCTCATCCAGCTGCCGTCCAGCAGCGAGCGGGGCATGCTCAGTAAGGTCCGCCTGGGCTCGCTCTCGCTGAGGAAGGAAGGAGAGCGCCAGTGTTTCCTGTTCACCAAACACTTCCTCATCTGCACACGGACGTCCGGAGGGAAGCTTCACCTGCTCAAGGTGGGTCAGCCTCACCTGAGCACAGACACAAACACAGTTGTTTCATCCATCACCAGCCCCTTTTAGATAGAAAAGGTGGCACATGTGCAGCAAGGTAAAGGCTGCAATGTGCCTCCTTGTCTGTCTAAAAGGGAGGTGTAATATTCCTCCTTTTCCAAACAGCCTCCACTTTTCCTCCTCTGGTAGGCGTCAACATGTGACGTGACGTGAAGCAGGAAGTTGGGCGTGAAGAGAAGCAGGGCAGTTTCTGCTTTTCTCCCAAAATCCTCTTCCCGTTTAACATTGGGGCTTATGGGGCAGTTGCTGGAGTTTGTGTCGGTTAGACGCAGATAATTCAAAAACCGTACATCCTCCCGATAAAGTGGACACGTTGCCAGACAGAAGACAAGTGTGGCTACGTTCTTGGAAAATATCACTATTGTAGTGTGAAATCTGTGGCTAGGATCGTCATCTAAAGAAACATTTTCGGAGAGTTTTTTCAGGCTCCCCCACTCTGCCAGTTGGTGCTGCGCGAACATTCCGCAATACACACTCATTGAAAATCCTGAATTTTTCTGATTTTTTTCGAAATCACTCACGATCAATTAAGGGTCACCGTTCAAAAACTAAACATCGTAGAAAGAAAGTTCAAATACAACTCAAATAGATAAGACTTGTGCCTACATTTTAAAGTTTGAATGGTGTCTCTAGGTCAAAGTATGCCAGAGCAGGAGATGTTTGAAAAACGTTGATGATTTTGCGACTTTTTTGACCCCGTCCCATTCATTCCTTATGGGACGATTTTTCACAATTTTTCTTCAAAATAAGAGCTTTACATGGCACCCCATCGGAGTTTAGAACTGGGTTCTTAGCGGGGGGCTTTTAATTTGAAAGTAGCGACCGCTATTAGCTCGCTGCTACAACAACAAGCGGACAACCAAGACAGCTACAGAGAGCGAGGAGACGCTAGCATCTCCCGGATCTCAGCGGCTTTCCAGCTGCTCATCTTCGTGGATGAAGTGACGAACTGACTGCTGTGATCAGCTGTTTCCTGGTTTTAAAACTCCCGGCTGTGGGTGCGCAGCAGTGCACGTCATCCACACCTCCGCCCACCTCAGCATTTGCCGCCACATTGCCGCCTCGGATTTACAGCAATGGAGGCGCAAATAAGTGTAACGTTACCCTCCGAGGGGCAAAACTGGTGGAACAGAACACACCACCAATTTGCCGCCTTCTGTCTAAATCCGCAGAGCGAGCCGCCAAAAGGACGGCAAACTGGTGGCTATTAATTGCCAAAACATCTCTAAAAGGAGTTTATTAGCTGCAGGAGTGAGCTGGTTGATATCTCAGCACCGGGCCGGGTGTCAGTCGTGTTATCTGGAGAACACACCGTCCCTAAAATATGATAAAGTGGCTGATCTGAAGGAAAACTACAATAAACTCCTTGTTCAAACTCACCAAACTCTGCAGCTACGATAGTCTGTTGCTAAATATCGACACTTATGGAATGAAATGTTGCACACGATGTCAATTGATCAGTTTCGTCTCTCATTACCTTCCTGCTGTCGTCCACTCAGACACACAAACAACCCTCAAAAAGATGACAACAAGCCACGTAGACGTCGGGCGGTATTTCATTAACTTTGTACTTCCTTCATCCGACTCTCTAACAGCAAGGAGGAACGCTGTCTCTGATCGAGTGCACTCTGATTGAGGAGCTGGACGCCAGCGATGAGGACTGTGAGTATCTTTACATCAGATTATATCCAACCTTTGTGTCTTCGCTGTGAACTGAGGCGAGGACTGTGTGTTTTACTCTCGCAAGACAACGCAGCGGGTCAAGGCTTCAACCACCTGGAGTTCAAGATCGTGGTGGAGCCTCCCGACGGTCAGGCCTTCTCCGTCGTCCTGTTGGCGCCGTCTCGCCAAGAAAAGGCGGCGTGGACGAGCGACATCAGCCAGGTGAGTCTGACCGCGGCGACTAAACCGACCCGAATGAGTCGAGTGAAGCAGTTTTCTGACTCGAGATGTTTGACGATGCTTCTCTGCTTCAGTGCATCGATAACATCCGGTGTAACGGCCTGATGACCAGCGTGTTCGAGGAGAACTCCAAAGTTTCTGTGCCGCACATGATCAAGTGAGTAAAATCTGAATTACGTACAAACATCAGCATCGTAGCTCGGTAACAACCTGAGCTGATGTCTCCTCTGAAGGTCCGACGCCCGGCTGCACAAAGACGACGTCGACATCTGCTTCAGCAAGACGCTCAACTCCTGCAAGGTGCCGCAGATCCGCTACGCCAGCGTGGAGCGGCTGCTGGAGCGCCTGACGGACCTGCGCTTCCTCTCCATCGACTTCCTCAACACCTTCCTCCACACGTACCGGATCTTCACCACCGCCGCCGTCGTCATCGACAAGCTGGCCGACATCTACAAGAAGCCGTTCACCTCCATCCCCGTCAGGTAGGCGTCGTTCCTCCACGTGTTCCTCCGTCCTCATCGTCCTCGTTCCCTCTCACGCATGGCCGCCTACGTTCACTCCATCTTCTCTGTTTTCCACATTTTCTGTTGTCTTCTTCATCCATCACCCCGCCATCATTCCCCTCCTCTTCCTCCTCCTCTTCCTCTTCCTCCTCTCACTGTCCAGGATCGAGCAACATTCATGTGACCGTCTGTCCATCATGTCCCTCTGTCCCGACTACAGTCTGAAGATCACACAGCTCGCACTGGACCAGTCCAAGTAAACACCACAGTAGAGCTGAAGCTAGTCGTTATTTTCATTGTTAATCATTTTCTCAATTAATCCATCAGTTCTTTGCTCCTCGAACGTCTTGTTTTGTCCACAACCCAAAGATATTCAGTTTACTGTCACAGAGGAGGAAAGAAACTGGAAAATATTCACAGTTAAGAAGCTGGAATCAGAGAATTTTGACTTATTTTCTCAAAGACTACTCAAACCAACGAGTTTATTATCAGGATAGTTGGCAGTTTTATTTCATAGTAGACGACCGGTGTTCATAGATGGTGATCAGATTGCTCAGGACGGATGTTGAAACCTACGGAAGCGTATTGCATTCACTTGATAAATTTATTTTTTGGTTTGTCTTTCTGAGTAATTTATTTTTTTGTCTGTTTTTTGGAATAATTATTTCTGTTTTTCTGAGTAATTTATTTTTTGTCTGTTTTTTGGAATAATTATTTCTGTTTTTCTGAGTAATTTATTTTTTTGTCTGTTTTTTGGAATAATTATTTCTGTTTTTCTGAGTAATTTATTTTTTGTCTGTTTTTTGGAATAATTATTTCTGTTTTTCTGAGTAATTTATTTTTTTGTCTGTTTTTTGGAATAATTATTTCTGTTTTTATTGAGTAATTTATTTTTTTGTCTGTTTTTTGGAATAATTATTTCTGTTTTTCTGAGTAATTTATTTTTTGTCTGTTTTTTGGAATAATTATTTCTGTTTTTCTGAGTAATTTATTTTTTGTCTGTTTTTTGGAATAATTATTTCTGTTTTTCTGAGTTATTTTTTTTCTTCTGTTTTTCTGAGTAATTTTTTTCTGAAATATCGAGATACTTCGAACTCCGCGAGAACATCCAACCTGTAACAGACTCCCGTTCTCCGTGGACCATGTCGTGGACCTATGGTGACTCCTGCCTGCGCATACATGACCTTGACAAACTAATGATAATACCATCTATATGAGTTAAAGACAGGACTGTCTCCCAGTGTCTTAAACCCAGATCAGAGTAAAACTTGATTAAACTGAACAAGTTGGTCATGTTTGTAACCATGAAGTCGAGCTCTCAGTGAATGAATGGATCTTCAAATGCTCCGTAAACTCAGGAAAAAAATTAGTCCGAAAAACAGAAAAAAAACAAATTATTCAGAAAATCAGGAAAAAAATTAGTCCGAAAAACAGAAAAAAAAAAAATTACTCTGAAAAACAGAAAAAGAAAATTACTCAGAAAAACAGGAATAATTATTCAAAAAAACAGACAAAAAAATAAATTACTCTGAAAAACAGAAATAATTATTCCGAAAAAAAAGAAAAAAAAAATTATTCAGAAAATCAGGAAAAAAATTATTCTGAAAAACAGAAAAAAAATAATTATTCAGAAAATCAGGAAAAAAATTACTCTGAAAAACAGAAAAAAAAATTACTCAGAAAAACAAATAATTATTCCGAAAAAAAAGAAAAAAGAAATTATTCAGAAAATCAGGAAAAAAATTATTCTGAAAAACAGAAAAAAAAATTATTCAGAAAATCAGAAAAAAAATTACTCTGAAAAACAAAAAAATAAATTACTCAGAAAAACACAAATAATTACTCCGAAATACAAACCAAAAAATAAATGTATCAAGTGAATGCAATACGCTTCCGTAGAAACCAAACATGAACATCCTCTTTATTGTAGGGAAACAGTTCAGGATCTGGATCTCTGTAGATGTTCAGTGTCCTACAGATCTTCTCCTCTCTGGTCTCCTCTCTCAGGTCTCTGGAGCTCTTCTTCGCCACCAACCAGGCCTCGTGGGGTACCGACCCCCTGAACAACAAATCCCCGAGGCTCTGCCGCAAGTTCTCCTCTCCTCCTCCCCTCTCCATCCCCTCTCGCACCTCCTCCCCCGTCCACAGCCGCAAGCTCTCCCTCAGCTCCCCGGTCGGCGGGAAGGTGGGCGTGTTGGACCTGTCCACCACGCCGTCCTCCTCCGCGGCCAACTCCCCCACCTCCAGCCACTGCCCCTCCATCTCCTCGCCGCCTCCCGGCTCCACCAGGCCGCCCTCCGGCTTCTCCTCGCCTCCGCCCACCGCCACGCGCTCCCCCAGCCTCCCCCAGGCCTCCGGGACGTCCTCGCCGCCCCCCATCTGCACCAAGGCCCCTCTGGACCTGAGCCGCGGGCCCAGCTCCCCCGAGCTGAGCCCAGCTGCGGCGGAGGACGTCAGCGGCGAGCTGCCTCGCCTCGACGCCTTCTGTGGGAAGCTGAGGCGCAGCATCCGCAGGGGTACGTATGATTCACACCGTGTCCGTCCCGTATGATCGTCTGCACACGTGTGGGCGCACGCTGTTATCACCGTCTGTTATGAAACGGTGCTTTAACAGCAGGTCAGTTTATCTCATTAACACGACTTATTTATGACTGATGTCGCCCTCGAACGCGACGCATCAGCGGCAGTGTCTTGCCAGCCCAAACAGACGAGGGGACGAGACACAGAAGTGGGTCACCGTTACCCAACGGAGGAATAATCGTGCTCTTAGATCACCATCTGGCTCCAGCTGACAGCCTGCTCGCCGCAGAAAACAGCGGCGGAGCGCGAGGTCAGGGAAAAAAACTCTCTGACGACAAACTGGAGAGGAGGAAAAAGGAAAATGAGGAGATAAATGGAGCTCTCGCACGGCGGCCCGAGTGCCTCCTGAGAGGAAAATGACATATTGAATGTGTGAAACGGAGAGCCCTCGAGAAACGGGCCGAACACAGCGGCTCGCCACCCCGACGCCAGAGATTCACACGAACAACAGGCCGAAACATGACGGCTCAGATCACATTTGTATTTGTATTTGTATAAATTACTACTGTATTCTCGTAATATTTTGACTTTTTTCTCGTAATATTTTGACTTTTTTCTCGTAATATTATGACTTTTTTCTCGTAATGTTACGACTTTATTCTCGTAATATTATGACTTTTTTCTAGTAATATTTTTACTTTAATCTCGTAATATTATGACTTTTTTTCTAGTAATATTTTTACTTTAATCTCGTAATATTATGACTTTATTCTCGTAATATTTTGACTTTATTCTTGTAATATTTTTGACTTTATTCTCGTAATATTATGACTTTATTCTCGTAATATTTTTGACTTTATTCTCGTAATATTATGACTTTTTTCTCGTAATATTTTGACTTTATTCTCGTAATATTTTGACTTTATTCTCGTAATATTTTGACTTTATTCTCGTAATATTTTGACTTTAATCTTGTAATATTTTGACTTTAATCTCGTAATATTTTGACTTTTTTCTCGTAATATTATGACTTTTTTTCTCGTAATATTTTGACTTTATTCTCGTAATATTATGACTTTTTTCTCGTAATATTTTGACTTTATTCTCGTAATATTATGACTTTATTTCTCGTAATATTTTGACTTTAATCTCGTAATATTTTGACTTTATTCTCGTAATATTTTGACTTTATTCTCGTAATATTTTGACTTTAATCTCGTAATATTTTGACTTTAATCTCGTAATATTTTGACTTTATTCTCGTAATATTTTGACTTTAATCTCGTAATATTATGACTTTATTCTCGTAATATTTTGACTTTAATCTCGTAATATTTTGACTTTAATCTCGTAATATTTTGACTTTAATCTCGTAATATTTTGACTTTAATCTCGTAATATTTTGACTTTATTCTCGTAATATTTTGACTTTAATCTCGTAATATTATGACTTTTTTCTCGTAATATTATGACTTTTTTCTCGTAATATTTTGACTTTATTCTCGTAATATTTTGACTTTATTCTCGTAATATTTTGACTTTATTCTCGTAATATTTTGACTTTATTCTCGTAATATTATGACTTTTTTCTCGTAATATTATGACTTTATTCTCGTAATATTATGACTTTATTCTCGTAATATTATGACTTTATTCTCGTAATTTGCCCTCCAAAATATTTTTTTTTCTCTTAGTCTGGCCCTAATACTCCGTCGTACATTTGAAACAGTTTTGTATTTAATTATATTTCACTGAGCGTCATGTTTCAGCTGTCGTGGATGTGTGTATCTGGCACTGAGGCCTGAAAAATTGGTTTAATGCACAAAATAAAGCTGCACTTGTCAGTATTTTCCCCAAACGATGGATCACACCGGACCTACACGCCACATTTCAGCCTCCTAGACTAAAAGTTGTGTCTGTGAAACGGTGGCTGCAAGACATTTTTGTTGCTAGAAATTAAACAAAGTCTCAGATAAAAACACAAAATGTTCTCGTTGTCTCGCTGCTGACTCCACTTCTGATTCGACCCCTCACAGTCGTCCTGGAGTCGGTCTCTCTGGACAAGTTCATCCCCGAAGCGCCGGCCAGCAGCGAGCCCGGCGACCTGTCTCCCTGCCGCTCGCCTTCGACGCCGAGGCATCTCCGCTACAGACAGTCAGGAGGTACGAACACACGCCGACAGCTTCCTTATAAAGATATTTCATGCTGTTTTTTTTTTTTTTTTAATGCCTCTGGTTCCTCACAGTCACATCAGGGGAGAACTCCCGCTGTGCGATGTCGCCGGCTTCTGCGTTCGCGATCGCCACCGCCGCCGCCGGACACAGCAGCTCCCAGGGTGAGCACGGCAAGCCACGAAGGTCAAAAGACACAGCAGGAGGGGACGGGGGAGCTGTGTAAATGGCTTTTTACAGGTGGATAAATGGCGAGAATGACCCCTTTTTTTATCTCCCAGGGTTCAGTAATTCTGAGAAAACCTGCGACAAAGAGTTCATCATCCGGAGAGCCGCGACCAACAGAGTCCTGAACGTGCTGCGACACTGGGTCTCCAAGCACTCGCAGGTGAGAACACAACCAACCTCTGTGAGGCCTTAAAGGGATATTCCGGTGTAAGTTTAATCCATGGTCTAACACACCGTGACACCGAGTAAGACTCCCCCTCGAGAGGTCAAGTTAGCTGACCGCTAGCTTAGCTAGTTTTAGCAACCTCAGAAAAGACCGCACGAAAACAATACACTGCAGCTTATGTCTCCAACTAGAAACCGCCATCAAAAAGCCACAATTAATGGTGAGAACAGCAGCAAACTTCAGCAACAGTACATGTACAGTCCCAGCACACAGTACGAAGCATCAAACATCTGCTAGCTTTGCTGGATTTGTATTAAAAACACAGCTCAACTCACCCTCTCCTCCAGCAGCCTGCCTGTGTGGGGAAGCCCTGACGAGTCGATTACCGAGTGCAGTAGATTTCTGCAGCTCAAGGATGAAAATGTCTGATTATTACTCCATGGAATGCTCAGTTCTTATTATCGAGAGCTGACAGGGAAAAGAACGGAAGTAATGGAAAATAAATTTACACTGGAATATCCCTTTAAGATCAGCAGGACGACTTCCTACAGGTTTTCCCCCAACGAGTCTTTACACACATCCAGAAAGTTTACAGCTGACCTGAACCTCCACAGGACACTTTGACTCTCACCTGCAGGAGTCTGTTGTGTCTGTTGTTGTGTCCTCCTCCTCCTCCTCCTCCTCCTCCTCTTCCTCCTCCTCCTCCTCCTCCTCCTCCTCCTGCGTGTCACTCCTCCCTCTGATGGAGGTGCTCTTTGCTCTGCATGTCGTTTCTCCCACCAGGAAGCGAGCAGAAAGGTCAGCTTCCTCCTCAGGGACACGAAAAGGACGATCGCTTTCATTTCACATTATATAAGATGCTATTTTTGTACCTGGATGCTGCAGCCGGGGAAAATAAATGAACGTTTATGATTTGGTCCGATTGATAAACACAGTTCTGGGTCCACGTAGGTAAATATGAGATCCGTTAGTCCGGGAACATTTTCTTTTACTTAGATTAAGACTTCAGATGTTTTACATAAATGTCCAGAAGAGAAATCTGCACTTAAATAAACACTTAAATGTGTTTCGGACAGTTTCTTTCCTCTAGTCTCAGAGAAGACATCACAAATCGACCTGTGCTTTAAAAAACACATTTTCACTTTGCATTTCTACAAATAAATCTGGAACCAGACTCAAAAATGTCCCTTTAACTACAGTTCTATTTATATATTTCTGTTTTTGTTTAACTTTCATGCAGCTGTCGATACATTTTGTGTTTTTGATTTTCATTTTTTGATCATTTTGGCTGTTTTAATTCATATTAAATACAAATTGTTTTGTTTTTTTCTTTTAAATTTCAACCTCAGCTCATATAACATGTCTATAATCATGCATCTCCTGTTATCCTGTGGTCCTGGATGAGTTCTTGTTGTTTTTATTATTATGTCGTTTTGATTGTTCATGTTATTTCTCTTGTGTCCTCATGATAAAACTGATCCATGTCATAAAGATATAATATATATATATAGTGTATATTGTGTTGACACTGACATCATGTAGAGAAACTGGTATTTTAAAGGGTTAAAATCCTGAAAATGAAATTAATATTTGTCGTTTTTATCAGGACTAAAAATGTAACTCAGTGAAAGTTGAAAATAATATTAATATAAAGTGTTTTATGGCAGTTTTTCACTTTTTGCACTCATTTTTTGTACTGAATGTGGTCTGAGTAAGTTTTTATTTTTTATCAGTTGCATGATGATTAAAAGAACTAAAAGAAGTAGTTTTAAAGAGACCAGCTGATGTAAATGTCCTGTAGGGGGCGTCATTTTCATGAGCACAGTTTAGATGTAAAGAATTAAAAAAGATAAACTCTTCATACTTGTTATGTCATTTATAGAGCAGAAACTTTAAAATTACAATTATTGTTTCTATGAAATCAAACTAAATGTCTTTGAATAATGTTATTATGGACTCGTGTGTGTTGATCCGTCAGGACTTCGACATGAACGGCGAGCTGAAGATGGGCGTGATCGGACTCCTGGAAGAAGTTCTGCGAGATCCGGACCTGCTGCCTCAGGAGAGGAAAGCAACTTCTAACATATTAAGGTGAACACGACGACGTCGTCCGTCCCTCAGTCCGTTTATTAATGAAGATAATAACAGAAACTTTACATTTAAAACAAGAATAATTGTTTTATGTATCTTTATATTTATAGTTTTTTATACATCTATTGTTCGTTGTCACCACACGGCCTACATATTAAATATATTGATAATATTCTTCATTAATTTCCACCAAATATTCTTAAAATATAAATAAATAGGATTCAAAAGATCCTACATAAATAAATTAAGATAAATTCAGATTTTTTTTCTGCAAGCAGGTTAATAGATGTACAATATTCCTTGGACAATAAATCATTAGCTAATTAATGCAAAATTTCAAAAGTCAAATGATTTTTTGATAACAATTTATATTATATTATATTATATTATATTATATTATATTATATTATATTATATTATATTATATTAGGGTACACATATAATAATAATAATAATAATAATAAAATTTAAAAAAATAAAAATAAAATATGATTAAAATGTTACCAATAGTTATGTAATAGTCAGTAAATAAATACATAATAAAAACAAATACCATAATAGGAACACAATAAATAAATAAATAATAAATATAATAAACCTAATAATTACATATAAGGCTTTAAAAACAACTGAGATCAAGTTTCAATGTGCAATTTATTCAGAAATGTATATTTTGATCCGTAGATCTCCTGTTCTGTCCTCCTCAAATGAATATAATGAAGCTGAGAGCAGGTTTAAAACTTTATAAATGTGATTACGTCAACAAATTAATCTTTGTTCTAGTTGTTGACTCATTTTGAACATTGTTAGACACTTAAAAAACTCCTTACAGCTACAAATAACAACATTATAATGTGTTTTAAACCATTAATTAAATGTTTCTGTGCTGCTTGTAAATACGAAATATGGACTTAAAGTGATTTAGGATCTAATAAACTGTGTTTTTCTGATTGTACACACGTTTATCGCAGCAGTTTTCCTACACCTTGTAACCGTCCGTGTTTTCCCGCAGTGCCCTTTCTCAAGAAGAACAAGACGACGCTCAGCTGAGGATCGAGGACATTTTACAGATGGTCAGTATTCACACCTGAGATCATCAGCAGACGGGATTTTAACACGGGTTGATTTAATTGAATTGATCTATCTGCAGAAAAGCTGCCCGCTCCTTCACTTCATTGTGGTAAGAGTCACGTTACCATGACGACGTCCCGTAAGTCGTAGTCGTCGGTAGTCGTAGCGTAGCTGGACTCCCAGGTGATCCTAGCGTCGGTCAGGTGTCGTAGATCTCTGAAGCAGCTTTATAAAGAAAACTCTTCACTACAAACTGTTCGTATGTGTGTTTTTTTGTTTTGTTTCTCCAGGCGGAGAGTCCGAAGGCCGAGTGCTTCGAGTCTCTGTCGGCCATGGAGCTGGCCGAGCAGATCACGCTGCTGGATCACATCGTGTTCAGGAGCATTCCCTACGAGTGAGTACCGCGTCCGGAAAAACACTCAGCTCACACGTCCACAACACGAGAAGAGTTGTTTTAATACTTTATTCTTATTGGTTTTCATTTTTAATCTAAGACGAAAAAGAAAAACAAAGAACAAAACGGGTCTGGAAGACTAAAGCCATCCGTTTTCTGTGAATGTTTTGTCATCTTTCCCCATTTCTCTTGACACTGTTCCTCTTGAGTTCTCATCCTGTAAAGTTAACTGCTCCGTATCTTATATTTCAGTCACATTCGTCTCTTTGCCAGCGAGATTTTCAACAAATATCTGACGTCTCTTAACACAGTATCTCTTGTAAGATAACAGGACGGTACTAAACATGATTTAGTTTTGCTCCACGACAGGTATTTCTTTTATCTTGGCCGTCCAAGCACGTGAAGACGTTGTTGTGTTCTCCAGATATTCAGCCGTTCATCTTCTCTAACCTAATTCTGCTGAGTCTGTAAAGTTTTCAGTAAATTGCCCAGTGAAGAGCAAACTGTTCGTCTGTCCTGTGTGATCCTGCAGGGAGTTCCTCGGTCAGGGCTGGATGAAGGTGGACAAGTCGGAGAGGACGCCGTACATCATGAAGACCAGCCAGCACTTCAATGACGTAAGAACAGACGGACGCTCCAGGTCACCGTGTGTCTGAGTGTCGGGTCGGGCAGTGTGATGATATATTATACAGGGGTTGTCAATGAAATTCAGTCTGCCCCTTTCAGACAAAAACTCTGATATCTGGCTTTTAGTCTTCAATGTGAGTCTGTACAATCACCGTTCAGTCCCATTAAATTACCCAAGTGTAGACGTGAGTGAAGACGCTAACTTGATATATCAATAGTTGGAAAAGAGAGACTGCAGCATCAGATATTAAGACGGTAAAACTGTACTGCAAACTCTCTCGACAGAGATCAGAAGGACGTGCGATGTCTCACTCCTACGATTTAAAACAATCCGTCTCAATCAGAATATTAAATGATCGAGTCTTCTTAAAACTGGTCTTCATGTCTTCTGGATGTAATCTGACGATTTCTTCTGTTCTGCTGTTTTTCCGGCACGTTTGCGATGACGGACATCTGAAAGACAAAGTCGTCAATCAATCACGTATCAATTGAACTTGCATATACACGCTCATTTGGTGCAATTTGGCGTTAAATTAGAGTTGAAGGAATTAATCGAACATCAGAAAAGTCAGTCAGCAGCTTCTTCAGTAAATTCTGAATTATTTTATTTTATTTTTAAGCACAAATTTTCTGCTTATGTTTGTCATTAATGAGAAGAAATTGAGGATCTTTGGCTTTCATACTGTTAAAAATGTTAAATTTGATTTGGTGTCTCTATTTGTTTTGTCAAGCTTTGTTAGGAGAGGTATTTGTTTATGCCAAACCTCTCTGTGTGACATAAAGATAATTACATTTACCTCTAATTGGTCTGGTATAAACAGGGTGGACAAAATATCAGATGCACGTTTGTGATGACGGACATTGAAAGACAAAGTCGTCAATCAATCACGTATCAATCGAACTTGCATATACATGTCCATTTGCGTTAAATCAGAGTTGAAGCGATTAATCGATTAGTCGAACATCAGAAAAGTCAGTCAGCAGCTTCTTCAATAAATTCTGAATTATTTTATTTTATTTTGAAGCAAAAATGTCAAAATTTGCTGCTTATGTTTGTCATTAATGAGAAGAAATTGAGGATTTTTGGCTTTCATACTGTTAAAAATGTTAAATTTGATTTGGCGTCTCTATTTGTTTTGTCAAGCTTTGTTAGGAGAGGTATTTGTTTATGCTACACCTCTCTGTGTAACATAAAGATAATTACATTTACCTCTAATTGGTCTGATAGAAACAGGGTGGACAAAATATCAGATGCACGTTTGTGATGACGGACATTGAAAGACAAAGTCGTCAATCAATCACGTATCAATCGAACTTGCATATACATGTTCATTTGGTGCAAAATGTCCTGCGTTAAATTAGAGTTGAACATCAGAAAAGTCAGTCAGCAGCTTCTTCAATAAATTCTGAATTATTTTATTTTATTTTTAAGCAAAAATGTCAAAATTTGCTGCTTATGTTTGTCATTAATGAGAAGAAATTGAGGATTTTTGGCTTTCATACTGTTAAAAATGTTAAATTTGATCAGATGCACAAAACTGCAACATCATCCGACTGCCTACGTTTTTACGATGTGTCCCTAATAAACTGAATGTTGGAGATCAGCTGACTTGTTCTCCTCCGTCAGATGAGTAACCTGGTGGCGTCTCAGATCATGACCCACACCGACGTGGGCTCCAGGGCCAGCTCCATCGAGAAGTGGCTGGCGGTGGCCGACATCTGCCGCTGCCTCAACAACTACAACGGCGTGCTGGAGATCACCTCCGCGCTGAACCGCAGCGCCATCTACAGGCTGAAGAAGACCTGGGCCAAAGTCTGCAAGCAGGTCGGAATCCACTCGTTTAAAAAAAACAGCTGTAAATGAAATGCGATGAATAAACTCCTGATGATCTTTGTTTGTGTGTGTGTTTTCAGACGAAGGCGCTGATGGACCGGCTGCAGAAGACGGTGTCATCAGAGGGGAGGTTCAAGAACCTCAGAGAGACGCTGAAAAAGTAAAAATGCTGCTGATCACCAGAGAAACACGGAGATGTAAATGTTTAAATCCAGTCGTTAAAACTCGTCTGTGTTTGTGTTTGCAGCTGCAACCCTCCGTGTGTCCCGTACCTCGGCATGTACCTCACCGACCTGGCGTTCATCGAGGAGGGAACGCCCAACTTCACGGAGGAAGGCCTCGTCAACTTCTCCAAGATGAGGATGGTAAGAAACTCTTTTCCCTGCTCCGGCTCTTCTATCGCTTCAGATACAAATCACAGCCTCGTCTGTCGGGTCAATAAAAGTTGACTGCTATTGCTGAAGTTCTCCGTTAACTCTGATCTCTGCCGTCTCAGATTTCTCACATCATCCGGGAGATTCGTCAGTTCCAGCAAGCACCTTACAGGATAGAGCACCAACCCAAGGTAAGTCAGATTAAACGCCTATAAGGACACGAGGCAGGATCAAGAAATAAGACTCAGTAGTGACACGGCGGCCCCCAACACACATGAAGCAGCGAGTCTGAAAGGCACAGGCGAAAGCAAAGACGCCATATTGGAACTGGACTGCTGTGTGTTAGCAGCTAATGCTACTACACAGACACAAACAAACCGTTAGCTCGTGGCTACAGCCAGCTGCTAACGTCACCTCCCGGATAACAGGTTGGACTTTCGGTCCCATATATAAAGAGACATATTTCTAACTATCCGGTTTCAGACTAAAGGACGGTGGAAAATGCGCAGTCTGTAACTATTCAGTGTTAAGGCCCCCACACACGCTCCGACGACTTCCTTCTCCGAACACTCCGTCTGACCCGTTCGGTAGAAAAGTCACATTGAAACACACCGCCCCGGCTACACAGCAGCGTATACGCTCTGCTCCTGCGTGAGATGCAATAAGTCTCCTAAACATCGGGTGGCGCTAGTCTCGTGCCAGTCACCCAAAACATAAAAACAGGAAATGACAGAACGGAGTGCGGACCGCAGCTTATCAGAACAAAGCACACACAGTGTTAGCTCAGCATTACTTGCGTGATGTCGTATTACGGTGGTCTCTCTTCCACCAGGGCAGCCAGCTGCTCCTCAAAGTCCTCGGTCCACACAGCCATGGCTTCCAAACATACGTTGGTTTATCCCCAAAATAACGAACGGTGAAGTGTTGTTTGTAACTCTGTGCCGTCTCTGTTTATGTGGTTTGTTTACCATCGTCACTTCCGCCGCCCCTCCCACACGCCGCGCTGATTCGCTGGCACACCGCCAATCAGAATGGTCACTGAACAGCTAGCTAACAACCAATCAGAGTATCCGACGGCGTCCAACCTCAGACGGCCGACTTCACATGTTCAGTCGGATCAGACGCAGCTGAACACACCGAACAGAGCAGCTCCCGAACTCGTCCGACTCTCTCGAACGCTTCAGACGTCCGATGTCGGAGCCGGTGTGTGCCGACCTTTACACAGCGGTGGACTAAGCTACATGTTAGCAGGTTAGCAGCTAACGCTACTTCGCACGTTAGCTCACTCCGAGTCCTCGGTGATCTCATATGATTTCCAAATCCAGCTCTAAACATGACCTGTAATGTTTTCTTACCTGGTCACTAGGAAATGAGCCATGTCAGCATCTGTTTTCAGTTCCAATTCAAGTTGAAGCTGCCTCCATGAGTCGAACGCGTATCCGATGTTTATTCTTTGGTCGTAATTTCGTTTGGACTCTCGACTTGCTGCTGATAAAAACCTTCGTTTTCTTCTTAGATATGACTTTTTAGTGGACTTTGTGTGGTGGTGGGTCGTTTTCTGGCCGTAGCAGAATCCATTACTACCATAACACTAGTTTGGCTCCACCGCGCTTGTCTTCTTCCTGTATCCAAGCAGTCGAGGACGCGCATTCGCGGGAAATTCGGACCCCGAATTGCAGCACATGATGCAGCACACAGCCTGTTCAAGGCGACGGAGAGATACGTGGGCGGCCTTAGTCTTTTTGTTTATGAACGCTTCATCACCCATTAGCATTAAAAACTTAAAATGCATGTTTATTTCTCAGAAATCCTGCCTCAAGTCCCTTTAACATGACATTATTTCCACACTAAGAAGTGATTGTCTCTCCTCCAGGTGACTCAGTTCCTCCTGGATAAGACCCTGGTGATGGATGAAGACACCCTCTACGAGCTCTCGCTGAAGATCGAACCTCGAGTACCTCCCGGCTGATTTTACTGTACAACCGACGCTCAAACACATTCACACACATCATTTTACATATTTACCGTCTTACAGTACCAGTCACGAATTAACACGGCTTGAGATTCTTGCAGGGGTTGTTTCATAAAACGCCGCCGGTATTTGTGCTTAGGAAACTCAGGAGACAACGTGCCTTGAACGAACATCTTGATGTGTGTATTTGATGTGTGAACAGAATGAACTGTATAACCAACACAACTACTCTGCCATACGTCTGAACAGTGATGACTGTAGAAAACAACCATGTTAGCTCACGAACATGGCGCCGGAACGTAACCTGTTGCTGCTATCACACTGTAAATACCAATCGATCTGCCTCTGTAGTCTTTCACACGAACATCTCCAGATACGTTTTACATTGTTTGTACGATCGTTAACCTGCTCTGAGGTTTACTGTGTGGTAGTTTCTACGTTATTTTGGGAATATGTACCATTTTTCTTTGGTGGCTGTGGGGCAAAGCTGCAAAATGTTTGTTCTTCCTTATATGGGCATCGATATCGGCCCCAGAAATCCAGTATTGTTCTGATAAACCCGCTGTACATCACCTGCTCAGCACAATGTGACGGAGATAAAAAGAAATTAGAGAGTAGCTGGTGAAGCAGTTCCCTCCAGAGATGGTGGAGACCAAAAACGGAGCTAAAAGAGAGAGAATATCGGACTTAAAGTCGTCGGTTCCTTCGTTTGTGTCTGTCGATGTGTAAACTGGCAAATGTAGATGAAAATCTGAGAAGGTAAATAAATCAGTTTGGTGTTTACAGCTTGTTCTCAGTCACCAAAAAATCTATTACTGACCAAATGTCAAACGGCTTTCACTGAAAAGTGTTTGCAGCTGCTTTCTTTTGTAATGATTGTGTGAGACGTCGATTCTAGCCGTTTTTATTCTGGGCAGTAAGCCGCCAATCTGCCGTCCTTTTGGCGGATTTAGACAGAAGGCGGCAAATTGGTGGTCTGTTTTGTTCCACCAGTTTTGCCCTCGGAGGGTAACGTTACACTTACTTTGCGCCTCCATTGCTGTAAATCCGAGGCGGCAATGTGGCGGCAAATGCTGAGATGGGCGGAGGTGTGGATGACGTGCACTGCTGCGCACCCACAGCCGGGAGTTTTAAAACCAGGAAACAGCTGATCACAGCAGTCAGTTCGTCACTTCATCCACGAAGATGAGCAGCTGGAAAGCCGCTGAGATCCGGGAGATGCTAGCGTCTCCTCGCTCTCTGTAGCTGTCTCGGTTGTCCGCTTGTTGTTGTAGCAGCGAGCTAATAGCGGTCGCTACTTTCAAATTAAAAGCCCCCCGCTAAGAACCCAGTTCTAAACTCCGATGGGGTGCAATGTAAAGCTCTTATTTTGAAGAAAAACTGTGAAAAATCGTCCCATAAGGAATGAATGGGACGGGGTCAAAAAAGTCACAAAATCATCAACGTTTTTCAAACATCTCCTGCTCTGGCAGACTTTGACCTAGAGACACCATTCAAACTTTAAAATGTAGGCACAAGTCTTATCTATTTGAGTTGTATTTGAACTTTCTTTCTACGATGTTTAGTTTTTGAACGGTGACCCTTAATTGATCGTGAGTGATTTAAAAAAAATTCAGAAAAATTCAGGATTTTCAATGAGTGTGTATTGCGGAATGTTCGCGCAGCACCAACTGGCAGAGTGGGGGAGCCTGAAAAAAACTCTCCGAAAATGTTTCTTTAGATGACGATCCTAGCCACAGATTTCACACTACAATAGTGATATTTTCCAAGAACGTAGCCACACTTGTCTTCTGTCTGGCAACGTGTCCACTTTATCGGGAGGATGTACGGTTTTTGAATTATCTGCGTCTAACCGACACAAACTCCAGCAACTGCCCCATAAGCCCCAATGTTAAACGGGAAGAGGATTTTGGGAGAAAAGCAGAAACTGCCCTGCTTCTCTTCACGCCCAACTTCCTGCTTCACGTCACGTCACATGTTGACGCCTACCAGAGGAGGAAAAGTGGAGGCTGTTTGGAAAAGGAGGAATATTACACCTCCCTTTTAGACAGACAAGGAGGCACATTGCAGCCTTTACCTTGCTGCAAATGTGCCACCTTTTCTATCTGAAAGGGGCTACTGACAGAATCGGGTAGTGAAATATCTGAGCCTTAGTCGTGCACATTTACAATATTCTCAAACAAAACATAAATGAATCAAATGATCACAAACTAACAGCTGAATTCTCGCCTGTGTTCTTGGTATCTGGCATCTCACATCTCGACTCCTCCGTCGACACTGAAGCTTTACGTTTCTGCAGCTCTGCATGTTACAGCACAAAAACAAAAAAACAACTTTGTGAGTTTACACACATTCCTACTCTGAAACTGTGTTCGTCGTAAGTTATTATTTTCTTTCATCTTTTGCTCGACAATCAAAAAGCGTTTTCATTACAGATCATGTGTTTTCAGTTTTGTGTATAATTTAAATCTAATTTCTGCTCTTTTTTAAAGAGAATTGGCCTGAAAGGTTTCTTAAATGGTACGAACTCATACGGATGTGTCACTGTTATTGTTATTGTTATTATTATTATTATTATTATTATTAGTTCCTCGTCAATGTGATTATTTTATCATGATTATATTTTAAACCTTGTTGACTGTATTAGAATAATAGTAATATATTTGCACTATTGATTTGTAAAGAATGTCAGTAGACTCTAAACTTCATAGCATGAATATAGCATGACGTCCCTGAGATTTACTGTTTTCCCCCGTGAGTTTTTATTAGCTTCACATTCCTGACGTCGGGACTCGCTTCAGCGCGTTAGTATATAAAAACCCTCGCTTTCTTACATCACTGTATTCTCTGAAAAATTCCAGTTTTGCTGTTGTATTTTTCCATGACTTTCTCTGTGTAATGTACAGATATTTACACACAATAAAAGCAAAAAATGTGACTTATAACGGAGCTACAGATCGTTTTTATTACGTTTTTATTAACTCACATCATCTTCAGAGAACAAAACCCTGCAGATAGACCAAATGAAGATTAAATACATCTCTTTAAAGGTCCACTGTGTCGTGTTTTAAGTAATTTATGACCTCAAATCAGCGTCTTCATTCATAAATAAGTCCTCATTGGTGTAAAATGATCTCTGCCAACAATCTCACTTCTCCTCCTGAGGGAAGAATCACTTCTCTGTGTTTCCATAGGACGGGCGAGCTCTACGGAGGCTTCCATGTCCTTCCGCTCTATAAAAAACGATGAGCTGGTGAGAGGGACAAAAAGCTCTACGTGGTACAGATAAGGCTAAAGGCGTTTTCACTCAGAGCCAGCGTGACTGTGGAACGGAGAAGGAGCTTAGCCAGACGCGCTCGTCAGCTGCAGTTTGAAGTCTGTTTGAAATAACGTACCTCATCACCCGAAACTAAACTTGATGAAGTGCTGTTTGAAGACACGTTGTTGTCACAGCTTCTTGAATCTTGACACATCCCGCCTGCCGTAGTTCCAACAGGCTGCAACGCACGTTCGAAAACGCGAGGCGCTAGAGAGCAGTATTCATTTGGATGCAGAATAACATTTAACCACCAGATGGGAGAAATTATTCCACAGTGTGTCTTTAAGACAGCGTAGGCTACATTATGCACGGCAGGCAAAGGAGAAGAAGTAGAGGTTGTTGCCAGCCAATACAACTCGAAGAAGAAAGAAGAAGAAGAAAGTAGTCGAGGCCTTACGAGACAAAAGCTAAAAGCAAATAAATGCTCTGCAAATGCAGAAAACACAATCTGCTACAGAAGAAATGTGCCTCATACAGAAACACACTGCAAATAGACGTCTATTAGCCGTTCTTGTTCTACCTGACTTCCTCCTTTGCTGCTGCAATACTTACTGTGGCCACTAGAGGTCGCTGCCCAACACATGTGAATATTGTTTGTAACTAGCGTCCGACACAGTCGATGATGAGGACGGGCTGGAAAGAACAAAATACAAGAAACACTGCGAGTTACACAAAACGAAACTAAATTGCAGAATAAGTTCCCAAGAGACTCAAAAAACTTGGTTGTGTTGTATCTGCCGTCACATCGTTTTCTACATTTCTATTTGTGTTTTCTTAAGTTGCTGTGTGTTAAGCTCTCAGTGTGTGTGTGTGTGTGGAGTAATAAGGAAGTGTGTGTGTGTGTGTGTGTGTGTGTGGCCGTAGTTGAAAATATCAAGGTCAAACTGGACGGTGATATCGGACCCTCAGTGGCCACAGTTAATCACGGCTCAACGGCAGCAGGTCTGAGCGGTTGTAGGTCACGTCGGCGGCCCTCGATTGGTTCATCGAGGTTTGTCTCTGAACTTTTGATTGGCCCTCGGGTTTGTAATCCCACACGAGGAGGTGGAGCCCCCTGAGAGAGGAGAGTGGAAAAGCTCTTAAAGAAGAGACCTTCAGCGAGAAGGCAGAGCAGCTTTTCTACAGGTACTGTACCTCCTTTTTCTTGTTTCTCTTGTAGAGAGGCTCAGTTAGCTTCTGGTAGTCAAACAGACATCTGAGACTGTTAAATCATTTGTGCAGCTTGAGAGCTACAAGCTTGAGTGTTGATGTACTAGGTGTGTTTTTAGGGGGTTTACCTGTGAGTGCATGTGTCAAAAGTCAGTATATTTCTAACAGGAGAGGCAGGATGTGATGACTTTAAGATGATATAAAGCTGACACTTCACAGAGGGAGATTCTGACTCTGCAGTCAAAAATCCCTTCTGGTGCACTTTGACGGTGAACATAAACTTTTAAAACTCTTCCTAAATGTTATATTTGAAGCACCTGACGAGGCGGTAGCTCTCCTTGTGTCCTCTGGACGAGGACGAGGCTGCACGTAGACTCCGGAGTTAAAAGGTCACGGCGCTCTGGGGAGGGGGAGGCTGAGCCGAGGTCGGTCGTGGTTTTGTTTTAATCCTGACCATAAGACCATGTGATCTGATCCAGTATCAGTCAGCGGGCTTTAACCGAGAGCACGGAATGACCTGGATGTCCACCGGTGTCTAAATTTGACTTTTCATCCTGGAGTAGAAGTCTGTCAGTCGATTGTTTCTTCAGTTCTGTCCTTCCTTCGTCCCTGTTTCCATCCTGTCCTGGCTTCACGAGTCCGGTCTTGTGACCAGTTCAGAATGTCACTGCGCTGTCAGCCAGAGATGGTTCGTTTCTTGGCACCGGGTTCTGGCAGCACAACCGCAACTCCAGTGATCTATAAATAATGTTCCCACCGAGTCCAAAGACACTGACCTCCACAGAGTGAGAGGGGAGAAGAGTCAGTGGGGTAAACTCAGGAGATAAAAGTCATCAGCTGAGCGAAGGAGACCGATCAGCCGTCGTCTCTTTGACCAGGATTAACAGAGTCCTGATGGTCCTCACAGCTTCCCTCTATATTAAGACGTCTCTGTGAAGGACGAGCTGGAGCGTGACCTTCCAGTCTAGAACGGTTTTATTCAGATTTCAACATTTTAAATCTATCCAGACGATATTTAACACGTACAGAGTCTGTCCTGCGAGCTTAACGTCTTCAGGTATGAAACCAGCCGTCCTGTGGGCCGCAGACTGGTACTGCTAAGAGGCTAAGAGCATCTGCCGCGGCCCCCGACCGGCTCTAAGCTCGTTACTGTATTAAACAAAAAGGCGTCCGTGTGAAGGGGGAAGAGGAGTTTAACATTCATGAGACATGAGTTCACCTCGTCGGTGCTGAACAGGAGCAGAAGAACAAGAAAAATACAACACAAGTGCCACAAAAATCAAGAATTATAAATATGAAATGTATATTCAAAAATTAAAGGCCTCTCAGATTTTCAAATTAAAAGACCTAAATGCAGTTTACAAAAGAATTAAAACATGAAGTCACAAAGATAATAATCTAAACATGTAAAAAACTACCTAAAATCAAGAATTATAAATATAAAATGTATATTAAAAAATTAAAGGCCTCTCAGATTTTCAAATTAAAAGACCTGCAGTTTAAAACAAAGAGGATAAAGTACAAAAAAATTAAAACATGAAGTCGCAAAGATAATAATCTAAACATGTAAAAAACTACCTAAAATCAAGAATTATAAATATAAAATGTATATTAAAAAATGAAAGGCCTCTCAGATTTTCAAATTAAAAGACCTAAATGCAGTTTAAAACAAAGAGGCTGGTAAGTACAAAATAATTAAAACATGAAGTCGCAAAGATAATAATCTAAACATGTAAAAAAAACTACCTAAAATCAAGAATTATAAATATAAAATGTATATTAAAAAATTAAAGGCCTCTCAGATTTTCAAATTAAAAGACCTAAATGCAGTTTAAAACAAAGAAAATAAAGTACAAAAGAATTAAAATATGAAGTCTCAACGATAATAATCTAAACATGTAAAAAACTACCTTAAAATCAAGAATTATAAATATAAAATGTATATTAAAAAATTAAAAGCCTCTCAGATTTTCAAATTAAAATACCTAAATGCAGTTTAAAACAAAGAGGATAAAGTACAAAAGAATTAAAACATGAAGTCGCAAAGATAATCTAAACATGTAAAAAAAAAAGCACCTAAAAGCGACACAAGACTAAAAGTATCGTGTTAAAATATCACTTCTTTTAAAAGTTAAATTCACCCATGTGAATATGAAATGAAGTTAAACTAAATTATGTATCTATATACTGTATTTTGTGGGCCGTCAGATCCAATATTCAACATTTTTCTGATTATATGAATCAGTGTTTCTGCCGATTATATGAATTAATTAAAAAAAAATTCAACTTGGCAGCAAAGTAACTGGAAGTTATCGTTTTTAAATAAATGCAGTAAAGTGAAAAGTCCAGTGTTTGCCTGTAGGAACCATTTACTCCTCTCTGACGGCCACAACGCTACCTGGTGACCAGCGACGTATTTAAGGACGCCGTGCACGAGTAGAAGTTTAAACAGAATTATGAGAGTGTGGAGGCCAAAATGAACAAAATGAAGGGGGAAGTCTGGGTCGGTCGCTCAGTGGGCTGCAGGAACCAGAACTTCTCTCCCTAAACTAAGAGAAAATACATAAACTGAACCAACAGAGCTAAGACGAGACGACTACGAGCTAACGTGGCTAACGAGCTAACGTGGCGATAGCTTCCTTGACCTTGGACTTTCCGGTTCTCTACGACATCTGCACAGCGTTTCATTAACCAAACTGTCTTTTCTCTTATTTTTCCAGCTCTTTTGCTTCTCACAGAGATTCTACGAACCAGCGGAAAGATGGCGAGCTCTTTCACCCGTCTGATCTCCGGCCGCAACACGGCGGTGCTGCTGGCCAGTTTGGGCGCGGGAACGGTGGCCACCGGCTTACTGATGAGCGAGAACAGCTCGCTGGCTGCCGAGATGAAGAAGAAGCTCTACCCTCCCAGGTGAGAGGCAGAGTCACGTCCACAGAAACAGCATGAAGGTGCACGATCAGGTGAATTAATGTCGATGACCTTGACGAGTCCGAGCTCTATAATTACCGGCCAACACAGACGCTGACCACGTGCTTCACATTTCAGGAGAATGACTCGCTGCTTTGTTTCCACGACCGAAACATGACACCAGGACAGAAACAGGGAGCCATTCATGTGATTTTAAAAGCGTCAGAGAGGAACCGTAGAGTATCAGCGAACACATTTTAAGAATCAGAGTGACCGTGAGGGGATTTTGTATGAAAGAGCACATGAGGTCGCGGCAGCCGTGCTGGCACCGGACAGCAGTATCACCGTATCACTGACGGCTCTCAGGTTTCATCTACGCTACCTTTCACTCACTGAGTCGTCTTAAACACTATCTGTCTTTATACACAGGCAGAGTCATGACCCACGACTGTACATGAGTCCAAGTGTCCACAAAAATCAGGTTTTATTTAAAAGCTCCTGCAGGAAATGTAGTTTTTTTGATGAAACATGGCTGCAAAGGTTCCAAAGAAGGTGTCCATCAAAATAGATGATGCTGTCACACTTCTAAATGTTGGAAGGTTATGGTCTGTTTCACATGATGGAGCACTGAGTCGTATCTTACGACTTCCCCCGGAGTTTAACAATCTCTCCAACTCTTCCTCTCCCCGTCAGCTCCGACTTCCCCGACCTGAGGAAACACAACAACTGCATGGCCTCGTGTCTGACTCCGGCCATCTACGCCCGACTGAGGGACAAGCTCACCCCCAACAACTGGACCCTGGACCAGTGCATCCAGACCGGAGTGGACAACCCGGGACACCCTTTCATCAAGACGGTGGGCTGCGTGGCCGGCGACGAGGAGAGCTACGAGGTGAGAGAGGTCGAAGGTCACAGTTTGTCGGTTTGTTTTGTTGGTCTCTATCTAGACGGTTAAAGGGATATTCCGGTGTAAGTTTAATCCATGGTCTAACACACCGTGACACCGAGTAAGACTCCCCCTCGAGAGGTCAAGTTAGCTGACCGCTAGCTTAGCTAGTTTTAGCAACCTCAGAAAAGACTGCACGATAACAATACACTGCAGCTTATGTCTCCAACTAGAAACCGCCATCAAAAAGCCACAATTAATGGTGAGAACAGCACCAAACTTCAGCAACAGCACATGTACAGTCCCAGCACACAGTACGAAGCATCAAACATCTGCTAGCTTTGCTGGATTTGTATTAAAAACACAGCACAACTCACCCTCTCCTCCAGCAGCCTGCCTGTGTGGGGAAGCCCTGACGAGTCGATTACCGAGTGCAGTAAATTTCTGCAGCTCAAGGATGAAAATGTCTGATTATTACTCCATGGAACGCTCAATTCTTATTATTGAGAGCTGACAGGGAAAAGAACGGAAGTAATGGAGTAATAATCAGACATTTTCATCCTTGAGCTGAGGAAATCTACTGCACTCGGTAATCGACTCGTCAGGGCTTCCCACACAGGCAGGCTGCTGGAGGAGAGGGTGAGTTGTGCTGTGTTTTTAATACAAATCCAGCAAAGCTAGCAGATGTTTGATGCTTCGTACTGTGTGCTGGGACTGTACATGTACTGTTGCTGAAGTTTGGCTGTTCTCACCATTAATTGTGGCTTTTTGATGGCGGTTTCTAGTTGGAGACATAAGCTGCAGTGTATTGTTATCGTGCGGTCTTTTCTGAGGTTGCTAAAACTAGCTAAGCTAGCGGTCAGCTAACTTGACCTCTCGAGGGGGAGTCTTACTCGGTGTCACGGTGTGTTAGACCATGGATTAAACTTACACCGGAATATCCCTTTAAACATGATTCAGAACTTCACCTCTGTCTCTGTTCGTCCCTGCAGGTGTTCGCTGAACTCTTCGACCCCGTCATCAAAGACAGGCACAACGGCTACGACCCCAAAACCATGACCCACCCCACCGACCTGGACTCCTCCAAGGTGTCCGACCCAAACCGTCCCTCCAAGATCCCTTCCGATCCATCTGCTGCTCCGGCTTTTATAAAAAAAAACTATAATGTCTTTCTGTCTGTCTCTCCCGTATGGACCTCAAGATCACCAACGGCGTTTTCGATGACCATTACGTCCTGTCGTCTCGCGTCCGTACCGGCCGCAGCATCCGCGGGCTGAGCCTCCCCCCGGCCTGCTCGAGGGCCGAGCGCCGCGAGGTGGAGCGGGTGGTGGTGACGGCCCTGGCCGGCCTGAAGGGAGACCTGGCCGGACGCTACTACAGCCTGGGAGACATGACGGACAAGGAGCAGCAGCAGCTCATCGACGTGAGTTTCATTCTGACTCCTGTGTGGAAAATATTCCTGTGAGCTGTCATGAATCTCTTCTAGTCTTAAAATATCAACAAGACCAAAAAAACCCTCCTAGTTTGATCTCGAGGTGACCTTCAGGGGTCCCGAATCCAAGGTTTGGTAGTCGTAGAAACGATGGCGAGGTCGTGTCTTTCCTCTTTCGTTGAGATTTCTGTTGTCACTGTTTCACGCCACGCCACATTAAGGATCACTTCCTGTTTGACAAGCCCGTGTCTCCGTTACTCACCTCGGCCTTCATGGCCCGAGACTGGCCCGACTCCAGAGGGATCTGGTAAGGCCGACACAGTTTAGTGAAACCTCATCCCCCCCTGTGATGTTAGAGTCCGTGAAGTCCTCCCTCACCTTCATTCTCTTCTCTCCAGCACAGAAATACACAGCTGGGTCATTCCATGAAATCGGTGCCTTTTGTGTCCCCAAGAAATTATCAGTCATAAAATTACAGTAACAACAAACAAAGATGTAATTTGAAAATATAACATTACCATGTCTTCTCTCCTCAATAAAACATCAAATTAAAATCAATTAAATATTATTTTAAATAATAAAAATGATCTTTAAGCTGATGAGGGTGAGGTTTTTGGCCTGTCCCTCACTGTTGTTGTTGTACGTCAGCAGGACTTTTAATTTGTAAAATGTTGGCAAAATGTTAAAATGTTCACATTTACATATTGTTTTAAGTATGATCTTATTGTAAACAGTGTTTTTGGTAAAAATATATATTAACTGTAATAAATATTTACCAATTTATCAGTGTCCCCTAATTTTATGTCAACCCTGTTACCCTAACCAAAAAACCCTATCAAAATAACGGTACATTCTAGATTTGACATGATTTACAGGAGGTTGCATCATCTCTGAACCAGGATGCTAACAGCTCAGTGACAAGTAAGTTTTGCTCATCTCTGATGTGCTATTTTTGATGTTTTTTCAAGGTTGAACCAGGGGGACAAGCATACAACGTCAACCATGTTACCATTTTTTAACATATAAATCCAAACAATTATTTATTTCTCATAATATAATCAATATGTACATGTAATTTCCTTTCAAAGTACATAGCATGTGCTTTAGCTAACATTTGTTTTAGCTAGCAATGGGCAGATTAGCTTGAAATGGTAAACCCTGTTACTGTCAACCCTGTTACCTTTCCAGTAACAGGACTTGACTAAAACAGTTATAAAATATGAAATTCCATAGCTGAGATGGCACAATATAATTTCTTGTCATTTTAAACTGTCTTTAATTCCTGGCTACTGAAAAAATAGCAATTAAATATAATTTAAATTTTAACTTTTCAAAGTTGAAAAGGCACCGATTTCATGGAATGACCCAGCTGTCTCTCTCCCAGAGTCCAAATAAGTCCTTCTTCTCCTCTCTAACGTCCTCCTACCTGTTCTCTTCCTCCACCTCCCACCTTCAGGACCACTTCCTGTTTGACAAGCCCGTCTCCCCACTGTTGACATGTGCCTTTATGGCCCGAGACTGGCCGGACGCCAGAGGCATCTGGTAGGATCGATGCAGCTCCTCCTGCACGTCTGCTGTGTGAACTAACCTCCACATCAGTCACATATTTATATTATTAACACTGATATATTTAATATCTCTCCACCTCCTCTGACACCCGATGAAATTATTCAGTTATTGCTTTGCCTTCGATGCAAAAATACCAACAGGAAATTGTGTTTGTGCGTCCCGTGTGGTTTGTGTTATTGTACATCACAGATGCATGCGTCTCTCACGACGAGCAGCATGAATATTAAAGTGTCTCAGGTCCTTTATGACCGTGAGTCACCTCCTTCTAATGAAAAGAGCGTTTCGCCCCGGAGAGAGCTCCTTATTGACTTCCTTCAGCCGGTTCTCCTCAGGCACAACAATGAGAAGACCTTCCTGATCTGGGTGAACGAGGAGGACCACACCAGAGTCATCTCCATGGAGAAGGGCGGCAACATGAAGAGGGTGTTCGAGAGGTTCTGCAGAGGACTCAAGCAGGTACGGTCAAAACTAGACGTTTCTTTGTGTCTGAATCTTGTTTATGATCTGCAATGCTAGTGTTTATGATCTGCACAAAAAACACGTGGTCAGGGTCAGGAGAGAGACATTTTTTGTTAAATATTCCAACGACTTTCAGATGGATAGACTTTTCCTCGAAAATGTAAACTCGTCCCATCAGCATGGGACATGAGGAAACTTCTAGTCAGGAGTCGAAGCTCATGAGTCAGTAAGAAACTCCTGAGAGCAACTCTGATCGAGGAAGAGACCGAAACTCTTATCATAGTGAAGAGGCCTACAGAGTGGTGTCGAGTGTAGTCCTGAAAACCTGCAAATCAGTTCACGTTTTTGTACATCCTGTTCCCTCGATTCAGAGTCGATGAGTTTCTTGTTTTTGTTTTTAGTTAAATGTCTGAAATAAGGTCTGCTGTCAAGATATTTACAAGTTTTGTTCTACGACATTAAATCCATCATTAAATGTCCCACAGTTTAATTAGAAAGCTCTTCAGGTGTGTTAAAAACAGTTAGCGGTTGCTAACAAGTGTCTAAATGAGACTACAGAGGTTGTCGGGGACACTAAACGTCCTCACAGCATCGACTGTTCTCTGTGCTTGGTGCTAATTAGCAAATGCTTGTTTTCTCACATGACGATTAGTCCTTCTGCTCGTCTCTGACCCTGTGATGTCACCACAGGTGGAGCACCTGATCCAGGAGAGAGGCTGGGAGTTCATGTGGAACGAGCGTCTGGGCTACGTCCTCACGTGTCCCTCCAACCTGGGCACCGGCCTCCGGGCGGGCGTGCACGTACGCCTGCCGAAACTCAGCAAGGTAACACACACAAACACACACACACATTGATTTTTTTAATACTTACACCTCCTTTTTAAAGATGTACATCTTCAAGTACTGAAGCCCCGTTTACACGAAGGGAAAACGCAGATATTTCCAGGCGGTTTGGCCTCTCATTTACACGAAAACCCCGTTTTTATCACAGAAAACGATTATTTCTAAAAACTCCGGGCAAAGTGGAGAATTTGGAAAACTCCGGTTATGTGTTGTCGTGTCAGCTGGGAGAAACGGGGTTTTAGCTTCTCACGCTCATTAGGCTATGCGCCAGAAAATGCTTAACGTCATGTGAGCACTTTGTTTTGAAAGGAACAGGAAGTCGCTCGTGTTATTCGTTGTTGTTGATTCTGAGGATTCTGATTGGCTTGCATGGCTTTATCCTTCTCCCTACACTGCCGCCCAGAGGTTTGGCAGAGTTAGAATGGCGCTCGACGGCGTATTTATGCGGGTTGATGGAAATGACAACTTTTTTGAAAACGATGTTGTGTGCACGATGTTATTTTTGAAAACGGAGGGGGGGAAATATTCGTTTCTCTAAATACCCTGCTGTGTATAAACGTGGACTGAGAGACAAACTAACAGATTATAAGACAAAAATGAACTTTCTATCTTATCTTTAGCCCAAAATGTTGACAGGATGTACTCATGTAAACTCTGTGAACCCACTCATGTTCGCTTCTGGGAATAAATTAACAATCCCCGTGGTTACGACAATATCTAAACGTGTGAAATCGCTCTGCAGGACTCACGTTTCTCCAAAATCCTCGACAACCTGCGGCTGCAGAAGAGAGGCACAGGAGGAGTGGACACGGCCGCCACCGGAGACACCTTCGACATCTCCAACAACGACCGTCTGGGAAAGTCTGAGGTGAGGATCCATCGGACGTTGACTTTAGAATAAGCTTTGTAGGAACCAGGATCTAAATTAAGTCCTCAAAAGTCCTTGCGTGTGGTAGTTCTTCCCCGAGGAGCAGGAACTTTCTGATCGAGGCTCTGTTGAACTTCTGTGTTGTTCTGGAAGCCGTCAATTTCTTAGCCGACTCCATATTTGGCTCGAGGAGTCCCACCGGAGCCTCTCTTCTGTCTCAGAAGTGAACGATGCTGTGTGTTTGCAGGTGGAGCTGGTCCAGCTGCTGGTCGACGGGGTCAACTACCTGATCGAGTGTGAGAAGAGGCTGGAGAAGGGACAGGACATCAAGGTCCCGGCTCCCATCACTCAGTTCAGGAAGTAAGAGCCGGGACTCGTCGTGCCGTCGGTGTCGGCGCTCAGCTCGGTGCTCCGTCTCACAGTGGAGGCGGTGGACGACCGCAGACCGCCGTCTGTCCACCGCTCCAGAGGACGTCTTTAGTCGTCCTGCAAACATCACAAATCTTTAGGGTAACCTAATCTTAGACAAGAACTGCAGTTAGGGGAGAATTCTACCTCAAGTTAAGGTCTTCGCTGTAACCCTGACTTCAATAAAACCAACAGTATTAATCACCGACTGCTGTCCTTCACTTCACTCCAGCTCTTTTACAGATCTGATGTCGGTCGTCTGTGTCGTCGTTTCCGATAATGTCAAGAGTACGCTAACACACCAGAACGAGTCAGCTCTGTGGAGTCCTTACCTCAACAACTCACAGGACTCAGAAATTAGCCACAACATTAACATCACTGACGTCGATCGATCGATCGAGCACATCAGCGTTTTCATCTTGTTGCTGATTTGGGTCCTGTAGGTTGCAAAGCAGAAAGTGGGAGAGAGCGTAGCCTGAGGAAACTTCTAGTCAGGAGTCGTAGCTTATGAGTCAGTAAGAAACTTCTGAGAGCAACTCTGAGCGAGGAAGAGACCCAAACTCTTATCATAGTGGTGTCGACTGTAGTCCTGAAAACCCGGAAATCAGTTCACGTTTTTGTACATCCTGTTCCCTCGACTCAAAGTCGATGAGTTTCTTGTTTTTGTCTGAAATAAGGTGTGCTGTCTGACTCAGGCTGAAGATATTTACACGTTTTGTTCTACGACATTAAATCCATCATTAAATGTCCCACAGTTTAATTATAAAGCTCTTCCGTGTGTTTAAAAACAGTTAGCGGTTGCTAACAAGTGTCTAAATGAGACTACAGAGGTTGTCGGGGACATTAAACGTCCTCACAGCGAACTCGGAGACTCGTCTCCTCACTCGTCCGTCTTTACAGGCCCACTTTAGTTCCACACTGTTCTAACTCTGACTTTACAACTTGTACATTGATCAGTTTATAGAAAACCTGGATAGTAACTGTGTAGTAAGACTCTTAGTGGTGGTGACGTATAAATCATGTGACCGTGATGTCGTCTTTTTATAGCTAGAGATTTAATTTACACTTCAAAAATCACAAAAGTGTTTATGTTGATGAACAAGACTTGTACGTATCATAAATTTGTGTTTGTCAGAGATTATTTTCTGTAATAATCCAAAATCCAATCCAATAATCCTATAAAGTTTTTGTGGAGGGAACCAGGACGATGCTAATTTACAGGTCAGCCTACAAAAATGGTTGAAAGTTGTTTGCTTACATGCCTGTGAATATTCTCATTCATCCAGGTCATAGTTATCTCAAGGAAATTGAATCGAATGCAACTGGATTTGGTTTTTGTCTTGAAGATGTTTCACCTCTCATCCGAGAGGCTTCATCTCTTGGATGAGAGGTGAAACGTCTTCAAGACAAAAACCAAATCCAGTTGCATTCGATTCAATTTCCTTGAGATGGGTTTGCTTACATGTTTTTTCCGTGCAGGGAATATGAAGAATATCCTGCTTTGTCTATCTGATAACACGTGCGAGACTGAAGATGAACTAGAATTGTTTGTGTGGTTTCTATTGACGGAAAGTTGTGTCAGAAATCACAATTTTACCACCAGTACTAAAAAAGATTCAATAACAGCTCTGACTTTACTTTGGGCTCGCTGTCGCTGGATAATTTCACAAACATTTTCAGGAACGGTAATTAATAATGTTGGTAAAACTCCAGTGGATCTTAAAATGAAGAGTCTCCGGTTAATAAACACGACAATACACGTTTGATTAAGCATCCATCGCACATCTTTATTCGTTAAATCACCGTCTGTGCTCCACCTGCAGCTGGATGTATTGCCTTTACATGTGTTACAGCGGAGAGTCTGCTGGTGGGCCATGATTCGTCAGCCGTCAGGATACGTTACCTAGCTAATGTTGTGTATTAATGACAGAAAGCCAATTAGAGGAGCCGTTTGACTGCTGTTCAGACAACCAATCAGTGCTTCTTATATCTTTTCTAAGTATGTAGATATTATCAGCGTTGTGCTGAGCGGATGAAAAATCAAAGAGAAACCCTGCATGTAATTTAAGAGCTCTGTGTTAATGTCGGTGCTTAAACTAATTGACAACATAAATTAAGACAACTTTAGAAAAAAAAGGAAACCTGGAGAACTACAACATCCGAGTAATAGATCAAAACATAAAAGACATCCGATTTCCCACCTGCAGAAAGACACGATATAACGCTCACTGACACTACGCACTACCTGGGAGGCCGACAGAGGTGGAAGAAGTTTTAATTTTCATCTCAAAATACAAAAACATTTCAGAGGAAACATCAATGTTGTTGCATTTTCATAGACTTCGGTGATTACATGTGGAATTCTGCACCGGTAATAAACTTTACTTCTGCAATGTACTGCGACAGGTGACTTACAAAGTACAGTGTATCTTGAGGGAACAGGAAGCAAAAGAAATAGAAAAAAAAAAAGGAGACAACAGATCGGAAACACCAGCGTTAAGATGCTGTGCATTGGTTGTTAACTTTTGAAAACAAAGCTTAATCAAAGTCTGTAAACAGTTTTGCATAAGCTAATGATTAATCTGAGAAAACATTCCAACATTTAAAGTAAGCAGAACAGCACTTTTACATTTATTTTTTCCTGACATTTTACTTTCCTGGATGCCACCTCTTGATATTTTTTTCGTATTTTTTCTAAAAAGAAATCAGTAGAAAGAAGTCAAAACAACCAAAGGGTGACACCTAGAGGCCAGAGCCTGCCTATTCACCTAAAAGTCCTGCTTTTCTTTTTGGCAAAGTGAAACAGAAACACAAGCCTCTATTACAGAGTGGTTTGGAGAGTGCTAAAACAATGCGGGAACGCAGAACAGGGGCGTCTCTGTGCAGTTTGGGGGATACAAACAGAGAGTCGGGCTGGGTTCTTTAAACAGGAAACAGAAAGGAGGCCAGCAGCTGTGTTGAGCGTCAGTGTTGTGTCGTCATTCGGCGGGTCGCTTCTCACTGTGTTTCCTCGTGAACTCCTCGGCGTTCTTCATGAATTTCGCACGATCTTTGCTGAATTCCTCCGCCAGGTCGGCCCGCAGTGGATGCTCCGGCTCGGGGGTGGTCACCAGGGCGACTAGACTCTCAATCACTGGAAGAGACGGGGAACAGAAATGTGTGAGATTAGTGCAGAAAAATCTGTTTTTATATTCGTTAAGTATTCACCTCCTTTACACAGCTGAACGACAGTTTACACATCATGGTTTTAAGCCTCCACTGATGTGATAGGCGATTTGAATAGCCATCTTTCTTTCATCTGGTATCAAATTCTTATATAAATCTATGGTCAGGAGTCAAGGAGCGAGTCAGCTGCAGCAGGTTGTTGTCAACGTGTGCCATCTAGTGGTATCCTCCGGTAACGTGTAGTTATATAGGCAAGTGTGTGAACAACTAGGTTCACCAGCAGCCGGATGTTTATGTGAACGTGTGTTTCAAAAACAAGAATCTCTCCAGCCGAACATCGTTGAAACAGAGCCGCTGATTCTGACGTAGCGAGAGCAACAAGCTAGCGGACTGACTTATTTCTGAACGGAGAGTAAATATTCTCATTGTCTTGTTCTTCGCTGCTTGGCGTTACCCGTTTAAATGTTAAGGAAGGAAGTGCACACGGATGAGCGAGGTGATTTTCAAAATAAAGGTGCATCAACCTCTAATCGATGCTGTGACTTAGCTCTTACAATCGCTGCTCAGGGGAAGAGTTTAGCATTAACAGACTGCAAATATACTGAATAGCTTGCAGCTGAAGAACACCAGCATCATATCAAAAATGAGATCTGAAGGGAAAGACAAGTGGGAAAGTGTCCGTCGCCTCACCCTGGCAGGTTTTTGTGGCTGGCTTCCAGTTCTCGACGCTGATGATCGGCAAGCAGATCTGGCCCTTCTCGTCAATGTTGGGATGGTAGATTTTCGTCTTGAACGTGACCTTGGGTGGCTTGAACGGGTACTCTGCAGGGAAGATGATCTCAATGCGAAACGCTCCTTTGTCATATGGAGGGAACTCCTAGAAAAAACAAAAAACAAAACAGGAGTTTGTAGATTTGGGAAACAAAAATAGGTTGTACTGATATTCTAATGTTTTAAAGAGCAACACAATTTCTGGTAGCACCTTATTCAGTACTTACAGGAAGAATGATCCCTTGCCAGGCCATACAATTTGATTCATCCACTTGAATGTTTTTGAAACACTTCATGCCATTTTGGCGCATATCATCGAGCTCCTAGAGAATGGAAAAAAAGGACAAAAAACACATTTTAATAATTGTGCACCCAAGTAAAGCCTACTAACTTTCCTCCACACCAGCAGCTCGTACTGAAGGTTATTTAATATAAACTCTGCTGAACGTCTCTGCCGTGTTGTGGGGTCGTTTATCTCTGTAGATTTATCTCTGCGTCTGTCCTCTGCTGCTGGAGTTTGACACTCTTAGAGGAAAGTCGTGGTGCATTCAGGTGCACATTATAGCTTCTGAAATCTCAAATAGCCATGAAGGTCTTTTAAAATGAATTTATTTTCCTTAGTTGAGAAACATCAGGCCTCCGTCTGTTACAGCTGTTTTCATTCTGCCTAAACAAACTCAATAAACAAACTCTTTGTTTTCATGACTGAATAAACAAACTGACCTTAAAGGACAACACAGTTTATACTGTTTTACTTTGTTTATCTGTGGCGGACCCTGCCACCTGTTTTAGCTTCAACCCGTGTTCTGGGACCTAATTTTCCTCTGAGAACAGCTCGTTTATTCACTGATGGAACAATAAATATTTGAGTTTGTATTATTACCTCGTTAATATTGTAAATACTGAAATTCTGAGTTTTAATTTTTTCTGACCCTTTGAAAATTAGATGTTATATAATAATAATAATCCCATCGATTTCTAGATAGATTAAAAAAAAAAACTCCCCAGGTAACCTTGTCAAGTTGTTTTACTGCAGCATTTTAAAATAATTAATTACTAAAAATAATGAGATAAGAAAGATGCAATGTTAATTACTTGAAAGTTAAATGTTACTTTGTTCCAGACCCCTGACCTTCAATAAAACCCCTGTCCTAGATTGCACAGGTGAACCAGCACAGTGGCCGCCGACTGTTTCTGATAAGTTCGTGATAATAACGGCGGTGCTTCAGAAACAACAGGGGGAATAAAACCTGCTGGTGTGATTTACAGGAGCTGTGTAATCCAGTCAGACTGCACACGGTTACATCACTTCTGCTCAGTGAGTCAGATCGACTCTCCTCTGCTCAGTTTATTGGAGACAAAGTGCGTCTCCTCACACACCTCTCACATGACCGCTGTACCGTCATTAACAAGGACGTCTCACAATCACAGGTTTCAATTAGTGTTTCGTCGTGAAGCACAATGTCGTCTTGTTCTCTGCTTATTTCTGTTACAGAGCATTGTGTTGTTAATCTTTACTAACACTTTCATTCTCTTATCATGGCTTTCATTAACTATTCATCTACTATTAGCAATCTCTTAGCATTTGATCATATCGCAACTTGCCCAGGTGATGTCTTAAAATGTCAGGAAACAGTTTCACAGTATAGCCCTACTATTATTATTAATAATATTAGTTATAATGACCTTTAACAGCATGACAACAAGGGATTTTTAATTTGGCTGAACAATAGCAATATATCTTTTATTAACACTAATACATCAGAATTTCAATACTGTAGATAATCATTCTATAACTGTTCATTTTATTATGAAAACCTGAAAAACTATTCACACTTGACAGTTTATAATAAATCAAAATAGTGGCCAATTATTATTTTTTGTCCGTCAACTGATGCAGTAATCTGTTAATCATTTCAGCTCCGGCTTCAGTACAACACTCTTAATCTGTCGATGAGATGAGCAGGTAATCCCAGTCGTGCCTCTCGTGTATAAACATCACATTCAAGTTCACAGAGATCAGCTGTTTTTGTTTAATATATAAAGACAAATACTAACAGGCATAAATACAAAAGTACCATCAGAGAAATGTGTGATACCTCGTATAAATATGTCTTTTTGGATTAGGATGTACAGACCCAACATTACAGGTGACAAATCTTTTTTTAATGATAGAAGAGACCAAATATATTTTCACCCAGGTGGCCAGAAGAGACTGAGGATTCTGGAAATACCTTTAACATAAACATCTCTTGGGGAAAATCAAATGCTTAACTATGTGACTCAAATATAACAATTAATCTATTATTCATTTTGATTGAAACAAAATTCATCAAGAACTATTTATTCTGGTTATTTAATTCCAGTTGCTTCTTTTAGTTATAGAATAAAGTAATTTGAATATTTTGTGGTTTTAACCAACTGATTACAGGGTCGATGTTCAGCACATTTCAAGTTCTGAATATCAGTGATTTTTGTTTCCTGTTGTCGTTAAAATGAACACACCTAGAAGTGCTCTACTTTGGCTCTGATGCAGCATCCTCTCTCTGTCGTCACCACTCTGTCCCGCCCACAACGCCACCTGATTGGTTACACGTCACGAGTAACAGCCAATCATCACTGAATAACCTGAAACTGCGTGTAACTAGGAAGTAAAGGTGTCAGATAAATGTAGTGGAGTGAAGGATTGGTTATCAATCTACTTGATAATTATTGTCAACTATCAAAATATTGCCAACTATTTTGGGAGTCAATTTAAGTATTTTTTCTCTACTTCTAACTTTCCTAAATGTGACTCTTCTTCTTCTTCTCAACCTTTGAGTTGTGGACAAAACAAGACATTTGAGGATTTAATCTTGGGCTTTGGGTAAAATTGATGGACATTTTTCACCAGTATTTATTGAGAAAATAATCAATAATGGAAATAACAGTGAGCGTTAGGGACGCAAATTTTAAGTAATTTCTTTAAACAGTAGTCAGCTGCCTTAACAGCCGATTAATCATTAATAATATATGAAATATGTTGGATCTTTTTCCTTTAGAAAACTGTTGATGTAAAATCAGAGTCGGCTACATTAGGAGATAACAGAACAGATAAAGTTACTTGAATTTTTAATGAAGTAACACAAAATAATGACTTCATTCTGTCGCTGTTCAACAACTGGCAACAAAATCCAGCCCGTACTGAGGCGACTAAATGGCTAAAACGTGATATCAGTTTGTGTAAAATGTCTTTTTGTATTTCTTAAAATGACAAATTACTTGTATTTTTCTTCAATACATTTTCTCACACCAGTATTTTGTGTTTTAATTGGATATATTTGAAATCCAACTGCAATCTGTTACTGTAAAATACTTCGATGTATCCACGCCCGTCTCTGATTGTTGAATAAGACATTTTTAATCATTAACATATTAGGGATGTTTATGATTAATGGATTTATCGCCAAGCATCTTTTATTAAGATACAAGTAATCTGTCATTTAAAAATACTAACAGACATTCTATATAAACTGATATTACTGTATTTTACTCGTAGCATCAATGTAAGTTGGATTGTTTTGGGCCACTTTGTGTTATTACAGTTTACCAAGTTACTTTTAAATGGTCTTGTAACTCTTAAAGTAGATGACTGTGATTTAGCATCGAACACAGATGTCAGTGGTTAAGAGTTTTCCAGAAGAAAAAAAGGCCAAAGGCCATCTCATATAATATTAATGATTAACTGATTGTTAAGGCGGCCAACTATCAGTTAAAGAAAATAAAGATTTGCATCCCTAATCCCTCATTAGCAGCAGCCCAGTGTTGTCTGTGGGGTGTTGTGGTGGACATTTGACAGTTTTCTGATGTTTTATAGTTGAAAAGATAATTGAGAACATAACCAGCTGATTCATCTTGATGTAAATAACCCTCAGTTGCAGCTCTGGTACTTTTCCTGACGTGCTGGAGAGGAGGAGGAGCAGGTGATATCTTATCAACTGAACTATCTACGGAATCTGTACAAACTGTTCCACTTCCTGTAACCACACACACACACACTTCCCTGACGTTTACCTGAACTGGAAGATTTTAAAAAATGTAAAGGGGGAATTCAGGAAGTAGAGTCTCGACTCTTCACTCACAGTATCACATGGGGAATTCCTCACACGGGCGAACGATCTCACATCCAACGAATCAAAACCAAAAATGGTGGTGTGTCACACCGAAAGTGCAAGTATGAGACGTTCAGAGGCTCGCTCGGCGTTCGTCGACTCAAAATAAGTTTCAGACACGAATACGAGCATTTATCGCGACGTTGGAGAGCGTCACCTGGACTATTTCTACAATTTGATTATTTCCCTGTGTGAAAAATCGCCCAGTTTGGGTCTGACGTCACGTCCCAACCCCAAAGTCTCCATGTTTTCGTGTCTGCCTTCAGACGGTGACAGCGCGTAAAACAAGCCGCCACAGTTCCGACCACCAAGGCGTGTTTTATAAGCGCCCCCGTTAAAAGATAAACATATCGTACGACCTCGTGTTATATCGGGCAGTTTTTCCTCCAACTGCTGAGTCACGCCCCGCCGGCCTCTCAAACTAACTACGGTAAACTAGTTACCTCTCAGTCACCGTCTGTCGGACGTCATTATCCTTTCGTTTTTGTCGGACAGACGAACGCAAAACACTTGCGTTCATTTTCTCTCCGTCGACGGGCGTGATGCTACACGCGCGGAGCCGAAACAAGTTATTCAAAACCTCGTAAAGTGGCGTAAATGTATTAATTCATTTTATTTTTTACCTTCAGTAGTCTCCTACACCCAGCCATTGTGGTGCCGCTGTCGTCTTCTTCGTCTTCTTCCTGTTTCTTTGCGTTCCTCCTCGACTTCTTCTGCTCTATTCGGCTCCGCCTTCTTCTTCTACGGTTTTTATTTTTTTTGAGTATCATCGGCGGTCAGTAAACAACGAGGCGGCGCAGTACCGCCACCTGCTGGTCCGGAGTGTAAGCTCAGAAAATCCACTACTGTCATTTCAATTCAGCTTTTATGTTTTATTCTGCTTTGCTGTCTTCAAAAGGAAACTTTATTTAAACATTTATAGGAATTATTTTTTCTTCTTCTCTCTTCCTTTTCTGTGATTTTGCCTGTTTTATCACTTTAACTTTAACTTTATTTATGTAGCACCTTTCAAACAAATCAAAATGCAATTCAAAGTCATTGAAAACATGGTATAAACACAGGTTTAGAGACTAATGCACACCAATTGCAATCAAATGAAAAGTTAAAATAATAAAAGATAAAAACAAGCAATAAAAATAATGATTTGAAGTTTGAAGTTTATAAAATATAACATAAGAATAAGAATAATTAGAACAACAGTAAAATGTGAATAAAATATATATAAATTAAAGTAAAAATTTAAAGTTATATACTGTATATATTTATTTGTTTAGGTCTACTTAATTAATTCCAACATTGATTTGTGGACTGTTGAAATAAATACATTCAATACATTCAAACAAAGAAAACTTGTACAGTCCAGAGAGCATGCTGTCATCAAAGCAATAGGGGGACAAATACTGACATATTTATGAAGTTGACATTAACATTTTTTATTTTAAAAAGTATGATCTTTTGTGTATTATGTCAACGAGTATAAGATTTAAACAGGGGTGGACTGCACCGACAGATACACCTAATAAATTAGATATACTGACAAATTCAAAATATTGAAATTAAAAGTTTATTGACACAGAACAGTGATTATATTACTGAATTCACTCAGATTATAACTGGTACAAATGTTTATTGTTGAAATATTGAGTCAGTTTTTAATCAGAGCAGCTGATGTTTTATGCAAATGCTTTAAATTGGATGGATTAAACAGGTGTCCATTGTACAGCAGATGACAAACCTGAGTAAGAAATTAACAGCACAGGACAGGGAACAGCTGCCACCGTGTGGTACTGAGGTGTTACTACACAGGAGAAGAAGGGATGACAGTCAGTTCATCTTGTTAAAGCTTTATTGGGACATTGTGGAAAATGATGTGGTTTCATTCCTTTAGAAGATAATCTTGAAAATCATAAAACACTCCTGCTGCGCTATGACACTGATCTTTGTGGTAACTGTGTGTCATCAGTGAACTTTGTGAAGGATGTTACGAGGGCTCTCAAGCTGGATTTCATTTGATTAGCAGATATCTGTGTGTTGAGTCACAAAAACAGATGAACTAAAGGACTGTGGAAGTCATTTGTGACATGTTGCCCACATGGTTGTATTTAATCTGCATGCATAAAATCAACCAAGTTCATTTCAGATGACTGTGTATTTGACTGATCGTACACATTCAGGTAGATGTATTACCTTTTTACTGATATCTTTATAAAGAAGGTAAAGGAGAAGGGAAATGTGAGGCTGAGGGAAACTGAAAGGAAGTATTGCCCAGATGTTACATGCAGCGTCTCAGAAGGCTTGAGAAGGCCCTTTGAGACTCTGCATGATGTCCGGCCCACGCTCTCCGAGAAGACGAGGAAAAACTCCCCGATAGGGAAGAAAAACCTCGGAAGAGGCAAATCAAAGAAAGATCCCTTCTTCACGGATGGCTGGGTGAGCAGCAGCCAAGATAGAAAACTGTACCTTCATCTGGCCCACATACTGCGTGGAACGAGGACACCTGGGCGGTCCTCTCCTGTTCGCCAGATCTGAGCCACAAGCAGGCCAGACCCAGCCCACCAGGAACAGAAAGAACTGTGGTCCAGATTCAGGTCAGTTCTGGTTTTATTCAGACATAAATTGTGATGTTATTTAACTGTAATATATATGTTTTTTTTTTTATTTTAAGTATCGTTTTACCTTTCACTGACACACAGCCACCTGCTGAGCAGCAGGACAGAAACAGGAACAGAAACAGTGATAATACTTCAGGGATTTTATGTTTTGCTGTGTGTTTTGGCCCTTTCGTACACATGGTAAAGGTGTATCAGGTCACTGAAAACAGAGCTTTTGGAAAACTCCTGCCAGGGTGAAGATGTTCAGAAATGCAGTTTTCAGGGTGCTGTTTAGCTCAGTTGGTAGAGCGGGCGTCCCATGTACAGAGGCTTTGTCCTCGCTGCAGTGGACCTGGGTTTGAGTCTTGGCATGGGGACTATTTGCTGCATGTCACTTCTTTTCCTGTTGAGCCTGTTCTGTCAATAAAGGCCCCAAAAAATGTTGTTTTTTTTTGCTTGTCTCCTTTGTTTGTCAGGCTTCTGATTGGAAAACGTGGGCTTATGGTAAAGGTTATGTCGTCACCTGTTGCTTTGGCATGCGCTTGACATACCGATGGTGTGGACGGGTTGGTTTTTTTAAAAAACTGGATGAGGGGGAAAAGCTAGGACTAGGCCGTAAATAGTTCAAGAGGTTTCTGAGTAATGACGTCAAAACAAAACAATGTTAGGATTGTCCCCAGTCTCCCCTGTTCAGATCCTGCACTGAACATGAGTGCATTAGTAACTTACTATACAAAAAAATGTTGATTTATTCATTATTGTCATTTTTTTATTCAAATAAAATAAAAAACTAATTGAAAGTTAATGTAGTTCTTTATCAAAATCCTGTGAAGTACAGTCAGTGGGGTCAAATGAATATATCTGCCTTAAATAAGTAAATCACCACCACTTATCTGAACTATAATCCCAAATGATTGCAGTGTGTGTGTGTGTGTGTGTGTGTGTGTGTGTGTGTGTGTGTGTGTGTGGCTTCAGCAACACCGTGGCTGAGCAGATCCTGTGACCTCCCGACAGTCTGTTCAAGATGGCCGCTTGAGTGGAGAATTTACACATCTCCAATAAAACTAATCCAACAGCTAGCTTCTCTCTCGGGCACAACTTTAACCGACACCGCCGGAGAATGAGACGACGACACGGGCGACGGTTGCTCCCGTTCTGAGACAGGAGATGAGATTAAGTGTTGGGGACGACGTCGGAGTTATGGAATAAAAAAAAAAAACACAGTGCTGGTAAGAAAATCCAGACACACACCAGGTTAACACACAGTTAGCTAGCTACATTAGCCAGCTAATGCGTTCTGTGATAACTAACAGGCTAGTAGTTTAACTTTAGCTACACCTGCTGCGATCACGCTAATTCCAGGTGACAAACAACAGGCTGCCGGTTAACGGCTGGCGTTTAAGAGTCTTAAACAGTCAGATACAGGCAGCCCTTTAATTAACACCCAGGCTAAGTGTTCAGTGTGTTTTTGTTGTGCTGCTGAAGTGTCGGTTGCTAACGTGACCCGCTAACGTCAGCGGTTTGATATGCATCGTTATGCTATATAGGTCAGTTAGCCTGATGCTAATTGTGTGAGGTAACGTTAAAAGAGTAAACAACCGTTGGCGTTCATGGGAACGTTGGTCATCCGAGCTGCACCTTTTTCTGTCGTGTGAAATGTGATTAGTGAGTTCACATTAAGCTAAACCTCTTTAAATGAGAGGCACAAGGCGGAATTGATTAATTAAATCATTAATACATAGCTTGATACGGTTGCTATCGGTGGTACATTGCACCAGGTTACACTGGATGGCTGCTGTTTAACACCTTTTAGTTTTTAGACATTGTCACACTGTTGATATAACTTAAAGCAATAACTAGTGATGCCCTTTAACTAATTACATTTCCTCAAGCACTGTAATAAAGTACAGTTGTGTGGTACTTTAAATGTATGCTACTTTATACTTCTACTCCACTACTTTTACCTGACAACTGTAGTTACTGGTTACTTGCATGTCCTGATTTTTAAAGGCAATATATGCAGAGGTGGTAACAGTACACACAAATGCTTGTGTAAAGAAAAGACTCTGGTAAAAATAGAAGTACTGATTCAACTTCTTTCCTCAAGTAGAAAGTAATAGTACAGGGTCTGACATGAGTATGTATGTATAAATGAGAGTATCAGAATAAAAGTCTCCCTCTGAAGGACATTTGTGGTCAAAGCTCACGCCATATTATTATGATTCAAAGACTATTAAAGTTAAAGGTAGAATCAGTAGGATTTGTCCCAGCTGTTCCTAAAATCCACCACGAAGACAGCTGATTGTTGAGTCTCATTCCCAGGACGTTAAATAGACATCCGAGCAGCAACGAAGTGAGAAAATAAGAACATCTCTGCAGATAAGAGACACTAACACGCCTTCTCTGTTTGTTTAGTCTTGCTACGTCTGCCGTGCGTGATATCCTCTGATAAAGATTGTAATCTGTCTTGTGATGTTGGGAAGGCGGCGTACAGTGACGCAAAATAAAAATAATCCACAATTGCTTGTTCTGAAAGTTTAAGGAGGAGAAGGTACAGGTATTGTGCTCAGATGAAGGGAGAACAAGTCAAAAGATGTCAGAAAATGAAATATTCAAGTTAAGTACAGATACCTGAGTACAGCAACAAAGTCAAACTAAGGTCAAACTAACCAAAAGTGTATAAAGTAGTTGAAATTATTTCACCTTAACTAGCTGTGACCAGAAATTATAATGCTGCTTCTGTGTTTTATTCCAATTAAATGATACATATGATGGCGTAAGGGGCAGTTAAAACATTAAAACATTATCAACAGAATGTGAAGAAACGACACTCCTGACATTCTGTCAAGATGTTTATGTGCTGTGTTGCAGAGATATTAGTTATATGAGATACAGTTAGCCTCGGCCCGTCCTATCTCGTAATACCACTTTGTATCAGACCAGTTTCACCTCGAAGATGAATACAAGAGGAAGTCGCTACGTCTCACTGGCTCTATTAGCTTTCAGTTCCATAAATGAGCCGTGAAATCCCCAAAACATCAGTTACCTCAGATCTATTTTCCTTACCAAGCAGAAGAACTACAACCATACACCATCTGAATTCAACTTTCTTTCTGTTACCAAACTAAGACGAGCCTAAAACACACTGCATTCAAACTCAACACACGTCACTCAAATGAAATTCAGCAAAACAGGTTTGGCTTGTCTTTGCTGAAGAAATGATCATAATCAGTTCGTGACTTTTCTGGTGTCAGAGAGATGGCACATGTCAAGTGCTGATTCATGGTGATTAACTGTAAGACGAGTTTTTTCAGGGCTGGCTTCCTCATTCCCGTCTATATTTAGCCTACAAAGTTATCAGTGATTGTGCACAGAGGGATAAGGAAGCGAAAAAGTCTTTTGTTACTTCAAAGTAACAAACATCGACTTGTGACCTAAAGCTTCTTCTTTAGTGTCCTTTGTCCTGTGGAGGGACGACAGCCTGCTGCCTCTTTGTTAAAGAATAGTCAGGAAAAAGTTTTAACAGTCTGTAATTACATAATTGCATGAAAAGAGAGCGAAACCCTTCATCTGAGCAACGTCAGAGGTAAGCTGACATAAGCCATTTAGCTAGAATGTATGTAAACTACTGAATGTTGTCTTTGGCTCCGTGTCTGTTTTGTAAAGTATTCATATAAAGGTTCTTTTAAAAGCAGCTGCTTGTTATTTTTGGACACAAAGGTGTTTGGTAATAGCCTTTCATCAAGCAGATTTTCAGAAGATATCAGATGTTTCCCCTCAGTTACAACAGAGAGCTATTTTTATCCATGCCTTCCTTAAGTTTGACCCATTTACATTTCCAATAATATTAACCCACGAATTCTGTTTCAAACAAGAGCTGAGCCAGATCAGTATCAGGATTTTGTGTTTATTGATCCTTGGACTTTTACTTTGGGAATGAAGAAGTAACAAAGAGCTGAGCTCACAGGTTTGCCCCCTTTACCTCCGTGTCGCCCTGTGGGCCTGACAACGATCTGCCCTTCAGAGACGTGGAGCACCGTGGGTGTTGTTGTGTTAGCAGTGCTGTGTGTTGTTGCAGGCGGTTTGCTGCCAGACCGTTCATCAGAGAGATAACCGGCCTCCCACTGTGCCACACAAGCACATTATCATTACACACTACTCTTACACTGAGTCACTCACGCAGGTATCCTCCCTTTACACTCTCATGTTGCTGCACAGTTGTTCAGATTAGACGTTTGAGACGTGAGATTGTGTCACATTGCTTTACTAACATTTGGTGACAGAAACATAAATATTAATATTTCCCTCTGTCAGGAGTTACTTTTGATTTGCTTTTAGTTTGCCCAGCCAAAGAGCTGCAGGCCGAATCTAAAACTATAGTTCAGCTCCTGAGCAGCATGACATGTGGCCTTCAGGTGGTTGTGTTCAGGCCTCAGTGGAAAAAAGCCTCGACCTTTTATAGAGAATCAATACAAACTGCGTTGTTGTTTCTACAGAATGAAATGAGCTTGTTCTGTGCGATGTGTCAAAGTAATATGCTTAGATAAAGTCTAACCCATTCTTCAGCCAGGAGAAGTGAGTGAATTAGTTGGTGTGGTCAGTAATCACCAGGACTAACATGTTCTGAAACTGGTCCTTTTTAATGCAAGTTGTTTACTGTACTTCCAACCAGAGATGTTTTCCTCTTCTACTGTTCCTTTTATTATGTCAGCTTTTTAATCTCAGAAGCTGTTTATAGTTACACATCAGATGTAAGCTATATGAAATAGCTTTCTTAAAATAAGGTACAGTTTTGTTCACACTGAAGGATGTTAGGCAATGATTTCACACGAACAAAGGGGTTGTACATGAGTCATTAACTCCACAAAAACAGGGCGATGAAGCAACATAGTGTCTCTATATTTATCTGACACTTGACACAATACATACTCATAACAGTTACTGTAACACAGAACCACAAGATAAATCATTTCCAGGCATGATGTCATGGTAACTGCTTTGTTTGGACTATATATTGTCCCAGAAATGATTAAATAAGTAGATAAATAAATGATAGACGGTATCATTGGCATTTTAAAGATGAAATATGTAACACTACTTGCATCTTTAGTTTAATATATTGTTATAATATGAAAATGCTGGGAAAACGCTGTTTGTTATTCTGTCACCATGCTGGCTGAAGTGTTGGTGACGTTCTTCTGTAAATAAACAAACATATTGGCCAATATCGAGGTCAGGAGAAAAGATCTAGGTCATGAACTTTCATCAATATGCTGAGAAGATATCTACAACCAGTAATCGCGACAGTATCAGTTATCATATCCACACGATCCTTTATCGTTTACGAGAATGTTGTTGTTCTCTGACAGATTAAAGACGAGGCCCCAAATATGCTCACATTTGATTGAATGATTTAGCTGTATGAGAAAACAGCTCGATGAACTTTGTCGCCAAAGCAAGAAGTTTATAATTTGGCCGAGAACCAGGTTTTCATCAGGTCCATTAGCAGCTCAGGGTCAGTTCAAAGTGTTCGGGCGTCATCGTCAATCTGCTTGTAGTAAATATTTAGACAGTTTTAAGGTGTGGTTGGTTCTTTGAATCCTGTAATGGACCTGTGAAGGCTGAATACTTGGTTTCACTTCATCAGGTTTGTACGTGGATATATTTAGCTTATCTATAATTTGTCATGTTTGACATTGTGCGGTTGTTTGGATTAATTCCTGCAGCTGCTGCTGTAATTATGTGCAGCCTGCTTCGCTTCAAGTAGAATGAGAAAACAGGAATGTCACACTGGGTTAATGTGTCAAGGGCTGACCTACATTCCTGCTCTTGGGGAGATTTTTTACACCACCGCCCAAAGAGCAGAGACTGGAAAAATATGGCGTTTGAAATAATTCCCAGTAAAACAACAAGCTTTTTTTTTGTGTGTGTGTCTCTGTAGGAATCGGTGGGGGGTTCAGGGCCCTTTGTTTTAGCCCAGCATGGACAGCTTCTTCAAGGCAGCTGTGTGTGATCTGGACAAACTGCTCGATGACTTTGAGCTCAACACTGGTAAGAGTTATGTCACATCATTAATTATTAAAATAATCTGTTTATTGTTTTCTCAGCTGATCAGTTGGTCTGTCAAATGTCCAAAAACTGAGAAAAATGTCTGTTATGGTTCCCCAGAGATTGTTGAAGTTTTTAGATCTCTTGTTTTGTTCGACCAAAACAAAAACAGTTTAATATACAGTCATCACTCACTTTTGAGAAGATGAAAGTTTTGACATTTTAACAAAAAATTGCAGCTTCTACGATTTGGATCTTACACTTGGCCATTTTGCAATTTCGATAATGTTTTGATTTAGGTCATACAGATGTTCGAAATTAGGCAAGCGTTTGAAGATACTCCAGAAAATAACATCACAATAAGCAAAAATACCTCCTGTATGTAGGCACTGGTAGATCATCTCTCTTGTGGAGTTTAAATGTTTTTTATCAGGTGATTATTTGTTTCAGTTCAGGTTAAAAATCCATTTAAGCCATTGTAAAGAAATTGAATTGTACTTCTTAAAAAACACATTTAATTTAAAAATCTATCTGAGTTTAACTTGTTGTTTTTGTTTGTCTGTTTTTACAGAGGAACACGAATGCAAATCTGTTTTCCTGAAGCCGTCCGTGTACCCCTTCTCCTCCCTGGGCCCTCAGTGTTTGTCCTCAGAGGCGTCCACTGTCCCGCCAGACCTCCCTGACCTCAACTCTCTTCATTATGGCTCCGCCAACAGCTGTCCCGACACCTCCAGCGGTCACAACCGCAGCACTGACGACAGAGAGGTCAAAGGTCAGCCTCTCACCGCAGTGGACCTTCTGTCCTCTGTGGATCGCAGGCCAGCTAAGAGCTCCGCCCCTCCCTGCCCGGACAGAGCCCTGAAACCGGTGTGCGACCTGGTGAACGACACCAGCTCGGCCATCCTGGTCCGGGCCAACAGTCACGATGCTTTCAGCGAGCTGGACATGGTGGAGAAGCAAATGGAGGAGGAGGAGACGCTGCTTGTGGACTTTGACAGCCCTGTGGTCAGTGTCCATGGAGAGCAGCAGGCTGCCGGCTGCAGAGACGTCCAGGAGGACCAGGCGTCTGCAGGGAGAGACGAGCTGCTGGGTTTGGACTCCTGCGAGCAGAGCGGCGAGTACGCTGCCTCTCTGAGTCTGCTGGACGTCATTCTCCCTGCCGCAGTGGAGAGAAGCTGTGAGCTCACAGATGATTCACCGTCACAGAGGACCACTGAGGCAGCTGACGGAGAGGAGATGGACTGTGAGGAGGCGGCTTGCACAAACCAAGTGGTGGTGAACTCCTTGGACCACTCTGAACCGCAGGGCACTCTGCCTGCTGAAGAAACATCCTCAGTGAATCACGAGGACGAGTCACAAGAAGCCTCAGATAAAGGTGAGGCGGAGTCTGAAGAAGGTCTGAAATCAGGCGCCTCGGACAGCGAGCCGGTTGGTTTGTCCTGCCTGCCCTTAGCTGTGTCCATGTGTGGAGCTCTGGTCAACCCAAAGACCACAGAAGATGAGTCGGGTCAGGCTGTGGAGCGGTGTGACGAGGCAGACGTCTCTGAGAGCACGGAGGCAGACTCCCTGGCAGCCTTGGAAGCCAGGGGGGACGGGGCTTGTTTAGAGGAACCCGCTGACTCGTCTCAGCAGGTTGCAGGAGGCCGGATGTCACCGGAGGGGCAACATCTCTCTCATGAACCTGCTGCTGCTGCTCCGTCTGCAGACCTCTCCTCCTGTGATCGCCCGGAGCCCAGCCCGGTGGATCCTCCCGAGTTTGGCTTTGAATACCTGCCTGAGAGCGACCAGGCCGAGCTGCTGGTGACAGACGAGGAGCTGGATGCTTTCCTGCAGGCTCACACAGAAGCAGAGCAGGGCGGCGGGATGTCTTATTGTGGCGGCTCTGGAGATTTCACTCAACCTGAGAGTCTGTCTCAATCTAACAGAGGTCTGGAGGGCAGGATCGTGGACGAGGAGCTGAGGAGCTGTGGTCGACAGGAAGATCTAGAGGGCCTGTCATCTCCAGAGAGTGACAGATCAATGTGTGTGTCTGTAGAAGGAAGTTTAAACCCTGGTGCTTCATCACAACTGCAGGACTCTTGCCAAGAAGAGCCTGAGCACTCCTCTGGGGGAGGCGATTCTTTGACCAGCAACACTTTCCAGTCCCAGCGCAGCAGTAGCCCTGACCAGCAGCAGCCCTCCTATGGAGGTGCAAGACCTAAACAGCTTCACTGCCAAACTGCTAGATCTCCACCAGCAGGGGAGGAAGGAGCGGAGCAGCCTCAGACGCTCAGCGACTCCACAAAAGAGCCGAGTGGAGCCGAGGATGAGGAGAGTTCACCCACCAGCCCCAGTCCCTCAGAGGAGCACTCCAACGTCAGGGATTTGAGCCCTATGTACACCACTCAGGAGCATCCGGAGTACAGCGTGGGGTACGATGAACTCTCAGAGCCGCCGCCTTACCCGGGGGAGCCGCCCACAGACGGTGCCAGACCGGTGAACTGGAAGAGAGAGGGGGTGGAGGAGCTGGGGAGCCGGCAGCCCGCCTGGGTTCCAGACTCTGAAGCTCCCAACTGCATGAACTGCTACCAGAGGTTCACCTTCACCAAGAGGCGGCATCACTGTCGAGCCTGCGGGAAGGTAGGCGGCATCATGTGACCAGAACCTTGAAATATTTAAGTTACAGTAATGTGAGAGGAAGAAAAGCCTAAAACGATTGTCTTAAATTATTATTTTTTTCCATTATTCATCTAATTGCTGCAGCTCAAGGTGAAAGGTTCAGCAGGTTTATTGGTGACAAATCAATCCATCTGTAGTGCAGCCATTTCTATTGACTGTTGACCGATTATCTTCACGATTAATCAGCGACTTGTTCAGTCTTTTAAATATAAGAAAATTGGAAAAAAAATGCTTTCTTTTGTCCAACCAACAGTCCAAAACCCAAAGAAAAGCAGCGAATCCTCACATTTAAGAAGCTGAAACAAGCAAATGTTGAACTTTTTTTGCTTGAAATAAGCCGATTATCAAAATAGTTGGCCAATAATTTTCTTTCTATCGCTTCATCAGCTAATCCTCGCAGCTCTGGATAAAACATAATTGACCAAATATTTTCTTATCGGCCTCAATTATGTCGTCGTCTCACATTCGGTGTTTCTCTGCAGATTGTGTGATTGCAGAAATGAGAAGCTACATGCACTTCTGTTTTTTTCGACGCTGATATCTTCTGGAAGACGTCCTGAAGTGTGCGTGTTTCAGAAATAGTTAAATAAAAGAGATTACATCCCGGGGGGCAAATATAGCACAGCGGAGTCATGGACGCTGAGAGCATGAGTCAGCAGTTCTTTTTCCAGCTCATCTAAAGATACTGAGCCGTGTGTCCTAAAGATGGAGCTAAGTCCTCTAAAGACCGGTGATTAAAACAGCATTAGAGAGGATGTGTTATTGTTCCCATGTTGACTAGATGGATAAACATGTCTCCATATACTGCAGGTGGCTGTATCTTTTATTTTGTGTGTGTGAATTTGTGGTCCTCTCTCCTCTGTGGCAGGTGTACTGTGCCGTGTGCTGCAACAGGAAGTGTAAGCTGAAGTACCTGGAGAAGGAGGCCCGTGTGTGTGTCGTCTGCTTCGATACCATACAGAGAGGTAAGAGTTCAGCCTGATCCCTGATCTGGCTCAACCACTTACTGTCCGCTTCCTCATATTTCTACTCACGTGTGAGCAGAGATGAGCTCCCAGCTGGTCTGCAAGTATGGTTTCAGTTAACAGAAACGCAGAGTCACTCAGGATCCGTTTGATGGCTGAGAATTATTGCATGAAACAATAGAGGCGGTTTCTTCTTTCTGCTTTGGTTCTGATCAGTTGTGAGTTATTGACGGACCTCTGAGATGGGATGTGGCTGTTGTTTGTGTGCGACCCCTGGAGGGAGATATAACATGAGAGCACAGTGGCTTTGAAGCTCTTTGAAGAAGCTTTTTCAATACTGTGATTTAAATGCGAGTGCACGAGGTGGTCGGCCTCACAGCAGTTAGTTAGAGAGAGTCTTGTCTGCAGCGCTCCTCCTGCTGATAGAGGATCAGAGACTGTGTGTAATGAGTACAGGTTTGAAGTGTGGCTTGGCAATATATCGATATAGAAGCGTTATCGTGGCGTGAGACAACTAGTGGCCCGTCGGCCAAATGCAGCCTCATTCCAGCCCCTTGATTCTTTTGTTCGCATTCATTAGTTATGTCTGTCAATAAGCAGAAAAATATGGAAGCCCGAAACAGTCATGGGTCAAATAGATAACGTTTTTCTATGATAACCAGTTAATATGTATTTGTTTTCTCGTGATCACAAGTTATTTATGTCATTATCACGGAATAACAAATGTTGTTTTACCAAGACAACAGGATCATTTTCTCAAGATATCAAAGAGACAAACTTTGATTATTCAATAATAACATGACAGAGAATCAAACTGACAACCGTCTTAACTACTAAAAAATAAAGTTTAAAAGGTGCATTGATTTCTTTTTGTTTACTTTTGTATAATATTTATTTTTCAATTGTGAAAACTAATAAACCAAAAGTTATAAAAAAATAGTATCTGGCCCTTCTAAAAAAATGAAAGTAGTTGAAGTAGTTCAGTATGGAAAGTAACTAAGTACTTTAGCACCGTTTTAAGGCAAATATTGTACTTTTTACTCTGCTACATTTATTTGATAACTTTAGTTACTAGTTACTTTGCAGATTGCTTCATCAGAGCCAAAGTTGTACATTTTGAAATGAATTTTTGTTATCAGCAATCATAATTTAAAAACAAAAACACTGATCCTGAATATTGAGCCATAGTATACAGTGTATATATACATGTAAATATATGTATAACTGTATTACTTGTACTTTTGATACTAAAGGATCATTTTTCAAAGTTACTTTTTTCCAATCTGTGAAAACAGGTGAAAAAATGTTCCGTTTTGTTTTGGGCAGTTTTTGATATTCAGATCTTTACCCTACACCCTCCTGCCTACTCCTAACCAATCACAGGCAGCGTAGGGCGTGTCTTGCCAAATAAAACCGGTTGGATCCATAATAACATAAACATGCACTTCACCCTCTTGTGGCCGAATCGAGTATAACAACAACAAATACTTTAACAATATTTTTTTCTTTTTTTTCTTTCACCGAAGCTAAGGGGACTTAAAAAGAAACCTTTCTTCCACCTGTCAGTAAGTCATAAACACAGGAGAGAAAACAATTCAGATTAAACTTAAATAATGGGTCATCATATATATTTTTTTTCTCATTTGCCTTTCAGGGCTTCCGTGATTAAAAAAAAAAAAAAAATCAGCTCATGCAGCTTTAAAAATCCCCTTTTTGAGGAGATTTCACTGCCTCCGTCTGACAGTAAATATCTTAACAGGCTGGAATTGATTTGAGTATTTTCATCCCCTCACAGGACTGAAACCTCAGAGTCATCTTTAAAATCCTAAAATAGACAGAACTCAGTTCCCGTCATTAAAACTTAATAACATCACAGTAACGTTTTCATTATGCAGCCGATGAATATTTAAGGCACGACGCACAAAAAAAGCCCCGTACAAAGTGGCCCGGGGGCTTTCTGTCGTATCTGTCTGAGCATCTATAAAAAATTCAAACACTCATTTTTAAGATTTGTGTCATAAACAGCATGTTGGTGTCTTTTAAATTTACACCGCGTAAGAAATACTTCAGATCACACGTCGGCTGTTTTCTGTCGGCCTGCTGTGACGATGAAAGAGGCACCTTTTTATAGGTGAAGACTGCAGCGTGGACACGGAGCGAGGTGGAGGCAGACGGGAGGGGGAAGATGGATGGAGGGAGGGAGGAGAGTTATAACAGGACACTGGCATTTGTCCTTGATTGTGTGTGTGTGTGTGTGTGTGTGTGTGTGTGTGTGTGTGTGTGTGTGTGTGTGTGTGCTTTAGGACCCGCCTAACGCAGTAGACATGTGATGCTCACACACACACACACACACAGATGTCTAAATAAAGACGAAAGAGAAAGGGGGTGATCCACTTTTCGTGGCCGGTGGATGCTCGAGCGGTGTGATGCGATCCTCCTCTCCTCTCCGTCACCTCTCTCCTCCCTCCCTCCCTCCCTCCCTCCCTCCCTCCCTCCCTTCCTCCATATCAGTATGGTGAGCAGCATGTGAGGCTCACCGCACACACGCCAGCCCAAAGCTAACAGGCTATTAAGGCTAACAACAGACAGACAGAGGAGACTAATGGAAATTAGCGTGGAGTGATGGGAGTGTCTGAAGTCGGGCTAATGAACAGACTCGCGGTGATGTGGACTGGTGGAGTTTTAGCCGAGGCGATGGCGAGGTAAGAGGCGCCTGACTTCTTCATAAGTCGACTGTTGTTGTTGTTGTTGTGTTGCCACTGCTGCTGTGTTCGGTTGTTGCTTATTGATGTCTAATCAGCGTTTTGACTTGATTTTTAAGAGGGATATTTCTGTGTATAGTTGCTTAAAACGAGGTCGCAGATGGATTTTTTCCTCTTGAAGTAATGAGCCTGAAGCCCTTGGTGACTTTTTGTGCCTTGTCATCCTTTCCTTGCAAGAACAAGGTGAAACAACTCTCCTCGTAGTGAAGCTGTGTGACGAACAAGAGACTTTTTTTTCCCGTTAACAAGGCTCTGAATTATTATAACGTCTTTGCCGTGTGTTCTTGTGCTCTTGTCAGCCGCTCTGTAGCCGCTGTCCGTACAAAACAGGTCGATAAAGATCCATGATGTTTAATCAATATAATGTAGACGAGTGCTGCATCAGCATTTTCTGGGAGTGCGACCGGAAGACTGAGAAGTAACAACTCATGTCGGTGCCGTTTGTAATAACCTTCATTCATCTGCACTGTATCACGTCGCGTAGGTGAAGCCGAGCTGTCAGTCAGACGCTGGACGGGTCTGATTTAATAGCTCCATTTATAAATCTGTGACAGGACCACACCAGAGAAGCTTTCTCATCTCTTCTTATAGGAAACAATGACATGTAGCTACAGGAATGCACTGCAGTATTGTTGCCGAGCAGCAACCAAACACAAATTAGTCATTACAGTAATCAGTCGTTCCCCCCGTGGTCACTGAAACATGACTGTTCGGCCGTGTGCAGTTTTTTCCCGTCGAGCTTACGTCCCCTGAGCGAGCGCAGTCATACTCATCATGCTCCACTTCTGCTTCTGCATGATCCGATCTGACATCTGATCACTTGGCACAAAAGTCTAAACCTCATCATCCCTTCAGGCAGAGATTCTGCCGTCGCGTTCCTCCAATGTCAAAGAGAAGCTAACTTAAAGGAAATTCTTCTTCCTTGTGTTCAGGAAAACATCACCTGCTGTTCCCTGCTGCCTGTAAACAACACACGAATACCCAACAAAAAAAACAAACCAGAGCCCGCTAACATCTCGTTTTGTCTTCAGGCTTCAGTCCTGGGTCGAGTGACTCTGCAGTAGTCACGAGTATTTGTCGTCTCCACCTCTGATCGGCTGTAATATGATCACAACACCTGGGTGAACGTAATGATATTAATGAAGAAGCGAGATGTCTCCCTCCTGAGCAACTTCCATCACCAGCTCCGGAAAAACGATGTGTTTAACTCAGACTATTATAGATAAAGAAACAAGTTAACGTCTTCTTGATGTTGTCTGATGCTGATTGTCACTCTTCCCTGTTTTTCCGGTGCGTTCATGATGACAAACGTGACAAAAAACCCCGCTAATTTCGATGTAAAGGTGGTAAAACAACCTCTAACATCCCGCTGTTGTCCTCAGTGGGATCATGACCCTGTCAGCTGATCCTGCTTCAGTCAGCTCTGATCGGTTGTGTTGACAACACGCCACTGATTCACCGGCGAGATGCTGATACGGACGTTGGGGCGCAAATAGTTTTCCGTCTGTCTCCATTCAAGCAGCGCTCAAACATCATCTCAGTTGGCGTTGAGTTTGAAAGAGAGACAAAAAGTAAAAGACAAGACAAGTAATCACTGTTACATCACTGGCCTCGGCGCTGCTGTCGACTTCCCTGTTTTCCGGCACATTCGTGACATTGAACGTGACTCAGCCCCCCAAAAAAGACAAACTCGTCTCCTGGCGATGGGAGCCAGTCGCTCATTTTTAGCAAGTTTACCCACATTTAACCTGTGGACACGTGCTAATATGGTATCACAGACCTCAGGTGTCTGAAGACCCTATAAACTTCTTAAAGACTTTAAGAAAAACAGGATTTTCAACCGTAATAATAATATGAATAATGATAAACTTTATTTCTACAGCCCAGAGTTACAAGATGCTTCACAAAATATATGACCAGACCAAAGAGGAACATTCAACAATTTTACACCAACAAATTGTTAAAAAAAGAAAGTTTGATGAAGAGAAGCGACTTGAGGGCTTCACTGGATAAAATTAAGAAATTAGACGGGATGTAATATTTTCCTGGGGCTCTAAAGAACTGAGCTCGACTCTGCTGCATTAAGCTCGACTCATTAAAGAGCAGAAAATAGATTTCACAACCACCTCACAGCAACGAGCCTTGATATCGACCGCTGAATTCAATTTTCAACTTGTTATGGTCGGTATGTTGGCCGACACTTCAGTCAGAGCCGTCCATCAGAAACCGCAGTTTCCTTCCTTTGTATCCATTAGTTTGGTTCAGCTCTCGATCGCTGTGCAGATCAGTGTTGATCAGTGTTTTCCTGAAAGATAGAGACAGAAATCTCTCTTTAGTATCGCTACAATTACTTTAACTGTAGATTCTTGATTAATCGATTAGTTGTTTGGTCTATAAAATGTCACAAATGGTGGAAAACATCGATCAGTGACGTCCTCCAAATGTCTCGTTTTGTCCACAACCCAAAAATATTCAGGTAACTGTCACAGAGGAGGAAAGAAACCAGAAAATATCACATTTAAGAAGCTGGAATCTAAGAATTCTCTAGATTTTTTATTGTAAATTACTCAAACCAATTAATCGATTATCAAAATAGTTCAGCAAGTTATTTAATAGTATCGTTGCAGCTCTACTCTTTAGCAGAACAGCTAAATACAATAACAATTTGCTCTTGTGCTCGAGTTAAAACAAGTGAAGGCATCACTAAAATCTTTATAATTCATCCCAACATGAACCTGAACGTCACTAGAGGAAAACTCAAAGTCGATAGGAAACATCGTCCGTGCACCGTGAACGTCTGCACAAAAAAATCCCGACAATCCATCCAATAGTTGCTGAGATATTTCCGTCTGGACCGACACTGCACCTTTGGAGATAACAGTAGATGAAAACGATTGAATCAATCAACTTGAGAGTTGCTCTAGAATTAACGCTCGTCTGTGACATGTTTCTCCTTGTAGCTCAGGCCCTGGAGCGGATGATGAGTCCTTCGGGTCCGAGTCCAAACCCCAACGTCCCGTCTGAGTACTGCAGCACCATCCCCCCTCTGCAGCAGGCTCGCGCCGCCGGCACTCTTAACTCACCTCCGCCGACCGTCATGGTGCCTGTGTCCGTTCTCAAACACCCAAACAACGACAGTATGATGCCTCCTAACTACCGCACACAGTCTGTGCTTCACTTCACTGTCACTCTGCTTTCCTGCACCCAACCCCTTTGAAAAACGTCCCTTTTTCTGTGTGTCTTCAGGTTGTCCTCGCGAGCAGAAGCGCGTGTGGTTCGCTGATGGCATCCTGCCCAACGGAGAGGTGGCAGACACCACCAAGCTGTCGGTGACGAGCCGCAGGAGCTCCCAGGAGTTCAGCGGCGTCGGCCCGGATCAGACAACAGTAAGACCACACAGCCCGGTTACACAGAAACACTGCTAGAGTTTAGTTTCTAGGACTTTTTCACCAAAGTTCATGTTTTTAAACCTGTTAACTTGTTTTGAGGAAGCTGATTCTTCCCCAGGTGCTTAACAGACTCTTGTCTGCCTCACTGAGTTTTCTACAGATGTAAATATTTTAGTATTGTGAGCAGTAAAAATAACTACGTAGTGTAACCGGACTGGTACCTCTCTCTCTCTTCAGCCCGGCTCTGCAGTGCCAGAGGTCGGAGTCGGCGGCTCTTCGTCCTCTGAAGCTTCAGGAGTCGTAGAGGTGGTCCGACCTCCGCTGTCCGGACCCTGGGACTACGCTCTGCTCTCTGGAATCGGCTCCTCGGTGAAGAGGGTTCCCAGTCTGCTGCCAGATAACGAGGACGAGCTCCCTCCTCTGCTCATCACCACCGGAGAGGACGAAGCAGGAGGTGTGTGTTGATTTATCTATCTACTAGGCGGAGGAAAAAAAAAGTTGGATAGATAAATCAAATGTATTTGTAGAGCCCAACACCCTCTGTCCTTCAACGCTTTGTAAAACTGACGATAGGACTGACTGAGAAGTTGATGGAAAATTGAAGAGATCACTTTAAAGAGGACAGTTCTGGCTTCAGTGGTTTAAAATCTGTCTGATTGTGAGAGCAGAAAACACTCTTCCTCCTTCACATCGTCACAAGAGGCCAGATATCATGCACTTCCTTCAATGTCCCGTCATGTCTGAGTTAACGAGGGCTGACCTGAATCACAGTTTGAGGGCTTTCGAAGCTTCAGTAGAAATTGAGAGTTTCTCGAGGGACTTGAGGCATTTGTGGAGACTAATTAAACTCCATTTCTCGTTCTTTGTCAGACGTTTGCCTCTTTTTCTCAGTGCAGACGATGTGACGTCAAAAATGAAGCATCCGAGTGCAGATTTGGCATTTGGGTCGTCTCCAGCTTTAACAAACATTACGTAAACACTTAAGTCTGAGGTCTGAGTGACAAAATGCCGTCGCTGTGACAGATTGGATGAGAAGCGCCTAAATGTAATCTTTTTTTTTTCTCTTCGTAGATGTTTTGGTGGAGGAAAGTCCAGCTCCGTGCCAGATCCTGCACCTATTAGAGGAAGGAGGACCTCGACCTCTGACCTTCGTTCTGAACACTAACCTGCTCATCAACGTCAAACTGGTTACATGTGAGTAGAGTTATTTCAGATGATATAAAAGGAGAGTAATGTTCAGATGTTCTCCCTGTTAACTGTCCGTGTTTCGGTTCGGTCCAGACGGCGGCCGACAGTGCTGGTGCTTCGGCTCTAACGGGCTGCAGGCTCTGGGTCAGAGGGAGCTGGTGTTTCTGTTGGAGTGTTTGCCAGAAGAAAAAGCTCTTCCGAAAGACCTCTTCACGCTCTATCTCAACATTTACCAAGAAGCCCAGAAAGGTAGACGAGCACATACAAAACGTCTGTTTGAGTTTCTGTTTACAGGAAAAACAATCAGCTACAGAATCACTTTGTTCCGTCACAGGGAAGTTCCTGGAGGAGCTGGACAACGTGACGTTCACCAGCAGCTTTCTGGGCAGTAAGGACCACGCCGGGATGCTCTTCTTCTCTCCCACCTGTCAGCCTCTAGATGGCCTCACTCTCCCCCCTCAGCCTTTCCTGTTCGGCCTCCTCATCCAGAAGCTGGAGGTCCCCTGGGCCAAAGTCTTTCCTCTCAGGCTGCTCCTGCGGCTCGGAGCTGAATACAGCGGTGATGTAGCTTCCTGCTGGTTACTTTGTTGTCTGGTTTAGCTTTTGTACGCTCTTGACCCGACGCCAATTTAATCAGGATCCAGTTTATTGTGAAGGAGGCTGCTTCCTCTCACTTACAAGGAATTTCCCAGCTCTTAACAAAACCATAATGTCCCTCTAATTCATCCACTTCATCCACAATAATAACAATCTACTATTTTCTCTTCTTCAGTTTATCCCACTCCACTGACGAGCATCCGTTTCCGGGACTCTGTGTATCGAGAGACGGGACACACCATCATGAATTTACTGGCTGTAAGTACGAGAATACAAACGCATCGATGTCACAACTGAAACCACGTTCTTTGGTGTTTAATCCCGCTGAAACTGTGTTTTTAATTAAGTGTTCGAGGAGGTCCAGTCTGCTGTTAATCATTCAGGAACAATTAGGTTATTTCCCAGATGACACAGACGACTGTTGTGGTTAAATCGAGTTAAAAGAAAATGAATGTAGACCTCCATCGCTGTGGGATTGTAAACAAGTGTCAGAGCTGCCTTTCGTTAGTACGATTAGTGAATATTTTGAAGCACAGAAATATTCCAGTTATGTTTGCAGCTGTAAGTGGTTAATAAGAGCAGAGCAGAATGAATCTGAGAACATCTGACGCAGCCGATCACACAGAGAAATGAATTATTTGTCCTCCGGCGTCGTCGTCAGCTGGTTCGACTCGTACAGAACCTCACACAGAGTTTGTGGTTTTTTCGATGAAAGCTCTTTTAAGTAGTGCGACATTTTCTCAATGCCTCAAGGGTCAGTTTGTCCTTTTATCTGAATGTACATGCCCTTATTGATTCATGATGAGGCCCATGCACTAAACTAAGTGATGATTGGTGGATGATGAAGCTTCAGGACTTTCTTTTTATTTGTGGTGAATATGGATCCAAAACGTCCAAGTACAATAACATCAGCACCTCTCTGATCTTAATAGTGTTATTCTAGTTTATGAGGTGTGTTATTATTAAATCTGTAATACTTGTTGTGTTCAGAAGTGCTGCAGCAAATGTAGACGTCTAGCTGGCTCCAATCTGTCGTCTTCTAATGCCGTTTTTCCACCGACAGTACCAGCTCGCCTCGGCTCAGCGTGGCTCTACTTGGTTTGGTTTCAGACGCGTTGTGTTTCCATCTAGAATTAGTATCTCTTCAACGTGGGCGGGTCATCATCAACGTGGGCGGGTCGTCTTCAACGTGGGCGGGTCGTCATCAACGTGGGCGGGTCTTCTTCAACGTGGGCGGGTCGTCATCAACGTGGGCGGGTCGTCTTCAACGTGGGCGGGTCGTCATCAACGTGGGCGGGTCGTCATCAACGTGGGCGGGTCGTCTTCAACGTGGGCGGGTCGTCATCAACGTGGGCGGGTCGTCATCAGCGTGGGCGGGTCGTCATCAACGTGGGCGGGTCGTCTTCAACGTGGCCGGGTCGTCATCGACGTGGGCGGGTCGTCTTCAACGTGGGCGGGTCGTCATCAGTTTCGTACTTATCCACACGACACATAAACAGGGCTAGCTGTGGGCGACGCAAAACACGTCCACCTTTTCATTTCCTGTCGCACCATCGAGCTCGTTCTGGATGCGTCTTCAGCGACAACACTCAGGAGCGTCTCCACCTCTGCCACGGTCCACGCCGTGTTCCTGCGCGTTGTTCCTTCCATGTAATCGCTATGTTGACTGAACGCAGATGCTAGTTTTTAAAGGTAGTGGGTGTCAGGCTCGGACGTCGCGCTCGTCACGAGTCGTCAAGTGGCGTCGCTCTCTGTCCAATCAGAGGCCGGCTGCCAGCTTACGTCACACAGAAGTATCAGCTCAGCTCGGTTGGAACTTATACGGAGGTGATACTAAAAAAGCACCACTTTAGCAGGTACCAGGTACCAGATTTCAGTAATGGGAACGCAAAAAAGGCGAGCTGAGTCGAGGCGAGGCGAGCTGGTACTGTCGGTGGAAAAACGGCATAAGACGGATGAAATGAAAGTTTGTACAGATTTTGTTTTCATGTAGGTTTTCTTCAAAGATTAGTACCAATAGAAGATGCACTTTGTTGGACTTTACTGTAAAACCTGAAAGCGGAGAATACTTTGCAGACATGATTCAGTTTCCCTGGACTGTTTCCTGACAGGACCTGAGGAACTACCAGTACAGTCTGTCGGTGGTGGAGGGCCTGAGGATCCACATGGAGATGGGCCACAGCTACATCGACATTCCCAAAGGAAGCTTCAACGAGGTAAAACAGCTGTGAAGGGATAATTCCACATTCTGGAAACTAAACTTTCTTGCTGAGAGTTTGATGAGAAGATTGATTCGTCTTCATATTTAAAGCGTGCCATCGATCTTCTCATCGAACATCAGCGAGAAAGCAGAAAGAATTCCCCAAATCAAAAACTACTACTTACAACTACACGTCCTTAAAGTCACCACAAAATGCAGATTGTGCAAAAGAGTTCAAACTAAATATTTATTTCAGCAGTCGCCCGTGTAGATTGGTAGTTGGATTGATGAGCATCGACCACATTCCTCTCACAGTTGTTAATTCTGACCTGGTACAGCCCAAACTCACACATTTACATAAAAAATGCCGGTTAACAGACCGTAAACAACACGTGTTGTGTGTTTTTACAGATGCAGAAGGTGGTAAACGCTTCCAACGAGCACGTCATCAGCATCGGAGCACGTTTCAGCTCGGAGGCCGACTCTCACCTGGTGTGTTTCCAGAACGAGGACGGAAACTATCAGACTCAGGCCAACAGCATGCCGGGGAAGACCCGCACAGGTGAGAGACGAGAGCTCAGCCTCGGCGGCCACTTCTCTGTTTGTATATTCAGATGATGTAACTGTCTGTTGTTGTCTCCTGACTCTGTGTTTTATGAACTGGTCTGTGTGTTGTTTCAGTGACTGGGGCCAGTTTTGTGGTGTTCAACGGAGCCCTGAAAGCCTCCTCGGGATTCATCGCCAAGTCCAGCATCGTTGAAGGTAAAGTTACTGATTTGGCTCTGATAAAAGGAAGAGCACTCGTGTTTTTGGACCCTAACTCTGATTTGTGTTTGTGTTTTCAGACGGGTTGATGGTGCAGATCCCTCCAGAGACCATGGAGTCTCTGCGCAGCGCCCTGAGGGAGCAGACGGACTTCAACATTCCCTGCGGCAGGAACGACGGAGGGGAGGTCCGAGAGAACGTCACCGTCCGCTGGGTCGACTGGAGTTCACCTGTCAACACGGGGTAACGACACAGAACACACCGCTGTTTACACACTCTTGTGCAACCTGTTCACGCCACCTTCACGCTACACACTCTCTGATCCAGCTGGTCAAACATGGAGTAGATCTCTGTGTTGCACGGTTTCTAGAAAAAGTTTGAGTTTACATGACCACAGAGGAGGTGACAACACAAGAAGATTAGATCCAAAATGAATCTCTCTAGCACGAAATTCCTTCTTTTTGTTTCCTCAGACAGTGAAATCTCTCTTTGAATCTCTCTTATGCTCAGTTGTGATTGACCAGGTCTAATTATTGTTGACGATATCTGGAGATGTGGCAGATTAGTTGCTAACTGCTCATAACTGTAAACTCGTCAGCCGTGGTCGACTGTAGTTTCCCTGCTCACTGATCCTCGAAGGAAATGAACTTGTTGTCTTCACTGAAATACACTAGCTGTTTTTATTCTGGGCAGTAAGCCACCAATCTGCCGTCCTTTTGGCGGCTCGCTCCGCGGATTTAGACAGAAGGCGGCAAATTGGTGGTCTGTTTTGTTCCACCAGTTTTGCCCCTCGGAGGGTAACGTTACACTTATTTGCGCCTCCATTGCTGTAAATCCGAGGCGGCAATGTGGTGGCAAATGCTGAGATGGGCGGAGGTGTGGATGACGTGCACTGCTGCGCACCCACAGCCGGGAGTTTTAAAACCAGGAAACAGCTGATCACAGCAGTCAGTTCGTCACTTCATCCACGAAGATGAGCAGCTGGAAAGCCGCTGAGATCCGGGAGATGCTAGCGTCTCCTCGCTCTCTGTAGCTGTCTTGGTTGTCCGCTTGTTGTTGTAGCGGCGAGCTAATAGCGGTCGCTGCTTTCAAATTAAAAGCCCCCCGCTAAGAACCCAGTTCTAAACTCCGATGGGATGCAATGTAAAGCTCTTATTTTGAAGAAAAACTGTGAAAAATCGTCCCATAAGGAATGAATGGGACGGGGTCAAAAAAGTCGCAAAATCATCGACGTTTTTCAAACATCTCCTGCTCTGGCAGACTTTGACCTAGAGACACCATTCAAACTTTAAAATGTAGACACAAGTCTTATCTATTTGAGTTGTATTTGAACTTTCTTTCTACGATGTTCAGTTTTTGAACGGTGACCCTTAATTGATCGTGAGTGATTTCGAAAAAATTCAGAAAAATTCAGGATTTTCAATGAGTGTGTATTGCGGAATGTTCGCGCAGCACCAACTGGCAGAGTGGGGGAGCCTGAAAAAAACTCTCCGAAAATGTTTCTTTAGATGACGATCCTAGCCACAGATTTCACACTACAATAGTGATATTTTCCAAGAACGTAGCCACACTTGTCTTCTGTCTGGCAACGTGTCCACTTTATCGGGAGGATGTACGGTTTTTGAATTATCTGCGTCTAACCGACACAAACTCCAGCAACTGCCCCATAAGCCCCAATGTTAAACGGGAAGAGGATTCTGGGAGAAAAGCAGAAACTGCCCTGCTTCTCTTCACGCCCAACTTCCTGCTTCACGTCACGTCACATGTTGACGCCTACCAGAGGAGGAAAAGTGGAGGCTGTTTGGAAAAGGAGGAATATTACACCTCCCTTTTAGAGAGACAAGGCGGCACATTGCAGCCTTTACCTTGCTGCACATGTGCCACCTTTTCTATCTGAAAGGGACTACTGATTGTTAATTGTCTGTCTGTAATGTGACTTCCTGTCTATAATGCTCATCTGCAGTAAAACCAGCGGGGTCGATGGGCGACCTCTGGATGGCGTCCACAGCGTGAGGGTGCAGCAGGACGCAGAGTTCGAGTCAGACGGACGCTCCATCAGATGCACTGAGGTGAATCTTCGCTTTACTGAACTGATTCTTGTCACCAGGCTTCCGGTGTGAGTTCAGAGCCGGCTGACAGTGAATGTGTGATCGTCCCTGCAGGTGTTCTACCAGTTAAAGGCTCCGGACTGCAGCCTGGCGTCGGTGCTGTCCAACTGCAGCGTGTTTCAGAAGGAGATGGCGGTGGCCACCTGCAGCGCTCTGACTCCTCACCTCGCCGTTCTCACCTCCAGCGGCATCAACTCGCTCTCTCTCCGCATCTCTACGCAGGCTGACATGGTAAATAAACAGAACTGATCGAGGTGGCAACAGATCATCTGGTGTGTTCAGCTGAAGTCAGTGTGTGTGTGTGTGTGTGTGTGTTTGCTCTCAGGTGGAGTACCAGGCCGGCTGCGGAGGCCGCCTCCTCCCTCAGCGCTACATGAACGAGCTGGACAGCGCCCTGATCCCCGTCATCCACGGCGGCAGCGCGAGCGTCCCACAGACCGCCATGGACATGGAGTTCATCTTCTACATCACACACGCCATCTAACGCACACGCAGGCCGCGACACACACAGACCCAGTGGACAGAAGGTATTTGAGCACAGACGGAGCAGCTGCTGACGGCGGCAGGAGGACGGACAAGCGAGCGAGCAGCCGGCCGCGGAGGACGAGCAGCCGCTGGCACAACGTTCACGCTCTGAGGTCGGAGTGTAAACTGATCTGTGGCGTGTTTGCGTGTTTCGCGCTCACCAAAGCTGCTTTAATACGAGAAGCCAAACACTAAACACTAAAGGAAGGAGAGCGACAACACGACCAAATACAACCAAACTACTCCAGCGCTCTCCTCGGCTCTGCCTTCCAGGCTCCCCGCTGGCCTCCGTCGGCTCGGAGCTCCTCAGTGAATGTTTCCCACAGACACTCGATGGAAACGTCTCTCGTTTGGATGTATTTATTATATTTTAATATGGGCTTATTGAATGAAATGCTGACATTAAAGGACGGGATGTTACTGACCGCAGTATTCAGTACTTCAGAGGTGATTCTGTACATACGTAGCTGAACACGTTCACCGCAGGAACGAAAAGAATCTCATTTCCTCTCAAAGGTACTATGCTTTCATTCCACATGCTGGTTTGTGATGATGTCACTGCACAGGAAGACGTCGGGCCTCATGCAGGAACGTTTTTGTGACTGTGTCATCTTGTAAATCCGCCTCTCCAGGCTTCAGGCCGAACACAGAGTATTTGAACCAATCAGCTTCCTGTGAGGAAGTTACAGCTGCGGTTCAGGTGTTAGTTAGCGTAGCTGCTTTAGCATCAGTTATATCAAAACAAGGAGAGTTTATTTTTTGGAACGATGAGCAAAGAACAAAACTGACACCACAGGTGGGAGGGATCTCCTTCTGTTGATCTGATTGGTTGAAATTAACCAAATGGTTTGTTCAATCTTATGCCAAGTTTAGTTTTTTGATTTTTGAAAGTGCCCTTTTCCAAAAAATACATTTAAAGGCGGCTTCCCTTCACATACGATCTGACACGTCGGGTCGTCCCAAACCAGTTTCACCAAACTCTGCACAAATTGTTTCAACCTGATGAAAGAAGGCGACCTGTTCTGCTAAGATTGTAAGTTTAATTTACAAAAAAGTAAAAGAGGAAACAAAAAAAACCTCATATTTATCCGCATCATAAGAGAAGACAGAAATAAAGAAGGTGAAGAAGAAATGTTCTGACATGAAGTTAGAAGCTGAAGACATGTTGGGTGGGAACGTCGTCATGACGACAGTCACAGAGATGAAGGAGAGGATAGTTCAGAGGAGATGTTACAGGTGTTACAGGTGTTACAGGTGTTCAGCAGCATCAGCAGGAGAAAGAAGAGTCGCAGCTCGGCCTCCACGATGCTGCTGACGTGGTGAAAAGAATATTTTTGTAAGTAGCTCGTTCAGATTAGGACGTTATAATTCTTAAAGTATTTTTTTCCGTTTGCTGGACTCAAACTGCGATCACTTGCACCTAATGATTACTTTCAGTATTGTTTAATCTGTAGATCATTAAGAAATCTCCAAAGATATTGATTTAACTGCTCACAGAGGAGGAAAGACAGCAGAAAATATTCACATTTAAGAAGCTGGAATCTGAGAATTTTGGACATTTTCTTAAAAAAATGGCTCAAATCGATTATCAAGATAGTTGACGATTAATGTGATGGTTGTTGAATGCCATCAATTCTCTTCAGATCATTTCTGAGCGACACTTAAAATCTGTTCGTACAAATGTTTCCTGCATGAGGCCGTTGTGTCAGTAACAGGTTTGTGTTCGGATGGAGAGCTGAGAGCTTCGTCCTCGTTCACAGGTCGTTTCTCTGAGAGGTGAATGTGATCAGGGTTCATCGTGTCCTGATGAAGCTACAGTTGATTTTAAAACCAGGATTAACTTTTCACTTTTGATCTCGTCAGTGCTGACCAGCGTTTCTCAGCTCAAACTCAAAAACCAATGATCCTGTTTTATTTAAAGAGATTTTAACGCGTCTGCTTCAGTTAATGATCGTTTTGCACAGCTGATGGGATCTTTACATCACAGTTTGACTCATCTCACATCTGTTTCTGTTTTAAGATTTATTCATCACAGATGTACAGGCTTCAAACGAACAGTTTGATATTTTGGTAAATGCATTAATTTGCTTTCCTGGCGGGAGTGAGAAGAGAAGACCGATACCACTCTTATGTTTGATGGTTAAAGGAACAATTCACCCAAAAATAAAATACTCATCTGCTCACCTTCATGTTGATGGAAAGTCAGGTGAAGTTTCCTCGTCCATAAAAACATTTCTGGAGCTTCACAGCAAAACAGAGTCGCAGCATTTTCCTAAACAAAAACACAAAGCTTGCTCCATACGTCTCTTGAAGCACCAAGATCTCAGAATTGATTTGAAAATGATTAATTTGCAGCCTTTTTAAGCTGAAATCTTCACTGTCGCTGCTAAACTAAATGCGAAGAGAGTGCACAAGCTCGACTGCGTGTCGAGGGTGTAATCAGATGACGTCTTTTCAAATCAATTTGGGATCTCGGGGCTTCTGGAGACTTGGATTAAGGTTTTAATCAAGGTTTTAAAGTTTTTTTCTCCAGCTACTTCAGTTCTTCAGCAGAATGCTGCAGCCATGTTTCGTGGGAAGCTCCAGAAATGTTTCCATCAGCATGTCGGTGGAGGAGATGATGACTGAACTTTCTGTTTTTGGGTGAACTGTTCCTTTAAAGCGTCAGTTTAGCTTAGCATTAAGACTGGGAACAGGTGGAAACAGCTAGCCTGTCTATCGGCACCTGAAGCTAAATCACTAATAAACCTTTTTTTTCTATCTGGTTTGTTGAATTTGTACAAAAACTGAAGTCAAAACTGCAACTTTTTGTTTTTATGCTTCAGTTTTTGTACGAAATATAAAATGTAAACAAACATCCGTCGTGGCCGCTCCGAGCTCCGAGTTTTTTCCTGTTTTTGACTTTATTTAATGTATTTTCACACTTTAACAGCTTTAAGGCACTTTAGAACCATTAAAACAGCTCCGAGAGTTTTCAGTGTGGCTGTACAGGAAACTGAATCTAAAGCTGCATCCAAACTGCCAGGTTTCATGTACGAGTGCTGCGTTTTAAGACGGATAAATACTCTTTAAAGTCCGAATATAAGAGCCATTCCAGATTAGCATGTTCTAAAGTAGCTCATCTCGTCCCGGACTCTCACTCTGCAGTCAAGAAATGTGTCCTGATGTATAAAAGATGGACTGAATGCATCGAGACTTTTGTTTTTTTTTTGTTTTCTTTTTAAATATTGAAGAGTTATTTTTGGAATCATTGGTATAAAAGTTTTAACGAAACCGAAACAGAGCTCATATTTTTGATAGGACACATAGGCTTCGTTCAGTTTGCAGTTTGTGTAGCAAGTTTCCACAGTTAATTCCAGAAATAAACAAATCTAACTTATCATTTTTTTGTCAGAAGGTGGAAAAATACCCCAAAATGCAATGCAGAGAGACGAATGTGCAGGTGAAGAAAACGGCTTATTTCCTTCTTGTGTTCAACTCAAACTGTCTTAATGCTCAGAGATTTAATATTTGATGACTATAAATATCATATAAAACAAGTGAATTAAACTGCTACCCCTGTTTTTTTTATTATAAACTCCACGTTAAGTTGTTAAACGGCTCATTCAGTGATTCCTGAGAGGAACAGAAGCTGATGTTTGTGTAATTCTGCCCAGTTTTCTGACTGACAGGCTGCTTTAAAGAGACGTCGAGCAGGTGGAGCTGTTACCTGACTCACCTGCCCTCACAGGAGACGTGTTTAGTCAACAGCAGAGGCACAACACAGCTGTTCAGACTGAAATCTGTGGATTCATGATTGACTGAAACCTTTAACACCTGGTTCAAAGGTGCAGTGTGTCGGGTTGAGAGCAGAAACATGATATAATATTCATGAGTATGAATCATCGTGTTTTCATCATCTTCAGAATGACCCTTTATATCCACAGAGAAAACGCGTCTGTCTCTACCCAGTCTGAGGAGCACGTGGGCTAACGTGTCCGCCATCTTGGAGAGCTACGTACGGAAACACCGCTAAGACAAACTACAAGCAGAACGGCGGTAAAACCAGACATTTGTTAAGTCAGTTTACGATTAGGTGCTTCTCAAATTGAGCAGCCACTCACATCGACATGTTTCTACAGTAGCCCAGAAGGGACAAACCAAACTCTGACTCTAGAGAGAGAATTCCATGTTTTTCTTATTATTAGCCGCAGCTACACTAGCGGACGGTGAGTCGAGGGCTGTTCAGACGCCACTAAACTCCACACACTCAACCTTAAAAACATTTATTTTATCAACACTACAGTATAAACATTGAATAAATACGTTTGTAGCTCACTGTAATGTAGTTATGAGCAGATATGAGAACATTTCTAAGTGTCTACTGTCTATTGCCTCCAGTGATGTCACTCAGGGGCTGAGTTGCATTGTGGGTAATGTAGGCCCCAGGTTTGGATAACAGGTTAAAAACAAAGCAGAGCCAGAGATGTCACCTGCTTCTTATGCCTCGCAATCTTCTTTCTTATCAAAACCTGGTGCCTACATTACCCACAATGCAACTTGGCCACTGAGTGACATCACTGGAGGCAGTTTATCAGAAACATGCAGCTTTCATGTGTAAAAATGGTGGAGTTACCCTTTAATTATCTGCCAGCCTCCAGGTACAGGTGTCAACAGAAGGTGTGACACTTGATAATTACATTAATACACAATTATATCTGCTAACAGCTACATTATAGTGTTATAAACATTTTAAACGTCCAACATTCATAACTGACGACACTCAGCTGTACTTTGTCTTTAGCACTAATTAGCAAACATGAGCATGCTAACACATTAGCAGACAAAGATGGTGAACATCATACATTAGCATGCCGATGTTAGCATTTCGCTCAGAGCGCTGCTGCTGTGCCTACAGTACGGCCTCTCAGAGCTGCTACCACGACCCAATCAGCTTTTAAATCCCAGAAGATGATAAAAAGTTCAGAAACCTCTCAGAGTCCCCAGAATAAGTTGTGATGATCTGTTGAAGCAGTAGCTCCCTCCACCAGGTGAAGGTTCACCTGCCCAGGAAACAACCTGACAACATGCAGCGACAGTTTGTGGACAGCTGATCGATCTGGACAGCACACATAACCCTGAACATTTGCTTTGTTTTTTTTTTTTATTTTGGGAGGCAAATAATGACTTTTTTCTTTCTGTGGTTATCAAATCAACTTCCCCCCTGAGTCCCACTGAGACGGACTGTTCTGCTCTGATTGTGTTGTTTTGTGTAAATCATGTATTTATTCATAAGCACCAGCTTTATTTGGTGAACCTGGTATCTGGGTCCTGATCCGTTTCTGACTAGCTCGTGTATTTAAGAATAAAATGAGTTTTATCAGACGTGTTTGTGATCTGTCTGTTCCTGTCTGACATTCAAACGGCAGCGTTGATCCAAAACCTGCACGATGAAGCAACAAAAGCCCCAAAATCAACTGTTTTTTTTATATTGTACTTTCCAAAACAAAGTTAGAAACTTCTTTACATGTTTCAGCTGATACTGAAACATCTCAGGAGGAAGTGAAGCAAATAAAATCAGACAATTAAATATAAAAATACACAATAATATCAATATTATAATAAAACATAAAGATAAATAATACTTATACTGTCTTTCTTCTACATGAAAGCAGCACTTTCACCTTGTAAACTGAGGTATTGTTGGTATTATTTGTGTTAATTCCTCCATTGTGTTGTAATGCAGCGCCTCCAGGGATGAAAGTCCACCTCTGTGTGTGTGTGTGTGTGTGTGTGTGTGTGTGTGTGTGTGTGTGTGTGTGTGTGTGTGTGTGTGTGTGTGTGTGTGTGTGTGTAGGGAGGCGTGGCGTTGGCTCATGTACCTGCAGCTCCACTTCACTTCATTCACACACACACACTGTTACAGCAGCAGCAGGAAACATGAGCGGACGAGTCGGAGACTTGAGTCCAAAACAGGATGAAATCTTATCCGAGGTAAAAAAAAACCAAATATTTACATCAATAAGAATCACTGAAGGTTTTGATCTGTGAATATTGATCGATCTGATGTTTTTAAGTTGTGTGTGTGGTTGATTTGTTGTAGTAACACACTGATCCTATGGAGACTGTCCCTGTGTTCATAGTGACACTGTTGTTACACACAGTGGCTTTAATACACGTCTGAAGTACAAGTACTTCATTTGAGTATTTCTGTTTTGTACTTAAGTTTATATCAGAGGAAAATATTGTTGTTTTTTGTACCAGACAGATGATATTAATCCATTTATAACAGAGATTTTATGCTTTGTTAGTAAAAGTTTGTGTTGTTGTGTTAGTACTTTTACTCTCAGATAAGGATGCGAGTACTTCTTCCACTTCAAGAATATTTATTTTTTATTACCCTACAAGTTAACTGTGGGACACAGTAACAAAAATGTAGTTTAACTTATCTGTTTTGGATAATATGCAAGAAAATATTGTTAATATTGATTCATCTGTTGATTGTTGTTCAATTAATTGTGTTAAAATGTCAGAATTAGGAGGAAAATGTCCTTTAAAATGTCCTTTAATAGAGATTAGTGAGATTAAATTAACTTTTCAAAAAGATTTAAGAAAAAATCCAAATCTTGCCTGGAAAATCTGCCTAGAGGATGATTAAAGATCAATTAATCAGGCTGCTGATCAATTAACCACCTTCTTTCTCTCGAGCTGAAACTTTAAAGGAAAAGTTCAACATTTCGGGAAAACGTTTAGATTTATCCAGATCAGAAGGTTAATGCCACTCTCATGTCTGTACAGTCAATATAAAGCTACATCCAGCTAGCTTATCTTAGCGTAGCTTAGCTTAGCTTAGCATGAAGACCTGAAACAGGCATCAGGGTTTCTGTCTTAAATAGTTTAAAATCAAATAATCTGAACTTTGGGCCTCGAAATGTCTCGAATACAGTTTTAAAAACGGATCAGATTGTGAAGTTAAAGTCACTTTGATGAAGTTGAGTTGAACTTCGGTCTCTTTTTGTTTTGATTGAAACAAAAGTACAAAACGAAACCGACCCGGAACCAGAAACCACAAAGTGTGACCGTGTGGTTATTCATTTACTCTGGAAATAATACAAAGAACGACTCATATTAAGTGAAACATTATTAAAAGATTGATTAGTACGCTGACTGACTTCTGCTACCAGCGTGTTAGTTGTTAAGATTGTAGTTTTTATCCTAAATTAAACATGTTTGGATTTTTGGACAAAACAAGTAGTTTGATGTCGTCTCATGTGGCTTTTGTAGGAAATCGAGACGACCATTTTTCATAATATTTGGACATTTAAAGAAGAATGGTCCTTAAATCTCATTCGTCCTGGTCTTAACAGTTGAAGTCAAGCTGGGACAGTAGCTACCCCGGCTAACGAAACAAAACTGAAGCATTAAAGCGCTAATTTGCTGTTTTACAGGACGTCATGTGTTGAACTATTTCTCGGCTTTCTGTTTTGTTCCACCTTAAACAAACAGAATAAAACAGGTTGATCAGTGAGCTGCTGGTAGACGGAGGACTGTGTTTCATTCGGACAGAGCCAGGCTAGCTGTTTCCCCCCGTTTCCAGTCTTTATGCTAAGCTAAAGCTAACCAGCTCCATATTCACCGTACACATATGAGAGTGGTATCAAGTCTCCTCATCCAAACACTCGACTCTTCTGTAAATAAAGAAGCTGTTTTTGATTTTAAAGCGTCCGTTTGATTGTGATGTTCTGACCCTCTGCCTGCAGTTTCGGGGGAGGATCCAGGACATCCTGCCATCTCTGCCCGCTCAGCACGACCACTACCTCCTCCGCTGGCTCAGAGGTGAGACCGTAGACCTCCACACACACCGAAACCAGCCGGCGTTGATTCACATTTTCTCCACGATGATGATGACAAATCATTAATCACACATCAGTCAGTCAAGCACAAGGTGACATCTTTAATATGAAAAGAGGAAGAAGCAGCAGGAACAGGAGATAATACACTGATAATATCAGTGGAAAGACAAACAGAGGCGATCGTTTCATTTTTCCATAAACACAAATAAAGCTGTGTTTTTTTTAAAGGAACAGTTCACCCAAAACTGAAAATCCAGTCATCCTCTCCTCACCTCCACGCTGATGTATAGTCAGGTGAAGTGTGCAAAACAGCTGAAGTAGATGGAGATTTATAGACATGTTGATGATACACTGAACTCATTAGAGTATTCCTACAGCGTTTGTGTCGGTACTTTTCCTTCCTTGTGTAAACTGTGAATGAAACTCTCGCACGAATGATGGTGAGAGGAAACACAACAGGTAACTTTCCTGCCAACACAAACAAACACACTGTCTGTCTGTGAAGTGGCCGTCGTTATTCAAATTGTTTCGGAGTTACCGCCCCGAGGCGACGCTCACACTCTCTGCCGTCTGAAGCTGATTTAAACAAACCGGTTCCCATGACCTCAAACTGCAGCCAGTTTCACCGGAGGAAATACCTGAGCCGGAGGCCTCGGTATCGAGATTCACTCCTGTCGTTATCTCGTGTGATTCCTCTTTCTAAACCTCTCAGCTTGTTTCCCTGTTAACCTCATCCAAAGATTATATGTTGGTGCACAAAAATACTAGAAATTGGAAACAATTCAGAAAAAATATCAGTTTATCGTGGCTGGCTGTACCAGCTGGTCTGCTTTTGTGACTTCAGTGAGTCTAGAAGCTGTTTCAACAAACTGCCTCAACTGATTTCACACTAAATCTATGAAAAAAGACAATTTATTGACTGTAAACATGCCGAATTTTTCAAATACAGTAAACTGTAACCAATACAGGCGCTTCTTTGATGCCCGTGGAGAAAGTCACCAGACTCCCTTAAGAAATTTCACATTTTATGAGTTGTGGTTGAGAAGAAACTTTATAAACTTTGTGAAATGCTGTTTTCTAACAAATACTTATCATTGGTACCTTTTTGTAAATTCGGCATTAAATGCAACACATCACGAATCTTTCTTTCCTTGTGAAAAGTGTTAGTTTGTTGCAGCATCACTGTGACAGCCTGTCTGCTTCTGTGTCTTCAGTGAGTCTAGAAGCTGTTTCAACACACTGCCTCAACTGATTTCACACTAAATTTATGGAAGACGACAATTTGTTGACTGTAGACTTCTCAAAGTTTTCAAATACAGTAAACAGTGAACAATACAGGCGCTTCTTTGATGCCCGTGGAGAAAGTCACCAGACTCCCTTAAGAAATATCACATTTTATGAGTTGTAGCATGAGAAGAAACTTTATAAACAATGTGAAATGCTGTTTTCTAACAAATACTTATCATTGGTACCTTTTTGTAAATTCGGCATTAAATGCAACACATGACGATGTTTCTTTCCTTGTAAAAAGTGTCAGTTTGTCGCAGCATCGCTGTACCAGCCGGTCTGCTTCCATTCTGTCGTGCATCCTATTTGCCAACATTTAGCAGCTGTTTCAACTGATTTGGCATCTGAATCTATGAAAGAAGACATTTTATTGACCGTAATCATGTCAAATCTTTCAAATACATTAAACTGTAACCAATACAGGCGCTTCTTTGACGCCCGTGGAGAAAGTCACCAGACTCCCTTAAGAAATTGCACATTTTATGAGTTGTGGCGTGAGAAGAAACTTTATAAACTTTGTGAAATGCTGTTTTCTAACAAATACTTTATCATTGGTACCTTCTTGTAAATTCGGCATTTAATGCAACACATGACGATGTTTCTTTCCTTGTAAAAAGTTTGTCGCAGCATCGCTGTACCAGCCTGTCTGCTTCCATTCTGAAGTGCATCTTACCTGCCAACATTTAGCAGCTGTTTCAACTGATTTTGTGCAAAATCTATGAATGAAGACATTTTATTGACTGTAAACATGTTAAGTCTTCCAAATACAGTAAACAGTGAACAATACAGGCTGCTTCTTTGACACCTGTGGAGAAAGTCACCAGACTCCCTTAAGAAATTGCACATTTTAAGAGTTGTGACGTGAGAGGAAACTTTTCAAACTTGTGTAATTTCTTCTCTCAAACATTTTTTAAATTGATGGCATTTCCAGCGTTTCTTTCTGTTAATCAGTAATTTATCTCCTTTAGTCTTCGTCTCTCTGACCTCGTGGCCAAGAAAGCACAGAGGCCTGTTATTGACTCAGCAGGGAGGTTTGATCTGCCTCCGCTCGCCGCTGTGCTCTTATCCCACAGCAAATGTTTGTTTGACTATGAAGAAAGTTTGACCTCAGTGAAGCTGCATAGATTTAAATCAACTGTTCATTTAAAACTAAGTCAAAGGTCTTAAAATGAGGATATACCTGTGGGAAAATAATTTAAAAAAATCAATAAATTAATAAATAAGTAAAATAAAAAATGTAAATATAAAGGAGGATTAATAAACTAATAAATAAGTGAGGAAATATAAAGACAAATAACAAATAATGATTAATATGATGAGCAAAAAAAAGGCAAAAGGGAAAAGAATGAGAGAAACAAATTAAATACATTACATGAAAACAAATAATATACTGTAAAAAATAAATTTACATTAAAAAAGATACAAATAAAGTAAGAAATGCAAAAATAAATGTTCTTTTATCTTTCTTTCAGCCGGTTTGTTCAACAGAACATTCTGGACTTTGTGCCTCTGGACTCGACTCTTCTGTGAATTGATCCAGAGTTCAGCGAGGCTCCGATCAATGCAGGACTCTGAGACTGTGGATCAATATTTGCATTAGCTGTTAACCTCGGACAGTTTGCTCACTCGACTTCAGGTTCTTTATCGATTTGAGACTTTTACTCAAGTACTACTTTCTTTACTTTACTCAAGTGTCACTGAGGTCTTATTATGTTCCGCCACCGATGAAACTGGTGGAATGTACCTTTAAATCACGTCTCCGCTTCACTAATCAGGATTTTTTCTTTCTTCTTCTTTCTGCAGCCCGAAGCTTCAACGTTCAGAAAGCTGAAGCTATGATCAGAAAGGTGAAGCTTTCTTTTAAATACTTTTTTAATAAACCCACTCGTGTTATCTTCTCTCCGGTGTGTTTGGTGAGTTTCTGATCGCGTCTCTTCGTTTTCTGTCTGCAGCACGTTGAGTTCAGGAGGAAGATGAAAGTCGACAGCATCATATCTGACTGGAAACCTCCGGAGGTGAACACGCCCCTGAAAACTGACTGTTAGAATAAAGACTTTACTTTTAATTTAACACAAAATTAACCTGAATCTGACTGAAATGTGACTCTCAGCAGAGATAACTCAGAGGGTAACTCCACCAATTTTCGCAGTTGCATTGTGGGTAATGTAGGCATAACCTTTGTGTCGTCCTCTCCTCCCTGTGTCCGTCAGGTGATAGAGAAGTACGTATCCGGAGGGATGTGTGGCTACGACAGGGAGGGCAGTCCCATCTGGTACGACGTGATCGGCCCTCTGGATCCTAAAGGTCTGCTGATGTCCGCCACCAAGCAGGACTTCCTGAAGACCAAGATCAGGGACACGGAGATGATGAGGAGGGAGTGTCGGAGGCAGACGGAGAAGGTCAGAGACAGAAGCATCATTTCCTTCCCCTGTCAATATCCTTTCCTTTCCTTTCACATTTAATATACTTAACTCTGTCTTCATTTCCTTGTTTCTCCGATCCCCTTTCCTTTCCTCCTCCCGTGGTTGCTTTCCTCTCCTTGTTTCCTCTTCTCTTCTCATTTCTTCTCCTTTTGTTTCATTCTCCCTTTTCTTCTTCTCTGTTGTTTCCTCTCTGATTTCCTCCTCCTCTTTTCCTTGACCTGTCCTTTCCTTTCCTTTCCTTTCCTTTCCTTTCCTTTCCTTTCCTTTCCTTTCCTTTCCTCCTCTCGCGGTTGCTTTCCTCTCTTGTTTCCTCTTCTCTTCTCTTCTCTTCTCCTTTTGTTTCATTCTCCCTTTTCTTCTTCTCTGTTGTTTCCTCTCTGATTTCCTCCTCCTCCTCTTTTCCTTGACCTGTCCTCTTGTTTCCTCCTCTCCTTTCTTTTCCTTTCCTCCTCTCGTGGTTGCTTTCCTCTACTTGTTTCCTCTCCTTCCTCCTTTCCTTTCCTCTCTTGTTTCCTCTTCTCATCTCTTCTTCTTTTGTTTCATTCTCCCTTTTCTTTTCTCTGTTGTTTCCTCTCTGATTTCCTCCTCCTCTTTTCCTTGACCTGTCATCTTGTTTCCTCCTTTCCTTTCCTTTCCTTTCCTTTCCTTTCCTTTCCTTTCCTTTCTTCCTCTCGTGGTTGCTTTCCTCTCCTTGTTTCCTCCTCCTCTTTTCCTTGACATGTCCTCTTGTTTCCTCCTCTCCTCTCCTCTCCTTTCCTTTCCTTTCCTTTCCTTTCCTTTCCTCTCTTCTCTTCTCTTCTCATTTCTTCTTCTTTTGTTTCATTCTCCCTTTTCTTCTTCTCTGTTGTTTCCTCTCTGTTTCTTCCTCCTCTTTTTCTTGACCTGTCCTCTTGTTTCCTCTCCTTGTTTCCTTTCCTACCTCCTTGTCTCCTCTAAATAACGTCTCCCCCTGTCCGCCTCAGCTGGGGAAGAACATTGAAGCCATCACTCTGATCTACGACTGTGAAGGACTCGGACTGAAGCACATCTGGAAACCTGCGATCGAGACTTACGGAGAGGTTTGTAATCACAACTGAATCACTGAGTTTCATCTGATGGACATTAAATCACTTCATCACTGATCATCGTCTGCTGCAGGTCCTCACCATGTTTGAAGAGAACTACCCAGAGGGCCTGAAGAGAGTGTTTCTTATCAAAGGTGCTTCAGCTCGGCGGCTCTTTGTTCAAACATCTGATTGTGTTTCTTTATGGGTTCTTTGGTTTAATCTGTGATTTTTCCTGTTTTTCTGTCTCTGCTGCAGCTCCCAAAATGTTTCCTATGGCCTACAACCTCATCAAACACTTCCTGTGCGAGGAAACACGGCGGAAGATCATCGTTTTAGGAAGTAAGATTAATTTTGTTTTTATCAATCCTTTCCTTTCCTTTCCTTTCCTTTCCTCGCCTCTCCTCTCCTTTCCTTTCCTTTTCTTTCCTTTCCTTTCCTTTTCTTTCCTTTCCTTTCCTCTCCTTTCCTTTCCTTTCCTTGTCTTTCCTTTCCTTTCCTTTCCTTTCCTTTCCTTTCCTTTCCTTTCCTTTCCTTTCCTTTCCTTTCCTTTCCTTTCCTTTCCTTTCCTTTCCTTGCCTTTCCTTTCCTTTTCTTTCCTTTCCTTGTCTTTCCTTGCCTTTCCTTTCCTTTCCTTTCCTTGCCTTTCCTTTCCTTTCCTTTCCTTTCCTTGCCTCTCCTCTCCTCTCCTCTCCTCTCCTCTCCTTTCCTTTCCTTTCCTTTCCTTTCCTTTCCTTGTCTTGCCTTTCCTTGCCTTTCCTTTCCTTTCCTTGCCTCTCCTCGCCTCTCCTTTCCTTTCTTTTCTTTTCTTTTTTCTTTTCTTTTCCTTTCCTTTCCTCTCCTCTCCTCTCCTCTCCTCTCCTCTCCTCTCCTCTCCTCTCCTTTCCTCTCCTCTCCTCTCCTCTCCTCGCCTTTCCTTTCCTTTCCTTTCTTTTCCTTTCCTTTCCTTTCCTTTCCTTCCTCTCCCTTTTCATCACAGAGTATAAAAATAAGACTGACAGTAAACAGCATGTCAGTCCATCCAAGAACTCTAGGTGGTGCCAGAGTAAAAGTCAAAGGTCACGAGTACAATCAGCAGGGTTCATCCTCTGGGCACCATGAATCTGTGATCCGTCTGACAGCACCTCCCCTCCTCACTGTTTTCTTTCTGCAGGTAACTGGCAGGAAGTGTTACGTAAACACATCGATCCGGAGCAGCTTCCTGTGGTGTACGGAGGAACTCTGACTGATCCTGACGGAGACCCGACCTGCAGAACCATGGTGAGAGGAAACCAGAACCTCCCGGAGCAGAACCTGAGTGTTGTCTCACCGAATGATCACGATTTAAACGACGGATGTGTTTTGTTGTCGCAGATCAAATATGGCGGCACGGTGCCCAAGTCGTACTACGTGCAGGACTCGGTGAAGATCGAGTACGACGGCAGCGTGACGATCGGCCGCGGGTCCGTCTTCCAGCTGGAGTATGATGTCACGGCGCCGAGCAGCCTCCTGAGGTCAGCAGGTCAAAGAACACACTGAACCTTCCAAGAACGTCGTCATTAAATCAAACTGAACTTTGCCTGTTCCTTCTCAGGTGGCAGTTCGCCAGCGATGGAGCCGACATCGGGTTCGGAGTGTACCGACGGACCGCGGAGGGCAAAGGTCAGAAAGTGGCCGAGATGCTGCAGGTTCTGCCCAGCGAACGCTACAACGCTCACCTGGTCCCTGAAGACAGCTGCCTCACCTGCTCCGAGCCCGGAGTCTGTGAGTCACAGCACATTAATGCTGAGTCGTTACAGGAAGGGTGATGAGTTTACCGGCTGCATCATCTCCTGTGAATCCTACGATGGTGTTTTAGGGCCGGGTTAATAAAATAAAATAAAAATTACGGAGCTGGGGAGAAGAGTAATATTCTTAGGAAAGAAATCTGAATTTTTTAAATTAAAGTGTCACATTTAAGAGAAAAAACTTGGACTTTTTCTGGGATTAAAGTAGTAAATTTATGAGGGAAAAAAACCTCCTCGTAGATAAATGTGGTAAATTTAAGCGAAAGAGGTGCAAGTAGGCATTCAGACAGAGCTAGGCTAGCTGTTTCCCCCTGTTTCCAGTCTTTATGCTAAGCTAAGCTAATCACCAGCTGGCTGTACACTCTTAGAAATAAAAGTTCTAAGTAGAACCATATAAGGTTCTTCGGCTTGTCCTCATAGGAGAACCCTTTTTGGCTCCACGTAGAACCTTTTATAAAGGTGGAGGGTTCTACCTAGAACCCAACATAAAGGGTTATACCTAGAACTGTGTGTGTAAGGTTCCACCCAGAACCCCCCATGAGAGGTTCTACAAAGAACCCATACAGGATCTTATACCCATGCTTTCAACAATCCCTGAAGAACTCTTTCTCCAAAAAAGGGTTCTCTGGATCAGAATGGTTCTTACTGGAACCGTTAGTGTTACCAAGAACCCTTTTAAAACCCTTTATTCAGGAAAGGGTTTTTAAAGGGTTCTCTGGATCAGAATGGTTCTTACTGGAACCGTTAGTGTTACCAAGAACCTTTTTAAAACCCTTTATTCAGGAAAGGGTTTTTAAAGGGTTCTCTGGATCCAAATGGTTCTTACTGGAACCGTTAGTGTTACCAAGAACCCTTTTAAAAGCCTTTATTCAGGAAAGGGTTTTTAAAGGGTTCTCTGGATCAAAATGGTTCTTACTGGAACCGTTAGTGTTACCAAGAACCCTTTTAAAACCCTTTATTCAGGAAAGGGTTTTTAAAGGGTTCTCTGGATCAGAATGGTTCTTACTGGAACCGTTAGTGTTACCAAGAACCCTTGAAAAACTGTTTCTTCAGGAAAGGGTTTTTCAGAAGCAAATGGTTCCAGGTAGAACCTCAGCCCTTGTAGAAGAACCCTTTTGGAGCTACATATTTGAACTCCTGCAGGATGCTAGCTGTTGCTGTAGCTGTTGCTAACGTTCTCCTCCGTCTCCTGCAGACGTGCTGTGTTTTGACAACAGCTACAGCATCCTTCAGTCCAAGAAGGTGAGCTACAAGGTCGAGGTTCTTCCTCCTGCAGACGGACCGATGCAGAGTCCACTTAGCCGAGGAGAGAGGAGGCTGCAGTGATCGAGTCCAGAGAGCACAGACGGAGTTCACCGAGTTTCACCAAACACTGACAGCAACGTCAATACTTCTGCATCAGGGCCACGTTAACCCTCTTTGGGGCCCCAGAGTGTAACACGTCTCTGATCCTGTGCTTTGTGCATGTATCAGATTGTAACTAGCAATTAGTTTTGATGGTGAACTGTCCCTTTAATGTCCAACGATCAGTTTCTGAAGCTTTATCATGTTTTTGTAATTGAATATAAAGACTGTGAGGAGCTCGTGTATCAATGTGTCGCCACACACACCTGACTGAAGTTTATGTGTTATAGTTAACATGAAGCAAACACACACACACACACACACACACACACACACACACACACACACACACTGAGGCGACAGAAGGAGTAAAGTTACTCTCTCAGATTACGTTTGATAATTATGTCTGTTGCTACAGTATGAGAATGACTGATGTTCTATAATGTGTAATAATATCTTATATTTGATGTATAAATACACTTAAAAGTCATTCTGACGACCGTCTTAATGTTGTGAACAAAGTAGGTTGATTTATATTTAATTTATAAACTCTTCAGGTTGTAAATGTGACTCTGAATAAAGAGAAGATGTATAATTTTATATCACAACAACTGATAATGTCGTTCTTTCACCCTCATCGTTCGACGATGATATGACGACGTGAAACATTACAGGTGATAATCAATCCCTCACACAACTGCACACCGTGTGGCGATGAGGTCACACCGTGTGGCGATGAGGTCACACCAGCAGCCCGTCAGCAGCGATTACTGCGTGAGTCCTCGGCACTTATGGGTCGGACCGCATCCTCACACTCGGCATTTCCTTTTCATCTCGATTACACACCTGTGAAGTTTAATGACTGTGTTTGACGAGGTTGTGACGCTGCTGCACTGACAGAGTCTGACCACAGAGACGCAGACAGGCAGACAGACAGACAGGGTGAAGACACCAGCTGCAGGACAGTGGACAGAATTTCTTGTTATTTATCTTCAGTGATAACTCTTTTCTAGCACGTCAGGCTGCTGATGTGGCGCTACATCATATCTTCTCCACTGGAAGGAGACTCCTTGTATCAGGTTTCCTTGTACACTTGGTCACCAGTGTTTTATCTACCACAGGGTACCAACTTAATAACAATGTGTTAGGCAGTAAACTCTGTGTTTCTCACCCTGTCTGTCAGCTAGACTTGTAGTTCTCGAGACCGGTCTCGGTCTCAAGACCACTTTTCCGTGGTCTTGGTCTTGTCACGGCCTCGACAGTCTTGGTCTTGGTCTTGATACTCTCTGGTCTTGGTAGTGTCTTGGTCTCGGTTTTCTTGACTACAAGTCTCCTCAAGACATAAATGCATTCATGATGTAGTCTGCCTTTTGTTCTACAGTTTGAATGTATATGTTCATGTATCTGTTCTGTGTGATGTCTGTGTTATATTGTTCTTGTCCCACTGAACTACAGCTACAACTACAACTTGATAAAGTGTGTTATAATTGAGATGCCATTGCACACATCAAGGTGACCAGTTCTTCCTCTTGTTAATGGACAATTTGAAGTACAATTTTGTACTATTTGTACTATAAACTATTTGTATTTTGCATTTAATTTAATGCATTTTTTGGTGCACCTGCGTGCGGGTTCTACAACTCATGCAAAATGGCAAAAAACTAGTCTTTTTTTGGTCTCGGTATCGGTCTCGGTCTCGAGCTGAACAAGTCTTGGTCTTGACTTGGTCTTGGTCTTGGTCTTGATACTCTCTGGTCTTGGTAGTGTCTTGGTCTCGGTTTAAGCGGTCTTGACTACAAGTCTACTGTCAGCACACGACCCTCGACTCATGATTCACCCTCCTGGACCTGCAGATACAGACAACCTGTCCGTCTGCACACACTGCAAGTCCACTGGATTATTTATAAAAGTGCAGATTATAAATGTAAAATGTAAATCTCAGCAGTAAACATTCAGTTCCTCACCTGGTTTGACCACTAGGTGTCAGTGCAGGCGAGCACAGAGGAAACGTGTTATTGGCTGTATTGTTACATAACTGCTGATCATCACTGAACATCAGGAGCTAATGATGAGTAAAGACGGTGCATAAATAGTTTATTATAATATAAATATTATCAGGTTGGTTTTCATGGTGAAATATAATAGAAAAATAGATGAGAGCTTTTTATCAGTTTGATTTAAAGTAACATAAATCCTTCACATGCAGTTTATATTATTATTCTTACAGTAACAGATCAGGTCCAAGTGCAGAGACTTCTTCTCTGGAGGAAATGCTGAGTGTGTCTGCAGCCAGCAGGCCGGGCCGGACCGGGCCGGGCTCGGTGCCAGAGGGATGCGGGATGGTGCAGGATGAGGAGGAGGAGGAGGAGGAGGAGGAGGAAGAGTGGGGGAGGTGATGGGGGTGCACAGATGCCATGTGCCTTTACATAACAGCAGCTGGCTCCAGATACAATTGGATGAGAACCGCTGGCCGCAGCAGCGGCAGCGGCAGCGGCAGCAGCGGCAGCATCATCCGCTCTGTGCCGCATTGCCCCGGGCCGCGAGACAATAACATGGCCGCGGAGGGAGGGAGGGCGGGGGGTGGGGGGTGTTTACCTCAACGTGCTGCAGCAGTGTGAGCATCACAACACATCTAAAGTGTGTGTGAGGGGGAAAAGGGTGTGTGTGTGTGTGTGTCGGCTCTACCTGTCGCCGTCCGGTAGGCGGTGATAACGGGGGTGTGTGTGTGATGGCGCGGCGGGGGGGCGGAGCCGCTCGGACATGAGTAAATGACGTCAGCGCCCAGGTCGCCGAGCAGTGAAACAAACATGGCGACAGAATGGAGCGGGCAGCAGGGTTACATTCTCACCGTCATTATCTTCCTGTGGAGCGCCGTCGGCGGCCGGACGGAGACGGCGGCGGCGGCGGCGGCCGCGGGGCCCGGCCGGGGCGGCGGCGGCAGCCAGGTGCTCGGCATGCGGCTGGAGAGGAGCGACAAGCCGGCCAGCACCACTGACGACGGTGTCATCCAGGTGACTGAGGAGAGCACCGTGCAGCTCCGGTTTTACGGGGTGCAGCTCCACTCGGGCGCCTGGACGCAGATCCGCTTCACGGAGCTGACGGACGGCGCGGACGAAGCGGAGGAGGAGGAGGAGGCGGCGGCGGCGGCGGCGAGAGGCGGCAGCGGCATGATGGAGGCGCCCGACAGGACTTGTGTTGATTTCACGAAGGACATCAGCATCGGGAACTTCATGAACGTCAGCAACCGAGGCACGTCCGGAGTCATCACCCTGAATATCAAGCCGCTCCGCAAGAGCGAGCCGCAGAAGGAGTACGCCCTGTGCACGCCGGGGGATGGAGGCGCCGCGTGGGTGCAGCTGGGGAGCAGCGACGGCAGGCTGCTGGTGCTGGAGGAGAAGAAGTCCCTGCTGCCCCTCTGGCTGCAGGCCATCCTCATCTCCTGCCTGCTGGTGCTGTCCGGGATGTTCAGCGGCTTGAACCTGGGGCTGATGGCGCTGGACCCGATGGAGCTGCGCATCGTGCAGAGCTGCGGCACCGACAAGGAGAAGAAGTACGCGCGCAAGATCGAGCCCATCCGCAGCAAGGGGAACTACCTGCTCTGCTCGCTGCTGCTGGGGAACGTGCTGGTGAACACCACCCTCACCATCCTGCTGGACGACCTGATCGGCTCGGGTCTGGGCGCCGTGGTGGCCTCCACCGTCGGGATCGTGATCTTCGGCGAGATCGTCCCGCAGGCGCTGTGCTCGCGCCACGGGCTCGCGGTGGGCGCCAACACCATCATGGTGACCAAGCTGTTCATGCTGCTCACCTTCCCGCTGTCCTTCCCCGTCAGCAAGCTGCTGGACGTGCTGCTGGGCCAGGAGATCGGCACCGTGTACAACCGGGAGAAGCTGGTGGGGATGCTGAAGGTGACGGAGCCCTACAACGACCTGGTGAAGGAGGAGCTCAACATGATCCAGGGCGCGCTGGAGCTCCGCACCAAGACCGTGGAGGACGTGATGACCCCGCTGGGGAACTGCTTCATGATCCAGGCGGACGCCGTGCTGGACTTCAACACCATGTCCGAGATCATGGAGAGCGGCTACACGAGGATCCCGGTGTACGACGACGAGAGGTCCAACATCGTGGACATCCTGTACGTGAAGGACCTGGCCTTCGTGGACCCGGACGACTGCACCACCCTGAAGACCATCACCAAGTTCTACAACCACCCGGTGCACTTCGTGTTCCACGACACCAAGCTGGACGCCATGCTGGAGGAGTTCAAGAAAGGTGTGTGTGTGTGTGTGTGTGTGTTCATCACTGATTCATCAGCAGGTTCCTCAGAGGATCAGCTGTTCTGTGGTTCTGTGGTTCTGCTCAGCCACCATCACCACATCCACACCAGAGCTGCACTGATCCCTCGATCAATCAATTAGTTCATGATAAGAAAATCAGTTATCAGCTGTTTTATCGATCATTTGCCTCTGAAATGTGAGGATTTGTGGCCTTTTGTTGTCATTTGTGACGGTAAATGACGAGTCTTTGGACGGTTGGTTGGGAATTTTGGTAGATTTTGACCGTTAGCTGATAAAAACAGCTGTTATTGATCGATCACAGATTATCAGTAAGTGTTTTTCCAGTTTTCTTGGATATGCAAACTTTTATTTTTCAGTAGAAGCCGACCAGAACTGGATTTATCAATGAATCATCTTCCATACTGATCCCTTCAGTGTGGTTATCAAGCAGTTGGTAGGAACCCCGAATTATTGATTATATGTCACATTCTGAGTTGGTGGGCAGAGCGACAGGGATCTGGGGATCATTTTTACTACGGAAGCCCGGAGAGACAATTTAAAAACAGAGTGGAGGAGTTCAAGAAAGGTGTGTGTGTGTGTGTGTGTGTGTGTGTGTGTGTGTGTGTGTGTGTGTGTGTGTGTGTGTGTTCATCACTGATTCATCAGCAGGTTCCTCAGAGGATCAGCTGTTCTGTGGTTCTGTGGTTCTGCTCAGCCACCATCACCACATCCACACCAGAGCTGCACTGATCCCTCGATCAATCAATTAGTTCATGATAAGAAAATCAGTTATCAGCTGTTTTATCGATCATTTGCCTCTGAAATGTGAGGATTTGTGGCCTTTTGTTGTCATTTGTGACGGTAAATGACGAGTCTTTGGATGGTTGGTTGGGAATTTTAGTAGATTTTGACTGTTAGCCGATAAAAACAGCTGTTATTGATCGATCACAGATTATCAGTAAGTGTTTTCCAATTTTCTTGGATATGCAAACTTTTATATTTTAGTAGAAGCCGACCAGTACCGGACTTATCAATGAATCAGCTGGTGTACAAACATCTTCCATACTGATCCCTCCATTAATCAATTAGTTCATGATAAGAAAATCAGCTGTTTTGATAATCCATAAATCGTTTTATCGATCATTTGCCTCTGAAATATGAGGATTTGTGGCCTTTTGTTGTCATTTGTGACGGTAAATGACGAGTCTTTGGACGGTTGGTTGGGAATTTTGGTAGATTTTGACCGTTAGCTGATAAAAACAGCTGTTATTGATCGATCACAGATGATCAGTAAGTGTTTTTCCAGTTTTCTTGGATATGCAAACTTTTATTTTTTAGTAGAAGCCGACCAGTACCGGACTTATCAATGAATCAGCTGGTGTACAAACATCTTCCATACTGATCCCTCCATTAATCAATTAGTTCATGATAAGAAAATCAGCTGTTTTGATGATCCATAAATCGTTTTATCGATCATTTGCCTCTGAAATGTGACGATTTGTGGCCTTTTGTTGTCATTTGTGACGGTAAATGACGAGTCTTTGGACGGTTGGTTGGGAATTTTGGTAGATTTTGACCGTTAGCTGATAAAAACAGCTGTTATTGATCGATCACAGATTATCAGTAAGTGTTTTTCCAATTTTCTTGGATATGCAAACTTTTATTTTTTAGTAGAAGCCGACCAGAACTGGATTTATCAATGAATCATCTTCCATACTGATCCCTTCAGTGTGGTTATCAAGCAGTTGGTAGGAACCCCGAATTATTGATTATATGTCACAGTCTGAGTTGGTGGGCAGAGCGACAGGGATCTGGGGATCATTTTTACTACGGAAGCCCGGAGAGACAATTTAAAAACAGAGTGGAGGAGTTCAAGAAAGGTGTGTGTGTGTGTGTGTGTGTGTGTGTGTTCATCACTGATTCATCAGCAGGTTCCTCAGAGGATCAGCTGTTCTGTGGTTCTGTGGTTCTGCTCAGCCACCATCACCACATCCACACCAGAGCTGCACTGATCCCTCGATCAATCAATTAGTTCATGATAAGAAAATCAGTTATCAGCTGTTTTATCGATCATTTGCCTCTGAAATGTGAGGATTTGTGGCCTTTTTTTGTCATTTGTGACGGTAAATGTACGAGTCTTTGGACGGTTGGTTGGGAATTTTGGTAGATTTTGACTGTTAGCCGATAAAAACAGCTGTTATTGATCGATCACAGATCATCAGTAAGTGTTTTTCCAATTTTCTTGGATATGCAAACTTTTATTTTTTAGTAGAAGCCGACCAGTACCGGACTTATCAATGAATCAGCTGGTGTACAAACATCTTCCATACTGATCCCTCCATTAATCAATTAGTTCATGATAAGAAAATCAGCTGTTTTGATGATCCATAAATCGTTTTATCGATCATTTGCCTCTGAAATGTGAGGATTTGTGGCCTTTTTTTGTCATTTGTGACGGTAAATGACGAGTCTTTGGACCGTTGGTTGGGAAATTAGTAGTTTTTCTGACTGTTAGCTGATAAAAACAGCAGTTATTGATCGATCACAGATTATCAGTAAGTGTTTTTCCAATTTTCTTGGATATGCAAACTTTTATTTTTCAGTAGAAGCCGACCAGAACTGGATTTATCGATGAATCATCTTCCATACTGATCCCTTCAGTGTGGTTATCAAGCAGTTGGTAGGAACCCCGAATTATTGATTATATGTCGTATTCTGAGTTGGTGGGCAGAGTGAGAGAGTTGAGAGAGTCAGATGAGGGAACAGGGGATCATTTTTACTACGGAAGCCCGGAGAGACAATTTAAAAACAAAGTGGAGGAGTTCAGTCAGGCTGCACGATCTGCTCAGAAGCTCATATTACAGTTATTCTGAAAAACAAACCAACATGTCTTCTTACATCTGGAGAAGGAGACTTGTAGACCAGGACATCGAGGTATCTGCTTTATTAGTCGATCGTCTTCAACTAGATTCAAGATATTATACTTTTGGCTGTTTTTGGATGGATTGTGCAGCCGTAGAGCTCCAAAAGTTGATCTTAAAACACAGGTTGAGATAACAATTTAGATCAGAAATTGGATTGGATGTTTGCTTTTGGCCCCTTGTCCACCTTCAAGTTCTAGTTTGGGCCCCTGGACTGAACGATTAATCCATTTAATCACGAAAATTAAGATGAAAATAATGGTCAGTCGCAGCTCTGATCCACACCACCCTCTCCCTTCCTCCTCCCGGCAGCAGCAGCTCTGTCCGTATCGATCAGAACTATTGACGGCTGGAACATCGCAGCCTACATTCACACACACAGAAGTGCAGGAAACACATGTGATGGACGTCCAGACTGAGCGTGTTCAGTGATGATGCTCACGTGTCGCTGCATGTGTGGAGTCGCTGGTCAAATCTGATGAAAAGACAAAAGTACAAGCACCTTGTTTTAGTACATAACTCGAGTAAATGTACTTAGTTACATTCCACCACTGGTTATAATCCGGCAGCAGCTTCAGAGTTATTCTGCACCACGGCCACTAAACATAAACTACAAGCAGAGATCTTAAACTTTATCATGTTCAGACCCAAAAATCAATATTTATTGTGTCACAGGTAGGACAGGACTCACCTGTGGTACTCAACTACACTTTGAGGTACTTTACTCGACTATCTTCTGCTGTATATTTATATTTCATCACATGTCGGAGGTAAAATTGTACTTTTTTATTCCACTATATGTGTTTAATAACTTTAGTGAACCAACAGATTGAGATTAATAGCACAAAATATAATTAATCCAAAATAAATGATGATGTATTTTCATAAATTAACACAAAATAAGGATTAATTGATATGCAGCAGGGTGTGAAGCAGCTTTAATCAGCTCCACCTTCAGCAGCTGCAACATTAAAGTGATGAACGCAACAATGTATCAATAATTATTACTCATTAAGACAATATGTGATCTGAAATGGGCCTTTCTGTTTCTTCAGTGGCAGTAAACAAGTTTTATTCTCCAACGTGTCAGGATGAAGTAGATGTAGATTACACGATGTGACGGCTGTAGAATAGTGACACCGTCTGCGAAAACCTCCCGGGAAGATGAAGCTGACAGCCGGGAAGCATCTCCGTCTGCTCTCACGTCGGCGTTTAAAACTCATTGAATGAATAAAACTCGTGTTTTTCTCTCGTGTTGACGGTCGTCGTCAGGAAAACGGAAACGATCGTGTCATCTTTGTGACGGCGGCGCCAACAGTGACACCAACTTGGAAAAGCTGTCTGTTCCCAGGATACAAGTCAGATTTTTGAATGCAGGACTTTTACTTGTAACAGAGTATTTCTACAATGTAGTATTACTTATTTTACACAAGTGAACGTTTGAGTAATTCCTCCACTGGTGGCATTAACCTGACGGCTCTCACAGCTTCTTTCTCAACCTGTAAAATGATTAAATGTGAATTTATTTAAGAATCAAAACCATTTAAGGATAATATCAAGTTACAAAATGAATTTTAAACAAACAGTTTGAGTTTGTCGCACTTTACTTTATTGCTTAATCACAATTATGATGATGATTATATTAGTTCCCAAAAGGAAAAGAAACGGAGCAGCTGCTTTATTATAATCTCACAAACCGTTCAGTCCTGACCGACGTGAAACTTGATATATATTTAATAACACTTAGACGTTAGAATTCAATACTGTACACGAAGTCTCAGGTTTAATACGACGGTTTACCCTGAAACTACCACAGTACAACAATATAAGACTATTTATCAACACACACAACAAACGCTGCTTTCACAGTCGACCTCTGATCTCAGATCTCAGCACCTTTTCTGTTAGTCAAATATGGTCAAATACACTAAAAATAATATAAATGTTATGTGTTAATTTCCCTTTTTATTTGCTTTGCCCAATTATTTGTATAAATCCAGTCGTAGACGGACGAGTCGCCTTGAATCACTTGTTTGCATATCAATGCTTCGGCTGTCGTCTGCAGACTCGGAGCATAATTCCAGCCGTCGAGCTGCGTGAACATCACAAACAGCTGTGGCTATTTATAGCAGATATGTTCTCATCGATTCATCACAAATACACCAAAGAGTTATTGTTGTCCGGTCGTCAGCGTCAGACCTCAGAGAGGCGATCGATAGTTTACAGCTCTCACACCCAAACAGACCCAGATGATAATCGATGATACAGAAGTTATTAACGTCTGAATGTCGTGTTTAAACCCAAATAAATTCAGTTTACGATCGATGTGACAGAGAAAAGTATCAAAGCTTCACAGTTTATCAGCTGGAAAGTTGAGTTTGGGGGATTTTGTCTCGATGAAAGTCAGAAGAAGACATGAACTTGAAGGTTGAAGCGTGTTAGTCAGCTGATGTTCATTCTGCTGAAGTGCCTTTGAGCAGACTGTGAACCTGCTGCAGGCCGACCGACCGTGACCTCTGACCCTGTTCTCTGTGGAGGGAACACAGCTGACATCAGGTCAGTGTGCTCTGCTCTCAGACCAGCTGATGATGATGATGATGATGATGATGAAACATGAGTCATCACCACTCGACCGACCCGACGGGCCGACAGGCCCGACAGGCCCGACAGGCCCGGCTCTGTTCGGTTGGGACAGTGGCTGCTCACATGCTGATGTTAGCTGGACGATGACTCATAACACAGATCAACACTGATGTCATGTCCAGGTCTTCTCTGTCGTTATAAAGCTTCGTCACAGCACTTGAGTCTTTTTTTTATGGCGTGGTTGGAGTTGGTCCTCAGTGGACTTCTTTAGAAAGTTCAGTCTTGAAGCTCTTTCTGTGTTTTTGTCTTGAATGCACTCTTGTTGTTTTTTCTATGCAGATACAGTAAGTTTAATGGTCCAAACTGCATGTTTCTTTAATTGAAAAAAGGTAAAATTGTGCCAAATATGTGCATCAGAGTCTTCAACAAACCTGCGGAGAAACACTCATCATCATCATGATTTAAAATAAAATGCAAGAATTCCCTTTAAAATCACGTCTCGTATCACAAATTCTTTCTTTTCTTATTACTTTTCTTATTTTTATCATTTCTAAAGCCTCCTGTGGACAAGTGTTGTGTTTTAGCACACGTGCTAAAACACTTAAAACAATACATCTGGTTTGTCCAATGTAATTGTGATGTCCACATCAAATAAACAAAATAAATAAATAAATAAAAATCTCAATATCAGCTGCTCTGAGTCAGCACTATCTCTCCGTTTTATTTATCAGTGCTTCTGAAAAACTTCTCTAAAGAGTTATTATTCTGTGAGCTTACAATAAAACTACATCTCCCATTAAATAAGTTTACCAGCACGGTTCATCTTTAAAGTCATGTTTCTGTGATCTGTCCTGCTGTTCTCACCGACGTGTCTGTCCTTGTCCTCCTAACCCCTCGACTCGCTCGTCAGCGTTTAATCCGTGATAGTCAGCGGGCTTCTGGGAAATGGAGTTCATTCATACCTGCTTAAAACCCAACATGACGTGTGTCAGTGAGTCAGCGAGGCTCTGCTACGAGCCTTTACTCTGTTATTTGCATTATTTCAAATTATGAAATCAGTTCTTTTGAATAAGGTGTGGAGCGAAACGTGTTTCTCTTCGGCCTCCTGCCTTTTAATGTCACACAGCTTCAACTTTTAAGGGTTTAAAAGTCATCGTAGGACCGACATATTACTTAAATACTGCGTTAATGTTAAGTTTAAGACTTTATGTTGATGAAGGTTCTCAGTCAAAGTGCTGTATTGTAGAAAACTGGACATGTTTCAACTATCAGGAGGGGAGTCGCAGGGTTTTAAACAGAGTTCCTGAGTTAGATTAATTGATTAGGTGGCGCCACAGTAGCTCAGCTGGTGGAGCATCCAGACGCTGTATCTCTGCTGCAGCAGTCGAGGGTTCGAGTCCGCCCTGTGGCCTCTCTCATCCCAGCTCCTGTCATCTCTCAGCCGTCCAATCAGACCAGTTGTTTGGTTCATACAGTGTCAGAAAATGGTGAAAAGTTCCCAATCGAGCCCAAGATGACGTCCTGAAATGTCTCGTTTTGTCCACAACCCCAAAAATATTCAGTTTACTGACACAGAAGAGGACAGAAACCAAAGATATTCACATTTAAGAAGCTGGAATCAGAATTTTTGACTTTTTCTTGAACTGATTATTCGATTATCGACATATTTGGTGATAAATCTAATAGTTAACACCTAATTAATTATCTGATCATTGCAGCTGTTATTTTCTCCTGTGTGGTCCGACAGAGCGAACAGGGATCCATCAGCCTCGTACCTGAATAAACACCTGAGCTTTCGGCCCTGCTTCAGGCTTTCAGAGGAGCGTTTCTTGACATTAATGTTATTTTGGGACTCGTTCCACACACATGCAGACGCAGCAGCAGCATCACTGCGGAGGACAGAAATAGACGCCGCCGGTGTCTTGACGGCGAGTCGCTGTGACAGGTTTCCGTCCCGGCCGCCTCGCCGGATAATGTGCCTTCGCTCAGCCGTCATTAGCTGCCACCAGCGGTCAGCAGTCGGTGTACAACACGCTCGCTAAGCCGGAGCATAAGCACAACACTCTTATAGGTTTGTTTTTTAATGAGGCGAGCTCAGGAGAACAGAGCCAGGAGGGGATTAATCTGTTGTTCCTCTTTCTTCCCACCACATCCCTCTTTCTTCTTCTTCTCCTCCCTCCAGACTCTCCTCTTTATCTCATTTTTGGCAGCTCTTCCAAAGCCGTAAGTCCGGCCTGCGCTATATTAAGGCATCAATCTGTCCTCTCCCAGCAGCAGTCGGGGGTTTAAATCCACCGACAGATCGAACGCCGCCTTCCAAATAGGAAAAAAAAAACAAGAGAGGATGTTTTGATGTGTTTGAAAGCCGGCTGCTGGAGTTTAGTCTCCACTTCTTCTCCTCCCTCGTGCTCGACGCTGCCCTACTTTCCCCGACAGTTGATTTCTTAACAGTTTGTGGCTCGTAAAGTGATGATTCACACTCTGGTTGTAACCTTCAGCTGATCTCTCTCTCCTCCAGGTAAATCCCACCTGGCCATCGTCCAGAAGGTGAACAACGAGGGGGAGGGCGATCCGTTCTACGAGGTGCTCGGCCTGGTCACGCTGGAGGACGTCATCGAGGAGATCATCAAGTCGGAGATCCTGGACGAGTCCGACCTTTACAGTGAGTCAGCGCTTTTCTGGCCGGCGGCCACGACACAGAAACCAACGTCATCGACGCACACACACACACACACACACACACAGACACACACACACATGATGTCCTCGAGATGTTTGACCTCGTGAAGATAAAGCTGCGTATTTAAAGCAACATTATGCAACTGTTTGACCTATTTTCACAGTTTACTTTAACACGTGACGACATCACGTCTTACAGACCCGCGATATGACAGTCGTAGGGGGCCAGTTTCTACATAATGTTGCTTTAAGATTGTGAATATTCTCATTCATCCAGGTCATAGTTATCTCAAGGAAATTTAATCGAAAGCAACTGGATTTGGTTTTTGTCTTGAAGACGTTTCACCTCTCATCCGAGAGGCTTCATCAGTTCCTGCTCGCTTGACTAGGCTGGGACTAGTCAAAAAACAAAACAAATCCAGTTGCTTTCGATTCAATTTCCTTGAGATAATGTTGCTTTAAGAGGTGAAAACTTGACACGTACACCAATTTTAATCCGAAGTGTGTGTGGGGAGGTTGTGTTTCTTGGTGGGGTTCAGAGTCTTGTTGTCACCAGCAGAGACTTTTTTTTGTTTGTTTTCGTCAGTCGTCTTCTGTTCTGTGTCAGATTTGTCTTGGAGTGAAACCTTTGTGATTGAAACTCCTCACAGATTGAGCGAACAGGTCGACTTCAGAGTGTTTTCTGGCCGTCTTGAACCTACTGAACGGTCCTTTGTCTTCTCTCGTTCCTCCGCAGCCGACAACCGAAACAGGAAAAAGGTCGACCCCAACAAAAACAAGCCGGACTTCTCGGCCTTCAAGCACGACGCCGACAGCAAAGTGAAGATCTCTCCTCAGCTCATGCTGGCGGCTCATCGCTTCCTGGCCACAGGTGACGCTAATCTCACGGCACAGATTCGTTTCGGTGTCGTTCAGCAGACTGTTTCTCTGCAGCCTCCGGTGGATTAACAGCGGTCACTGTGGGGCCGATGCGTGCTGACCTCGAGGTCAAGATTTAACCCAATTAGCCTCTCGGTGTTGATTTAAATGGTTCTATATCTGGATGTGTGGGGTGATGTTTGTTCAAGGGTCAGTTCAATCAATATTTTAAACATGAATGGTAATAAAATCAGAGTTTATATACTTAGTTTCAGGCAGAAATAGATCAGAATCATCAATAAAACCTGAGCTGTAGAGATAAAGAGGGAATGTTTGTGCTTTTTAAGCCACGACAGGATGAAATCTGCTTTCTAAAATAACAAAACGTGACGTGTTGTTCTGTGTCGCCGTGTCCTCGACCCAGAGGTGAGCCTGTTCAGCCCGTTCCAGATCACGGAGAAGGTCCTGCTGAGGGTCCTCAGACACCCGGACGTCATCCAGGAGCTCAAGTTCAACGAGAGCGACAAGCGCTCGCCGCAGCACTTCCTGTACCAGCGGGGCAAACCTGTCGACTACTTTATACTCATCCTGCAGGTACACACACACACACACACACACACACACACACACACACACACACACACACACACACACACACACACACACACACAGCACCATCTCCTGGTGTTACATCACCATCACAAACAATATATTATACATCCTCCAAAAACACCTTCACTTAAATCTGTACCAATATTTTGTTGTCTAGAACGCTAGCTGCACGGCTAACCGAGCTAACTAGCTAACAGCAGCTGCAGCTAGCAGTTATTCTGGTGATATACTGCCCCCTTGTTTTGAGTATGAATCAAACAGGTGGACAGTTCTTTCATATTGTACCTTTTTAAATAAATGTTGTGACACTAAAGAAAGGAAATATTTACGTATACGTCCTGTATTAAAGGGTAACTCCACCAATTTTACACATCAAAGTGTGTTTACAGGCTTACAGGTAGCCAGAGGAAGCTGCGTGTAATCTGATAAACTGCCTCCAGTGATGTCACTCAGCGGCTAAATTGCATTGTGGGTAATGTAGGCACTGAGTTTTGAAAATTAAAAAGAATATATGGAGTAGAAAAGGTGATATCTCTGGTTCTACTGTATCGATTTTGATCATTTGTTTGGAAAAACCTGGCGCCTACATTACCCACAATGCAACTCAGTCACAATCAGATTAAAGGCAGCTTTCATACTAGGTTTTTATACTATTATTACACATATTCAGACCTGTAAACACACCTTAATGTGTCAGATTGGTGGATTTAACGTCCTGAAGACGGAGAATAACGTTGATGATGATGATGAAAACATCGTCCACCTTCACACTGCGGCTGGTAGAAGATTAAGGTTGGAACAAGTTGATCCCGGGTCACCACGTCAGTCTGCAGGAGCATTAGCACGCGAGCAGGTCGACCTTTTAAGACTCTAGAAGGTTTCTTAAGATGTTGTTTTTTTCCACTAAAAAACAACCGTGGTGATTTTAATCTTTGTCACAGCTGACAGCCAAAACACAAAGTATTCTCACAACAGACGAAGAAAAACATGAAATCTTCACGTTACAGGAGCTGGAGTTTGGTAATATTTGTAATTTGTGCTAAAAACAACAACTTAAATGATCATGAAAGATATTAAAACCTGAAGAAAAAGCAAAAACACATAGTTTACTGATAAAAACACATGTGTCACATTATGAAAATATGTGTGGATGCTAATTAGCTAATCCACTAATTAACTGAGCTCTAATTACATGCTTTATTTTAAAAACCGTTGGGACCGGGTTTTATATCAATGTGCAGAAAAGCTTCAAAATAAAACGTCCCTGAAAGGTTTTAACAAAATAAAACAGACGCTCAGATGAGTTAACAAACAGACATTATGATGTAAATGTGCTGGAGTTAGAGGGGCTCCTCAGCGTGAACGACCTTCACTAATAGATCCTCTTACGTAAGACGGAGGCGAGCGACGGGGGAGAGGAGGGGATTGAAGGGGTTAAGGAGGATGGAGGAGGAAAGAAAAGCAGATGAGAGGAGACCAGCAGCCGAGCAGCAGATGGAGAGAGGAGTAAACAGCAGAGAGGAGCCGAGGGATGAAGGCAGCGGAGAGGAGGACGAGCTGTCCGTCAGTAAATCCCTCCTCTGCACCAGGAAGAGCCGAGCGCAGCGCCGAGCTGAGGCAGCAGAGAGGCAGAGAGGGAGGAAGCTGCTGCTGCTGCTTCACGTGTGAACACCGACACGCCAACAGTGAATATTAAATCACAGCCGGATCGCTCTCATCCTTTAATCCCCCGTTAGGATTTATAATGTGAAGCTACTCGCTGCTTCTCCAGGATTCATCCTCTGTGTTTTGATGTTTTCATGCCTGACACCTGACAAAATGTGGTGGTCAAAGGTCAAGGTCACTACCACCTCACAGGTCATGTTTGTGGCCATAACGCAAGAAAATTTCACACAAAACGTCCACATTGCCACATTTCCTCGAAAAAGTTGTTATTTTGTGACACATTTGGATTAATGATGCTTAAAACAACATTATTTTCCTTTAACACAGCTCATTCTCAGTCGTGTGAAGACATTAATCAGCAGAATTACAAGACGAATAGTCTCGTTTATAGCATCGTTACTTCACGTTTCGTTCCTTTTGTCAAGCTACAAACATTTTTAAAGGCCCAGACTTCCTCACTTTCATTTAATCTTGACGTCATTTGTCATAATGTCATAATCCACATCACAACGACCTCCTGCTGTTAACCTACACGCTGAAAATGTTGAGTTATTCTGACACTGACCTGTTCGCTAATGTCACAAACATCAACAAGCCAGCAGCTGTTACCTTTTTCTTTCGCTGGCATTTATCCATTTTAATGCCAGAACTCACTAACCTGACTCTCGCCAGATGCATTTCGCTCCGCCTAGCTCCACTCACATCCATCTGGGATCGCTCCCGTTGGGAGGGATTTCGGCACCAGATTTTATGGTCGAGCCAATCAGGACCGCCGGGCGGGAGTTTCATAGATGTGACGTAGCGGAGAAGCGACTGTTTTGATTCAGACAACAATGGCGGCTCGCATCGAGGAAGCAAGCGTCAACATTGATGCTGCTGTTTCATCCGTGTTGTCCAATCTACCCAATATGTTTTCGTTAAAAGAACGTCGCTCTCATCGACGTCACAGGTTGGTTTCGATGTGAGTGGTTGAAGTAGCACGTCAGTAAAGATGACAGACAAGTGGTTTATCCAATCATATGCAAGGATTTTTGATAAGGCCCAGCCTTCTGAAACACATCTCCAATGGAGCGATCCCAGATGGATGAGTGGAGCGAGGCGGAACGAAATTCATCTGGCGAGAGTCAGGTTAAGGACTCAACTCCACATCTGCAAAACCAGTGTTTGGTTTAAAAGTCATGCAGACGATCCAGAGGAACTGGAGCTGCAGCCTTCTCCTCTCAGCAGACCAGATCTGCACAACACAGGACGGTCTTTAACAAAACATCAACACTGTTGTTAGACCTCGATCTGCTGATAATGTTGGATCTTACACATTATCCCTTTAAGCTGCAGACACAACTGTTCTTGAGGTAAAAGAAGCAGCTCTAGTGGCGACTTTGGAGAAGTGTTGGCATGTTTTTCCAGTTTTTGAAATATCGTTGTCACATTCCTGTTAGTTAGATAATTACTGAATAGTGAGGAATCGTCCACTCTCGAGCTCGATTTATAGTTTTGTGGCGAGATGTTAAAGTCGTCACCTGACCTCAAGGATGCGTCCATGTATGCAAACTGTTAATGTAGCATCAACACAACCTTGAGCTGTCAGCCTGCACACACACATCCGTCACACAGTCTCCTTCAGTGTGCCATCGTTCATTTTAAGTGTCCAGCCCAGTGTGTGTGTGTGTGTGTGTGTGTGTGTGTGTGTGTGTTAATGTTTGTGTAGCATGGCTCTTGTGTTTTGTAAGTGTGTGTTTGAACCGGGAGGCTTTGTTGTCGACACCTGAGGTGTGGATGAAGTGACTTCAGACACCCAGCAGGACACCTGAGCACCGCTGCTCCTGTTCCACCGCTGAACAACACATCTACCTGTGTGTGTGTGTGTGTGTGTGTGTGTGTGTGTGTGTGTGTGTGTGTGTGTGTGTGTGTGTGTGAGGTAAAGAGACACTGGAGCGGAGCACCTGTGGCAGGATGTAATATTTATAGGACGTCAAAGTGTTTCTGTTACCTGCCACAGGAGACGACTGCTGGAGTCTGCACAACACACACACACACACACACGAGTGTATTACACACTGTGAGATAAATGGGCTTATTACACAAAATGTCCTCTGTGTGTGTGTGTGTGTGTGTGTGTGTGTGTGTGTGTGTGTTTCAGGGGCGAGTGGAGGTGGAAGCCGGAAACGAAAACATGAAGTTTGAAACCGGCCCGTTCTCTTACTACGGAGTCATGGCTCTCAGCTCGCCATCGCTGGGTGAGACCACACACACACACACACACACACACACACACACACACACACACACACACACACACACACACACACACACACTGTTGTACACACACTCACGGATATAATAACAGTCTTTCAGATGTTCAGTAAACACACTCTGTCCTGTCCTGCATTTGAGAAACTTTGAAGATGGACTCCCTGTCTGCCAAACTGTCTTATTTCCCTGAGCTGCCGACACACACACACACACACACACACACACACACACACACACACGCACACACACACACACGGTTGGCGTTGCTAATTACAGACATCCTTAATTGTCACAGTGATTGTTCTCGGTGTGGACGACACTTAATAATTCAGATTTGACCCAGAAGCCCTGATGTGAGCGCTGTGAAGAGACGGACCCAGTTTCTCACTGATCTAGTAGAAAAACCTGCTGCCTACGTTACCCACAATGCACCTCCGCTGCTGAGTGACGTCACTGAAGGGCAGTTTATCAGATTACATGCAGCTTCAGAAGACTTTATGCCACTTTATTAACACTTTAAGGTGTAAAATGGGCGGAGTCGCCCTTTAAAGGCTCAAAAGCCTGAACTGAAACGATCCGAGACGTTCTGTCTGTTTCCACAAAGTGCTGCGTCAGAGAGCAGTTTGTGTTTGAGTCAATAGGCTTAGTCCAAATAGGGAAACACTTACTGCCGTCTGAGTTTGTCTCCTGCCGTCTGAGCCGACAGCTGATCGACCGCAGAGACGAGAGACGGATCGACCTGAGGCCTCGACATGTTTTCATCCTCAGATTTCATGTAGGAGAGTTTGTTTGTACCGGAGCTTTATGTGGTTGTTTGTTTCAGCTTTTACGTTTAGCAGCGACAAATACTTCAAAACCCTTTTATTGAACATGACAGACATTCAGTCAGAGGTCTCTGTCTCTCTCAGCGAGGTCGACGAGAGCGATGGAGTGGAAGCTTCAGCTTCACTCTGCAGGTGTAAAAGGAGGCAGGTGTTGAATGATGTAATCCTACCTGAGAGGCCACAGAGCAGCTGCTGCTGTGAAGCATCACTGCTGGTTCAGCCGGAGGAGAAACTCTGGTGACTCCTGCTGGTCCAGCAGCAACATGACCGCTGTTTAAACATGTCTCTTCTTCTTCTTCTTCTTCTTCTTCTTCTTCTTCTTCTTCTTCTTCTTCTTCTTCTTCTTCTTCTTCTTCTTTCTTCTTCTTCTTCTTCTTCTTCTTCTTCTTCTTCTTCTTCTTCTTCTTCTTCTTCTTCTTCTTCTTCTTCTTCTTCTTCTTCTTCTTCTCTTCTTCTTCTTCTTCTTCTTCTTCTTTCTTCTTCTTCTTTCTTCTTCTTCTTCTTCTTCTTCTTCTCTTTCTTCGTCTCCTTCTTCTTCGTCTTCTTCTTCTTCTTCTTCTTCTTCTTCTTCCTCTTTCTTCGTCTTCTTCTTCTTCTCCTTCTTCTTCTTCTTCTCCTCCTCCTCTTGCTGTCCTGCTTCCTTCCTGTCAGCTGTTGGCGTCCCTGATAAACTGCTGTCTGTTCTCCATGTGCACATTACGCAGCTCAGTTTGTGTGCATGTGCAGCATCAAATGTCAAACACCGGATCATTCCTCATCCTGAACGCACACGTGCAGAGTTAACAACTGAACTGAATAAGATGTTAACGAGTTTGGAAACAGAAGCTGCTGTACTGATAGTGGCAGCAAAGCAGCGTTCTCGTGTGATTATTAGGATTTATAACTCCAAACAAAGCCAAACCCATTTTATCTTAAACAGCAGATGTGTAATTATCAGATTTTTTATATGCAGATCAGTAAAACTACAACATTTCAGAATCATTTGAAAAGCCGTGTCACCAAGAGTTCACAGAAATAATTATGTAAAACACTTATTGAGGTTTTCAAATGAACCTTTGGATTTCTGTCATCACCCTAAAACATTTATTTTCTTAAATCCTCAAACAAAATCCTCAATTTGAATAAAGTGATTAATCCTCAGAAATGTTAAAACGCCTTAAAATGTTGTTTTGAAAGGCCAGCTGATGTGAACTGAAGCAGAATAAGACAGTGAGTTAAATAACATGTGAATTTTGGACTTAACAATCACCGCAGTTATCAGCTTGAAGCTAATTCTATAAATCGTATTATACTAATAATTAAAGGGCAGCTAAATCTTTAGACATTCAAAAAACGTTGATTCAGAGTCTGAACGAGCTCATGAAACGTGTTTTAATAACAACAAGATGTTTGTTTACGTTTTGTGTTTAGAATAAAAACTGAATATTAGTCGAAGAATTTGACTTTTATATATTATAATATTATATATATTGCTCACAAGTCAGAATTTCTAGCAGTAAAAGTCACATTTTTCATCACACAGAAGATTTTATGAATGTTTAATCTCAGGCCACGTTTAGAGAAGATGATTATAACGAGCTGGACCTTTTAAATTAGTTAACACATGTAACAAAATTCAAAGTGTTAATTAAAAGTTTAGTTTTCGTGTTATTAAATACGAACTTATCGTGTCATGAGATATATAAATATGCTTTTTATCTTGTTATTATGAAAAATGTCTCACATTATAACTGGATAATTTATTGTTAAAACATTAATCCTGTTTTAACATGACAGGTTTTGAGTCATAACAAGATAAAAAGTGAATTGTTAAAACAAGAAAAGAGGTTAAAATGTGAATTCAAACAATGATGTTAAAATGTAAAATGATCTTGTTATAATAATTAACTTTTCACGTTACAACACGATCCGTGTTTCTTTTCTTTTCCCCAGAAGTTTTTGGTGTGTGGACCTTTATTTTGAAAAACTCTGAAACGAGAGAATTTCATCGTTTTGTTTTGTTGCAGAAGTTTTTTTATTTAACGAGGTTCTGACAGCGTGTCGTTGTTCCGACAGTCGTCTCGAGTCTCGTTCTGCAGATTAGTTTTCATCTTTCAAACGTAAAAACATCTGCATCTGAAGAGAATAACTGCAGAGTCGGCGACGTGTTTCCGATCGGCTGAAATGAAAAAACCCAACAACAAATGAACCAGCTCATCTTTCTCTCTCTGCCCCTTCCTCCCCCTCCTCTCTCTCAGCCGTCACCCCTCCTCTCTCCCCATCAGTGGCGTCCCCCCCTCCACGACGCCTCTCTCTTAAGAGGTTTTCTCTGTTCTCTCGTTTCCCAGGTAAACACTCGCATGGGCCAGAGGAGGGAGGGAGGAGGGAGGAGGGAGGGAGGGAGGGAGGGGTTCCTCTTCGAGCCAATCTCACCATCTCCTTTTGTTTTTTTTCATCATCTTCAGAGCCCTGATCCAGCAAGTCCAGGCCCGGAGCAAACACGAGAACGTTTGAGTCACGTTAACCTCCTCAGAGGCTTTCTGTTGTTTAAATTGAAGCATCTCTGCAATAATTTAGCTTAATTACAACTAAAGGTGCACATAATACTTCATTTCAACCAGCAAATTTAATTATAAAATTGCTCTGCTGTCGGCAAAATAGCACAAAATGCCAAATATTTGCTTGTTCCAGCTGCATGAATTTGAGAATTTGCTGATTTTCTTCTGTTCTATCGGGGAATTGGATTGTTTTAAATTTAAAAACGTCACCTCGGAAGTTAAAGAAAAGTTCCCAGAGGACGAGAGGAGAATCTATAACTATAGATGATCAGTAGCTGCAGCTCAGGTCAGCGTCGGGTTTAAAGGGTGGAACCAGAACCAGAGGGAGTTCTGCTGGCAGACCCGTCTGTCATCTGACCCGTCGGATCACAGCAGGTTTTTACAGCCTGAAGAATCTGGATACAACTTGCTGGATGGGGCTCTCGCCGTGGCCCCCCTCTATTTTCTAACCCCCCGTCACCACCTCCTCCCCTTTAACCACTGATCTGTGGTCAGATATTAATCATAGCTGCTGTCACGTGTCAACAAGAGGAGCGGGCGAATCTGACCGTAGACCTGTGGTGGAAGGAGTCGACATCTTGACAAATGCACCTGTTTTCTTTCTCTCTTGAGAGCCAGCTGAGAAGATTGACACCACACATGTCTGTCCGTTGACTATGAAGCTAGCCAGTTAGCTTAGCCTAGCTTAGCATAAGGTCTGCAGACAGCTAACCCTGCCTTGAAGATGAAAAGATACAGGATGTTGATTGGTAAAGTTTAGACGAGCTCTTGCGACCTATTTCTAGCCTTTATGCTAAGCTAAGCTAATTAGCTTCTGGTTGTAGCTCCACAGTTACCATACATGAAAATCTGAGTGGTTCTGATCTTCTCATTCAACCTCGAAGAAAGAAAGAAAGAATTTTTTTTTATATTCCCCAAAATGTTTGAACTGCTCCTTTAAGCACAGCTGTGACCTCCCTCTTGATCTCCTCTAACCGAAGTTCTCCGATCATCACCGACGTTCTCTCTCTCCTTTAACACAACCCCTTTAAAAAATAAATAAAAAGACGTCGAGATCGCCTCTCCCGCCCTCACGTCACCCTCCATGACATCACTAATACCAGCCAATGAGAGCGGCTCCTGCTCTGAGCGCAGACGGTCCTGCTTCAGCCGTGAGATGCTCAAACGATGCACACCGCATGGCATGTTTGTGGCATTGCTAACGCAACACGATCTCATCTCATTGATCAACATTGATACGTACGACGTGCTGTATGTGTTGTGTATCTGTGTGACGTGTTCCAGCTTCCCGCTCTCACTCACGTCTGCAGCTCATGTTTTCGTGTTTTTCGCTCATTCTCTCCTGTTGTTTCTTGGTGTGTTTCCTGCTTTTGTTAATGTTTATTTCTATGTGTGTGTGTGTGTGTGTGTGTGTGTGTGTCCTCGGCCTCTCTTTTACTCACCCTTTTCTCTGTCGATCCCAGAGTTTCGCTCGCCGTCACACGGGGGCAACCTCAACCGCTCGGCGTCGCTGAGCTGCACTGAGCGCGCTCCGGAGAGCGGCTCCGTGGGCGGCAGCATCACTCAGATCCCGGGAACCCCCTTCCAGTACGTACCGGACTTCTGCGTGCGAGCTCTCACGGACCTGCAGTTTGTCAAGGTAACGCTATCGTAAAAACACACATTACTTATTATTATTACTCCAAGTATCAGCAGTAAACTGTGTCTGATTCTTGTTCATTAGCTTGAGCTAGCTAACCAGTAACAAGCGAGCAGACGCAGCCGGGTCATTCCATGAAATCGGTGCCTTTTCAACTTTGAAAAGTTAAAATTTAAATTATATTTAATTGCTATTTTTTCAGTAGCCAGGAATTAAAGACATATTGTGCCATCTCAGCTATGGAATTTCATATTTTATAACTGTTTTAGTCAAGTCCTGTTACTGGAAAGGTAACAGGGTTGACAGTAACAGGGTTGACCATTTCAAGCTAATTTGCCCATTGCTAGCTAAAACAAATGTTAGCTAAAGCACATGCTATGTACTTTGAAAGGAAATCACATGTACATATTGATTATATTATGAGAAATAAATAACTGTTTGGATTTATATGCTAAAAAATGGTAACAGGGTTGACGTTGTATGCTTGTCCCCCCTGGTTCAACCTTGAAAAAACATCAAAAATAGCACATCAGAGATGAGCAAAACTTACTTGTCACTGAGCTGTTAGCATCCTGGTTCAGAGATGATGCAACCTCCTGTAAATCATGTCAAATCTAGAATGTACCGTTATTTTGATAGGGTTTTTTGGTTAGGGTAACAGGGTTGACATAAAATTAGGGGACACCGATAAATTGGTAAATATTTATTACAATTAATATATATTTTTACCAAAAACACTGTTTCACAATAAGATCATACTTAAAACAATATGTAAATGTGAACATTTTAACATTTTGCCAACATTTTACAAATTAAAAGTCCTGCTGACGTACAACAACAACAGTGAGGGACAGGCCAAAAACCTCACCCTCATCAGCTTAAAAATCATTTTTATTATTTAAAATAATTTTTAATTGATTTTAATTTGATGTTTTATTGAGGAGAGAAGACATGGTAATGTTATATTTTCAAATTACATCTTTGTTTGTTGTTACTGTAATTTTATGACTGATAATTTCTTGGGGACACAAAAGGCACCGATTTCATGGAATGACCCAGCCGTTGTCATGGATACAGGCAGTCTTAACGGTTTCTGTTCCCCTCAGATCACTCGGGCTCAGTACCAGAACGGTCTCCTGGCGTCCAAGCTGGACAGCACGCCACAGTCTCCGGAGGGCAGCCACACTCGTCTGGACACGTACGCGTCTTTGCCCCCCGTGACGCCACCGGGGAACCGCAACCCACTGCCGCTGGCCACGCCTCCCGCACGGCGCCAGCCGTCAAACACTCGCGTCCCTCTGCCCCCGACCTCCACCTCCTCCTCCAGCCGCAGACCGAGCCAGTGTCTGCCTCAAGCGACCCCGCCTCCGAGCAACCACGCGGTCTCTCTCTCCCAGATCTCTCCGTCCTCCATCAGCACGGCGACAGGTTCATTTAACCCCCACTCGACTCAGACCTCCTCCCTCTCCTCCAAGTCCCCGGCCTCCACCGGGCCGGAGAACGGGCCGGGGGAGACCACCACTCTGCTCAGTGAGCAGCAGAACTGTGCGGGCCCACGCCGGTCCAGCCACACCCAGGCACACCCCCACCCACACGTCCACACCATCAGTCACGCACACACCGAGAGCACCATCTAACCACGGCTCCCCGCGGGGGGAACGACACTACCTGCGCACTCACCTACGTAACACACACTCGCACTACTTCCTGTTCCTGTTTGCTTGTTGTCTCCTGAACTCTCGTGTAGACGTCTGAGGGACGCTGAGGATCAGCACATTTGTGTATTTTGTAAACAGAGATCCTCTGTGATCCCGTCCTGCATGATCCCCTCCCAACACCGAACAAGACCGAGAACAGACTGAAGAGGAGCACGACGAGTGAGGAGGAGAAACGTGGACGGGGATGTTTATGTGAGTGAGCTCAGTTCACCCAGGTTACAGAGAGTCTCCGCCGGTCTCTGACCTCGCAGACGGTTTGGTTTTGTTCGTCCGGGTTTTGAGATTTCTGCCTCCACCTCAGTGAAACATTAACTCAACAGAAATGTGTTTTCCAGATTCTTTGGATCATCTACAGACCTCACTGTGAGCTAGTTTCAGAGAAAGTACCTTGTACGAAGGACAACAGTGAGATCTGTGGATTGTTCAGAATAACTAGGACATCTGTGTTTATACAGCTTGTTAAAAAAAAAAGTCAACTTCCAAGTTGTAGTCACGACTGGGAAAGCTCTGATTATCTGACTCAGCTCTTACACGAAGGAAGTGCCTGAAAACCAAACAAACATGGACGCCAAAGACCGTTCGATGTAGTCAAACCTGATTTTAAGGGAACAGACGTCCCTCTGCTCGTGAAGGAGAGGTGATTGTAATGTAAGTCAGAACCTCTCTTCGTTAAAAAAAGGGACGGCTAATGCTAGCTTTCGGTGCTAACGTTTAGCGAGGTAGGCTAGCTAGCTTCCACTTGTTGTTCATGGTGCAGTAAACACGATGTGTGCCTGTCGGAGAAGGGAAACGTAAAGACTCGTACAGTACGTAGCGCACTGACGTGGCAGCTGTCTCCTAGCAACGCTGTCTGTCAGTTACCTGTTGTCATGGGAACCGCCCGGAGCTTTTCTCAGACCTGATTTGTTGATATTCTGAGCGACACAAACAATTTCACTTCACTTCCTCTGTGTTTCAGAGGCAGATATCTCAAAACCCTCCGCAACATAAAACTGAAACTATTTGAAGGGTTTTTTTTTGTAACTTACGTGAACTGAGCCTTTAAGTCACCACCGGTACGACATTAAACAGACACCTCGACATTCCCACCTGTTGATCCGGATCAGAGCTCGACCCTGCTGCTACTGTGACGAGCAAATCTGTTTTTTTATTCAGTTTTCCAAAGAGTGAAACTTCCAGAAGCTACGCGGTTACAGTCGGTCGCTTTTAGTCGTGTCTTTGTTTATAAAAGGCCAGTTCTGTTCGAGTTTAGACGGCTTTTATCGAGGCGTAGTTACGAATGAATCAGTCTGCGTCCCGCCCGGCTGTGCTGAGCCGTCGGCGAATCAATTCAACTACCAGCAAACGGACCAGATTCACTGTTCTGAGTGGAAGTTAAACAGCCGCGCCGGTGATTTTGAATGTTTTCACCCATTTTAATACAAATCGAGAACACTAAGATTTAGATTATTTATGTGAACCGTGCTGTAGTTTTCGGATATATTGGCAAATTGAAGGCAACTATTGGTTTCCATTCATTTTAAAACACGCTCCGGTTGTATAACCCCTCATATCACACGTCGTAATATTAGACGTACACAACTTTACTACACAATAAAGCCGCCTAAAGAAAGGAAAGCAGGTTTTATGTTTACACAACTCAAACAGGTTTCTGTGGACGATTTCATGATCAATATTATTTCTCTCTTTTTTTTTATTTGAAGCTAAAAACAGAGAGAGACGTCTTTAAATTAAACACACTATTTTTTTAAACTTTATTTCGCTATTTTATATTAAAAATTATAATTAATTCGCTATTTGAAGACATATAAGGACATAGAAATATTAATTGGCTAATTTTTTAAATAATATTTTTATTAAATATTTTTTAAGTAATGTAATGTGAAGTAATTAAAGGCTTCTGCCGTCATGAATTTATTAAATTCCAATAATAAAACACAACTAATTGATTTTTTCCACCGTACAGAACTGAATTGAAACCGATGGCTGCCTGAAAAGTAGAAATACAAACTAAATTCATGCACGCACTCAAAAATAATCTGCAATAATGATATTAATTCACACATGATTTGTATTTAAGAGGCTGAAACAAAAACACCGGTATGGCCCTTTAAGTAACTAGTGATGTGGAGGTGGGTCTCTTCCCGACCTTCCTCCTGACCAAGGCAATATGTTTTAAATTATTTAATTTCCAAGAGTGATACGAGGATATTTATTTTATCTTTATTTATATATATATTTGACATTCAGTTTCTTGTTTTGTATTTTAGAGATTTTATTTATTGTTTTCTTGAAAACTCTGTCGTTGAGTTGAAGGACGAGCTGCAGACGACACTGTACGATATTCTCACTGTGAACGAACGGAGCTCCGGCTCGCCGACCAAACCGGATCCGACGTTGTTGCAACACTGTGGACCGAAGTCAGAAGTTAACGTGTCTCCTCGCCTGAGGTTGGGTTCACGTGTGACTCAAAGACCAAATAACCCAGAGAGACATGTAGTTTAGTGACGAGGTGTTCGCAGCACAGCGTTTTAATTAAACATCATCTGCTGTCCAGGTTTAACGAGGACGTTTCTCTGCACAAGACTCCTGAAAGCCGGAACGAACTCGGCTCTCAGAGGCTCCGGACTGTTCTGGTTCGGAGCGGGGCCGTAAAAAACACCGAGGTCAAGAGTCTCTGCACACCGTAAAGATGAGCGTGTGAATGGAAATGGAGTTTACCTGCTTTCTTGCTGAGAGTCAGACGAGAGTTTTGAATTTTGAAGTCACGAGTCGTCTTTTCTAGGTCGAGTCGAGTCAAACTAAAACTAAAAAACCATCAACCACTCGAGTATTTTGAGTCTTTACCTTCTCAAGTTCAGGTTGCGAGTTTCAAGTTAGCAAGCTTACTATGTTAGCTAGCATGCTACTGCTATCATATTTAAACCCCCCCAGGTCTCGCTGAAGAATAGAAAACCCATGTTGACGACATGTTGTGGCTTCATATTTAACAGACAGATATGAGATCGATCTGTTCACCTGATTCTCAGCAAGAAAGCTTGTTTCCCCTCCAAATGTTGAGCTTTTCCTTCGACCTGTGTTTCACACCTTGTGTTGACCTTTGAGCTCGCTGTAAGCCCGGAGTTAAGGAGTTAAGGAGTTAAGGATTGACACTCACAGCACAATAACTCGACGAGATTTAACGGACAACCGACATTCCACTGCACGTCTTCACCCTGACCCACACCGGTGGCGTTGACCCCGTCTCATCCCGGACCCTCACCACGTTTCCTGTGACTGGGTTTTTCCCCTCACAAGTGTACATACTGTTTGTTTGTGTGTGTGTGTCCGTATCCAAACCAGGGATTAATTCATATACACGGCACCTAAAAACAATGTGAAGTACATTTTAACGTGTGTGTGTAAATGACACTGTGCCGGGAGCAGAAAAACAGGACGTTCGGTTGTGTTTCCAGTGGACTTGAAGACGCTAAGAGATAAAGAGATTAACATGAAGACGACTGCGGCGGCTCACCCACCCGTCACCCTCCTCTGTGGGTGAGCAGCTGAGCTCAGACGTTAAAGCTGCTAGCATGTAATCTACCTATTTATTTATTTTTTTCCTCCTATTTATGCAGTGACACTGTAAAAGATGACTTATTTTGTCGACGATATAGTGATTTATTTGAAGAAGATAACGGAACAACTGTTGTATAAGCTAGCACTGATTTGAAAACACTTTAAACTTGTGAGTTACGTAGCAGAAGTCTGAAAACTGAATATTCCAAAGCATTTTTTTTTTCCTTTTTTTGTCTGGGATGATCTCCAAAAGTGATTTTATTTAAAAAATGACGGGGCATATGCACCAATAACGCCCAACTGTGAAGGGTGTTGAGGTTTATTTTCTTACCTTGAGGTCTTGAAGAGGATCCCAGTGTCATTGTCTCAGTTGTGTGCTTACATGTTGCATGTTGCAAGATTTATTTGTGCTTTACCAAAATGACCACACAGCTAACCCTGGAGGATGTGAGAGGCCGGCCGCCGACGGAAATACATCCACCTTTTATTTCAGAGAAGTTCTGGTATTTTTTTCAGACCTGGACTCTAGATTTACATGCGTCAGTGTGTAAAGTTAAGTTTGACAACTTTATGGAAAGGAGATAAACCTTCTTGTTAAACTAGAAACAGCCGCTGTCGCTCCCTTCTCCCAACCACCAGACTCCATTGACAAAAACAGTGATTTTACCACACAGCTCATCGGCACTAAAGCCGTCTTGTTTGGTCTTTCCACTGCTCCAACAATCACCAACTCTGATGTCTGAAACAGTTCCTACAGAGAGAAAGAACTTTTTGTTGAATAATAAACGAAACAAAAGTCTCGTTCAAAGAGAAATCTCACGTGATGTGAGCTGTTGCAGGAAGACAACGTTGGAAACCTCTCACAAGATTTCAGAGCGAGACTTCATTTACTAGGAACAGTTTCCATGATGTTTACAGACAGCAGAGTTGGGGATTTGCTGGAAGAGCGAAAAAGACAAACCGAGACGACTTAAGTGTCGATGATGATCTGTGAGGTAAAATTACTGTTTTTGTGAATGGAGTCTGGTGGTGATGAGGAGAGCGATATAGCAGCTGTTTCTGCTTAAAGGTGCGAAATATACAAACAGTAAAAGAAAAATGTCAACCAAATGTGAAGAAATAACAGTGTTGTTATGTCAAAGCTGTGTGTTGCAGAGATATCTTTTGAAGTTAGCATGCTAACCAGCTAGCCCCTATCCTGAGCTCCCAGTCCGGGGCGGTCAGCTAATATCAGCTGTACTGAGCTAACAAGCTAACAGGAGCTGTATTTAGCAGAAATTAGCGGTTGCTCTGGTGATGTGCTGCCTCTTATTTGTTTGGAAAATGAATTCGACAGGTGGCAAATTCTCAGATATTGCACCTTTTTAAAGAAAACAGGCTCATCACAGGAAACCTTTCCATGAATCATTTACACATCCAAACATGTAAACATAGAGTCCAGGTTTGAAAAATACCGAAATTCACCTTTAACCTGCCGACCTCCCCTCGAGTGCAGAATCAAACCGGGTTCATTCTCCTGTGTAAAATAACAACAGATCTCCTCCTGGTGACACCACACACACAGTGTACAGACAGTGGGAGGACTGGGGGAGTTATCGGGGGCCCAGTAGCTTATTTCCCCCCGTGGCCCCTCTGCTGGGTGAATCCGGCCCTGGAGAAGATCAACATATAGATTTTATTCAGCAGGTGAGGAAGAACCTGCTCGTTAAATAAAATATATATTCTATTCATAGCCTTACCCTCTATTGGAAGAAGACTTAGACCTGCCTGCTGGTTCATTTAGGTCTCATGTAGCATTCGGTCTGATGCTGGTTCTCCAGTGAAGCCACTGGTTGGCTGTGTGACCACCAGTTTGTGTACTGGGAAATGTGCAAACAACTGTTCTACTTATTAATGTTGTATTTATTGTAAACATTGTATTTATTGGGGTTTTTCTGTTTTGTTTTGTTGTTTTTTTTAGTTCTAGGCACCTGACGGTGCGGTTCTGTGAAAATCGGGCTTCCAGCTGTGCGACGCGGCTTCGACTGGGCGACTTCGCCCAGAAAAAACACTGTGTTCAGTCCCCTGATTTTGCTGTTTGTGTTCTATTACTTGTAAATACTCTGTACATGACGACGCCGAGGGGCATTTGTGTGACGCTGAGAGAGATGGATCTATTTATAACGAAGAGAGGAGGTGTAGGTTTTTAAGTTTCATTTCCATTGTTTTGCTAGGGAAGCATTAAATAGCAATAAACATTGCACAGAGTTGACCTCAAATCATAATTTACTCCTCTTATCTTCCGCAGCTTCCTTCTGTTTTCTCATTAGATAACCGAAGCTCGTTCCTTGTTTCTCTTTCCCCATCCTCCCTCCTTCCTGTCATCCTGTATCTCCCCCCTCTTTTTTTTTTCCTCTCTCCTCCCTGCGACTCCTTTCTCCTGACACATTTTTCACCCTGCCCCTTATCTCGACTCCTCTCCCGCCGCTCTCGAGTATTGAAATTCCTCCGTTCTGCTAAGCCTTTTTTATTGTTCGGACCTTTTTTCTATCATGGGACCGGAGCGAGGGGGGAGCCGGGCTTATCAGCAACTCCTGTCGTGTTGTTTTTAGCCCTGCGGCGGTGTGATGATTAGACCTGTGTGAAGGTTAAATATTTTCTGGCGCGGCGTTTCTCAGGCCCGTCAGTTTTCCACACTGTGTATCATTCACGATGAGGGTTTGAGGGAAGAAAAAGCGGCCCGGCGACGTGTTTTTTGCATCTTTTTATCGTCCCATTTCAGAAACATTTAGGTCACGGTTTCTTTGCACACAGAGAGTAAAAGGCAGTATTTATCAAGTTCAAGGACCTGGAGACACAAAACATAGGTATTAATCTCCCCAGGATATGTACAGTAGACGCAGAGCACCTGGCTGGAAGGTTTTTAATATTCAGACTGTTTGACTTGGTTGTGATTTTCTTTTGTTTGCGATGGTTGAACAGAGACGGAGGAGCACTTCCAAACATGGATTTAAAGCAATGTGTACATACTGTTTTATAACTACTGTAAGGCATTTGAAGAAATCTATGAGGTTAATAAACCTGGGATATATTTCTCTACAGAACATCTGCCTCTGTTTGATTCACAGACAAAGTTTTCAGCTGCAGGACGGAAGTTTTGTTGTCTGACTACGTGTTCACTGAAGAAAAAAGTCTGGTTATTATACGTCTGGCCACACTTATTGCACAAATATAATGAAAACACGACAGGATTCACACACCACGGATGGATTATTGTAACTAAAGGTGTAACTCACTTTAGACTTGTTTAATTCCTGTCTGAAAATAATCTTGAAAAGACGCCTCCTTCATGTGACTTCACTGTAAAAATTCAGAGAGCGCGAAGGTGAAATTAATGTGAGAAAATCTGTCATTATCTCCTCACCCTCCATGCTGATGGAAAGTCAGGTGAAGTTTTGTCGTCCACTAAACACTTCTGGAGCTTCACAGTGAAACCGACAGAGAAACAAACAATTGAAATTGGCTCCATGCAGCTCATTTGGCGTAATCTATGTCTCTGGACGCCATGAGACCGCAAATTGATCTGAAAATATGTAATTTAATCCCTTTTTTTAAGATGAAATCTTCACTGTAGCTGCTGTTGAGGCGTTAAATAATAAAATTATCAATCAATTTGGGATCTCAGGTGTTCTGGAGATTTACATTAAGCCATTTTATGTGTTTTTTCAGTTGTTTTTTACGTTTTAAATCGAGTCTCCAGCTGCTTCAGTTGTTTAGCAGAAGCTCCAGAAATGTTTTTGTGTGTCACCTGACTCTCCATCAGTATGAAGGTGAGGAGATGATGCCTGGATTATTATTTCTGGGTGAACTTTTCCTTTAAGGCAGGTTTCTCTCCTCATCACCTACATGACAGTCTGCAGAGAGGGACGATCACAGCGAACAGCACGTTCACTCACATGTGAATATAATATATAATATATAACAAAACATCCTTTAAGGGGTTTGTTGCTCAGACTTTGAACAGTGTGATTAAATTTGCATTAATTCAGTGAATCGGTGTCCCGCAGTGATGAATGACTCGCCGTTATGAAATGGAACAAAGATGGGCGTGGCCTCCGTCTTGTTTTCTCCTCTTTCATTGGCCGCGAGGACAAACTGACTCCAGTTGGCTGGTTCTCGGAGGAGGCGGGGCGAGAAGAAACAAAAACACTCAGGAGTCGAGCCCCAAAATGTCCCGGAACTCCGCAGCCCCGCCTGTGTGCGCGGAGCCAAAATGGCCGCCGCGCCGCTCAGTTGCAGCGCCCGTTTTGTTTGGCTGGCTCTGCCCTCGGTGGGCGGGGCCGCCGCGGGGCTTCAGTCACATGACCCGCGCGGAGCCAGGCCGACCAATTCCAATATGGTGGCCAGCTTGGCAGGTCTACGGTTCCTGTTGATGATATTGTTGTTCTGCGGGATCAGGTACGGCGCCTGCAGCCAGGAAGCTCCGCGGGTCCTCGGGCTGCGACTGGAAGACCCGGCGGGTCCGGCGTGTATGAAGGATCGGATCATCTCGGCGCCGGAAGGAGCCACGTTCAAGCTCCGTCTCTTTGGGACTGGTCTGGACCTGAATGGAAGCCTGCCGTCGGTGGAGTTCGCAGCTGGTGGAGCTGCCGAGGCGGTCGGGGATGCGCCTGACCCGTGCGGGCAGGACTCCCGCCGCCAGCAGTCCGCTTTCCAGGTGACGGGCGGCTTCATCAAGGATGAGGAGAACAGCGGGCTGATCACGGTGGAGGTCCGGCCGAGCGACCCTGCCAGCGGCGAGCAGAACTACCACTACCTGTGTGTGCTGAGCGGGGGGACGTGGGCATCCGTGGGCCCGGACAGGCTGCGGGTCAACACCGACAAGAGCCAGCCCGCAGACCACATCCCGCCGTGGGGTCTGGCCGTGCTCGTGGTGCTGCTGCTGCTGGTGTGCGCGCTGCTGCGGACGGTGAACCTGAGCCTGCTGTGGCTGGACCCGGTGGAGCTGTACGTCCTGCACAGCTGCGGCTCCGAGGAGGAGAAGCGGGCCGCCAAGCGCCTGGAGCCGATCCGGAGGAGGGGGAACTTCCTGGTGAGTGTCCGGACACATCACGGGGTTAAAGGAGCAGTGTGTGGAAATGTGACAAACAACAGACTCTGACTGAGTAAACAAACACACTTTACACTGTGTTACTTTGTTTACATGTGGCGGACCCTGCCACCTTTTCTAGCTTAAAACAGTAATCTGGGACCTTATTTTCCTCAGTAATGGGAAAAATGAATATATATATATTTTTCCTCTTATCAGTATGTTAATATTATCTTTCTGAGTTTCTGAATTTCTTTTCCTCAAACCACACGTTGCCCCTTTAATTCCACTGGTCATCGGATGACAAGTCAAACTTGAATGCTGATGAAATCTCTGGTGGAAGCTGGTAAGTCGGCCTTGAATGGAAGGAGTTGAAGATTTGTGTCAAACTTTTACTTCAGAGGTCAAGAATGATGTTAAATAAGTCATTTATTTATCTAACAGTTGCTTTCTGTCTTGGTTGAACCGTCCTGACATGGACCAGTGTTTCCCACACGTAGACTCATTGTAGTGTGAATGGAAACAGCTGTTTAGTTTAATTTAAAAGCTCATACAATATTAATTTAACCCTACAGCACTAGGATAAATATCACAAACTGTACGAGACCAGCGCAGAATAGACTCATTCATAAACCTTTGTCTGACTGGTTTATTATGGAACACAACACAACACCTGCCGTTACCATCACAACTAAATTCCAACCTGCGGGAAACCCTGCATGAACCCACGCAGCTCTGACCGTCTGTTTCCACGTCTGAATGTTGTCCATCCACTATTTTTTTTATTATGATAGAAGACAAATGCTTAAAACAGTCTGACGTGGAGGTGAAGGAGGTTTGTTTTCAGGTTGAAGGAGCGCGATTCACCCTGAAACAAGAAGTGTGTCTCCATCCTGCTGTTTGTACGAGCGTTTTGAATCTGTGCACAAATAAACAAACTTGATGTTCCGTCGCAGACCTGCTCCCTGCTGTTCCTGTGTGCGGTGGGACACTCGGTCCTCGGGGTGCTCCTGTACCGGGCTCTGGGCTCCATCGTCTCCGCCGTCTTCACCAGCGGCTTCCTCATCTTCTTCCTGGCGGAGCTGGCTCCTCACGTCCTCTGCTCCGGGTACGGGTTCCAGCTGGCTCCGGGTCTGACCTGGCTGGCCCAGGTCTGCATGGTGCTCACCTGCCCCCTGTCCTGCCCTCTGGGGCTGATCCTGGACCTGGCTCTGAGGAGGGACATCAGCACCTGCGGGATACGAGAGAGGGCGATGGAGATGATCCGCACCAGCGTCAACGACCCCTACAGGTAAAATAAAGCTGGTCTCTGCTGATGTTCTGTGTTTAAACGTGTGTTCTGTCTCACGGACGCCGTCTCCTGTGTGCAGTGAGTTTGTGAAGGAGGAGTTCAGCCGAGGGATGCTGCGCAGTAAGACGGTGGAGGACATCCTGACCCCTCTGAAGGACTGCTTCATGCTGCCCAGCTCCGCCGTCCTGGACTTCTCCACCATGTCTGAGATCATGCAGAGCGGCTACACGAGGGTGCCCATCTACGAGGAGGAGAGGTGGGAACACACAGTTTCTGAATATTCAGCTTCTCTTCAGCGCAGCGTCCAATCATCACCGTGTGTTTGATTCTCCAGGTCCAACATCGTGGAGATCCTCTATGTGAAAGACTTGGCTCTGGTGGACCCGGACGACTGCACCCCCATGACGACCATCACCAAGTTCTACAACCACCCGCTGCACTTTGTCTTCAACGACACCAAGCTGGACGCCATGTTGGAGGAGTTCAAGAAAGGTTGGATAGTGTATCATGTCTGTGTGTTTAGATTTGACTGTCGTAAAGAACCTCGAGACAAACAGGAAGTAGAAGTTTGCCCTGGATTCACTGAGCCCCATGTCTTCAGCCTTTTTTTTGCCATTAGCACCAGAGAAAGTTAGCCGAATTAGCTATTAATAGTTCCTGTTTGCAGTGAACTCATGGATGTACAGACAACTGTCACTTAATGACTTCGATACTGAAGAAAACTTTAAAACAGGTGAATTCTAAAGCAAGTTCTGCAGTTTGAAAGAGCACCTTTTCTCTATGATTTCTAAGCAGATTTGTGGACATTTATTCACTATTGACATATTAAATAATGGTATTCCAGTCACATTTAATCTACAATTATGAGATTTGACAGCTATGTCTCCCAGAAGAAGTGCTGTATTCTCCACCCTCCTTTCAACTTAAAATGAAAGAGTTGACTCAGTTTGTTTTATTTTTTATATTTAAAAAGCAATCTGTTGTACAGAAGTGGAAAAATCTTGTCCGTGCTTTGACCTCTGACCTCTCCTTTCTCTACCAGGCAACTCTCACATGGCCATCGTCCAGAAGGTGAACAACGAGGGGGAGGGGGATCCTTTCTACGAGGTGCTCGGGTTGGTCACCTTAGAGGACGTCATCGAGGAGATCATCAAATCAGAGATCCTGGATGAATCCGACGGCTACTGTAAGTTGCTGGTAGATGTTGTTGCTGCTGCAGTGTCCGACATGTTTTATTAAAACTGTCCCGTCTCCTCCTGCAGTGGACAGGAAGGTGAAGCGTCCCCTCGCTCCGCTGGAGATCCCTCTGGAGCCTCGCAGCGTCCACGAGGAGTTTTCTCTTTTCAAGCCTCCTGAGGGAGAACCCAAGATCCGAACCTCGCCACAGCTGCTGCTGGCTACACACCGCTTCCTGTCCAGAGGTGTGTGTGTGTGTGTGTGTGTGATTATTTGTCAGTCTTTACTTTTGACACACACTGAGTGAGGTTGTGGTTGATCTTGTAACTCAAACTGATGCAATGAGTCACAGTTTAACACCACACATGTAATGATTATGTTTCTGTTGTGGATTATAATTCAGCTCAGTTAAAGAGAGACACGAGCAGGTGAACGTGTTGAAACCACCGTGAGACTCATGAGGCTCAGTATTGATGGTTTCATGTCTCAGGCTGCAGTTCAACAAACTGAGATCAAACTTCTTTGAGGTTATTCGAGTCGACCGTCTGGACATATTTGATCTGTCGTGTGACATCACTGCCCAGACAGACGGCGAGTTGACTCGATCCCCGTGTCTCTGACCTTTGACCCCTGCAGAGGTGGAGCACTTCAGCCCCGGACGCGTCTCCGAGAAGGTCCTGTTCCACCTGCTCCGTCACCCGAGCGTCAACCAGGAAGTGCACTTTGACTCCAACAACCGTCTGAGCGCGGGTCACTACCTGTACACACGGAACCACCCGGTGGACTATTTCATCCTGCTGCTGCAGGTACCAGCTCGCCGACTCAACACGGACCGCACATCGTCTCCGTTACTGTTCACAGATCAGTTTCAGAGCGATAAGAGCATCCAGTGTGTGGAGGATGTTTATGGACATGATTAAAAATAAAAGTCCAAATAGAAAATTAAGAGACAAAATGTAAAGATTATTATTTTGTTAGCCAGAGAGGAATAATCAGGCCGTCATTCAACTTAGAAAGAAATATCAAATTAAATAAAGCAAATTCAAAATGTAAAAATTATGATTTGAAGTTAGTAAATTAAAATGGAAATGATTTTTTTGAATTTTTGAAGAGAAATTGAAAATTTGCAATGAAGACGAGGAAAAAAAATAAATGTGAGACTCAAAGCTGAAGAATAGAAAAACTTTTTTATTTTTAATTTTCACTAAACCGTGCTGCAGAATATAATCCTCCAGGAAATTATTTATTTTCATGATTGTTGAAATATTTAAATATTGAGTAAACAACATTATGAAGAAGCACAGATGGTTCTTGGTTGATGTTCTTCCCGGTCGTTTCTCTCTCAGGGTCGAGTGGAGGTGGAGATCGGTAAAGAGGGGCTGAAGTTTGAGAACGGGGCGTTCACATACTACGGCGTGTCGGCTCTGACGCTGCCATCTTCAGGTGAGATCAGGAACAGCAGGACGCCGTCGGCCTCACGTGTAAACAGGTTTTACTGGAGTGACTGGAGTTTTATTTACAGTGAAGATTTTATTCAGCAAGAGTTTTATTTGGACGTCAGACTTCAGCTGTCAGCAGGAAAACGGTCCTGTATCCCAGTGAGAGCTGCAACTAATGATTACTTTTGATATTGATTAATGATTTAGGATATAAAAGGGCAGAAGTCCTCTGCAGGTTGTTTTTTAATATGAAGCTGACAGCAGAATAAGACGAAATATTCTGTTTAGAGAGATTTCTGCTGAATAATAATGCAGTTCTCCTCTGTGTTTACATAAGTCAGGTTTATATAAGCGGCTATAAAAAGACGACAGCACCGCGGCTGAGGTTAGCAGGACTGCAGATATTGTGCTGACCGTGTGTGTGTGTGTGTGTGTGTGTGTGGTTACAGTGCACCAGTCTCCAGTGTCGTCCCAGCGTCACTCCCCCAGGGATCCCTTTGAGTCAGCAGAAGCTACGAGCCCGTCCAGCTATTGTCCCGACTACACCGTCCGAGCGCTCACCGACCTGCAGCTCATACGGGTGTGTATATGTGTGTGTGTGTGTCTTTTCACTGTAAACAGCTGTCATCACTAAAGTGTCAGGAATCTGAAGGACAATGTGGCGACAAACGACAAATTAAAGAGTTTGAACTTCAGATCACAGGTGAACCCTCGACCTTCAGAGCTGACGCCACTTTTGTTTTATTGATCAAAGTCAAAACTCTGAGTGATTTTAGGAAAAGGCTGTAATTTTGAGGAAAAAGTCACAATTAAGAGATTCAATTTGTGATTCTGGGAAAAAAGTCAAAATTATGGAAAAAGTGTCAAGACTTTGAGGAAAATTTCTAAATGATGAGAAAGTGCGAGAAAAAGTTAAATCAACAATTTGATTTAAAAAAATATTGAAGATAGAATTTGTGATTTTGAGAAAAAAATATCAAAATTATTATATAAGTCAAGATTTTGATTCAGATTTCTGAGATAAAAAGTCATAATTATGGAATAAAACTCAATATTTTGAGAAGTCAAATTTAAGAGATTAAAAAGTCGTGATGTTATTTTAATTATAACAGAAGCTGTTATTTTGAGGAAAAAGTCTGGAAAAGAAGTCATAATTACCTTAAACTTAGATAAAACTTGATTTTTAGAAAAGTCGACACTCTCAGATGAAAAGTCGTGATTTTGATAAAAATGTCTAAATGACATGAAAGTGTCAGAATTCCTAATTAAATCAACAATTTGATAAAAAGTCAAAATTGTAAGATAAAATTTGTGATTTTGAAAAAAATATCTAAATCATATTAATAACTCAAGATTTTGAGAAAAAGTCCAAATAAATAAAAAGTGTACATTTTGAGATAAGACTTGTGATTTTGAGGAAACGGTCACAATTAAGAGATTCAATTTGTGATTCTGGGAAAAAAGTTTTCCAAAATTATGGAAAAAGTGTCAAGATTTTGAGGAAGATTTCTAAATGATGAGAAACTGTGAGAAAAAGTTAAATCGACAATTTCATCCAAAAAGACATTTTAAGATTAAATTTGTGATTTTGAGAAAAAAATCAAAATTATTATACAAGTCAAGATTTTGATTCAGATTTCTGAGATAAAAAGTCATAATTATGGAATAAAACTCGATATTTTGAGAAGTCAAATTTAAGAGATTAGAAAGTCGTGATTTTATTTTAATTATGAGAAGTCGTTATTTTAAGAAAAAGTCTGGAAAATAAGTCATAATTACCTCAAACTTAGATAAAACTTAATTTTGAGAAAAGTCGACATTCTGAGATGAAAAGTCGTGATTTTGATAAAAATGTCTTAATGATGAGAGTGTCAGAATTTCTAATTAAATCAACAATTTGATAAAAAGTCAAAATTGTGAGATAAAATTTGTGATTTTGAAAAAAATATCTAAATCATATTAATAACTCAAGATTTTGAGAAAAAGTCCAAATAAAAAAAAAAGTGTACATTTTGAGATAAGACTTGTGATTTTGAGGAAATGGTCACAATTAAGAGATTCAATTTGTGATTCTGAGGAAAAAAGTCAAAATTATGGAAAAAGTGTCAAGATTTTGAGGAAGATTTCTAAATGATGAGAAAGTGTGAGTAAAAGTTAAATCAACAATTTGATTAAAAAAAAAAATTAAGATAAAATTTGTGATTTTGAGAAAAAAAATATCAAAATTATTATACAAGTCAAGATTTTTATTCAGATTTCTGAGATAAAAAGTCATAATTATGGAATAAAACTCAATATTTTGAGAAGTCAAATTTAAGAGATTAGAAAGTCGTGATTTTATTTTAATTATAGCAGAAGTCTGTTATTTTAAGAAAAAGTCTGGAAAAGAAGTCATAATTACCTCAAACGTAGATAAAACTTAATTTTGAGAAAAGTCGACATTCTGAGATGAAAATATTCTAAATGATGAGAAAGTGTCAGAATTCTAAATTGAATCAACAATTTGATAAAAAGTCAAAATTGTGAGATAAAATTTGTGATTTTGAAAAAAATATCTAAATCATATTAATAACTCAAGATTTTGAGAAAAAGTCCAAATAAAAAAAAAAGTGTACATTTTGAGATAAGACTTGTGATTTTGAGGAAATGGTCACAATTAAGAGATTCAATTTGTGATTCTGAGGAAAAAAGTCAAAATTATGGAAAAAGTGTCAAGATTTTGAGGAAGATTTCTAAATGATGAGAAAGTGTGAGTAAAAGTTAAATCAACAATTTGATTAAAAAAAAAAATTAAGATAAAATTTGTGATTTTGAGAAAAAAAATATCAAAATTAAGTCAAGATTTTGATTCAGATTTCTGAGATAAAAAGTCACAATTATGGAATAAAACTCGATATTTTGAGAAGTCAAATTTAAGAGATTAAAAAGTCGTGATTTTGATGAAAACGTCTAAATGATGAGAAAGTGTCAGAATTCTAAATTAAATCAACAATTTGATAAAAAGTCAAAATTTTGAGAAAAAAAATAGTGATTTTGAAAAAAAATCTAAATCATAATAACAACTCAAGATTTTGAGAAAAAGTCCAAATAAATAAAAAGTGTAAATTTTGATCTAAATTATAAGGATGTGAAAATTCTGGAGATTTGAAGGCAAAATCAACCTGAAACACCTGCAGCAGTGAAATCCAACATACGTATGAACTCTGCAGTGATATTAATGTGAAACATCAGTAAAACACAGACACAGAACACTTTGAGAACTTTTACTTTCCACATCTAAAGTACATTTTGCTCATGATACGTGTTTTTCCTGGCGTTTGACTCGCAGGTGACTCGTCTCCAGTATCTGAACGCTCTCATGGCGTCGCGGGTCGGCCAGAGTCCAGATCCTCCCGAGATCAAGATCCTGCCCAACAGTCAGACCAAGCTGCTCAACGACAGAAACACCACACAAGGTAGCTTTGCTCAGCAGCACGCTGTCTGACCTCCAGGCAGCGCTGCCCGGCGGATCTCAGCACTAACACGTGTTTCTGATCGCTAATGAACTGAAACTCTTTGGAGTAGTTTACAAACGTCTTCGTAGTGTTTCTACTGAGTGCTTTCTCCTGTTTGCCTTCAGCTGAACTAAAATACTTTTCTCTTTTCTCTTTCTTTTTTCCTCCTCGCGTGCCTCCACGTCTCCTCTGTCCTCTGGCTCGTCCAGAGTTCCCCGTAGACTTTTCGTTCTTTGATACCATTGAGAACTACTGTTAGTGTATTTTGCATGAGGTAAATGAGATGCAGCCCGTCTGTGGCATGACAGCAGACTGCACATCCAGCACACACACCTAAACACACAGGAGCAGGCAGTTTACCCCCACACTCCGACCCGTGAGTTAACGTCCCGCTCCTGGTCTCCTCCTGAAACTGTACCGGGACCGGTTCTGCCCTTTACCCTGTAGAACCAGGAACCAGGCTGTGTGTCAGTGTAGATGTGTGTGTTTGTGAGGCTTTGTGACCTCTGTTCCTTCATCCTCTGTCATTCCTCCTCCTCCTCCTCTGCTGATCCCTGAGATCATCTCACTTCGGGTTCTGTTGGGTACGTACACTCTCACAGATGTGGCCCGTCTGTAAACTCTATGAAGCCCGTTTCTGCCTGTTACAGAGCAATGACACATTTAATTTTGAAGAAGCTCGTGTTGAGGATCAAAAAACTAATTAAACAAATTGGAAATGATGAAATAAAATGTCACTTTTATGATAAAAAGCTAAAAAAATGAGAAAGTTTAAATTTGGATAAAAAGTAAAAATTATGAGAAAAAGTAAAAAAAAAAAAATGAAGCTGAAAGTCCAAATTTAGATAAAAAATGTAAAATTGAGATAAAAAGTCAAAATTGTCATAAAGTCAAAATTATGATTAAAGAAAATCAAATTTAGATAAAATTCAAAATTTAGAGAAAAAGTAAAAAATGTCTTCAAAAGTCAAATTTAGATAAAACGTTCAAATTATTATATTAAGTCAAAATTGAGAAAAAACTCCATAATTTCATGAAAAAGTAAAAATTTTTATTTTGTTTTTCAAAATAAAAGTCAAAATTATGATAAAATTCAAAATTTGAGGAAAAAGTAAAAAATGTTATCAAAAGTCAAATTTTGAGAAAAAGTTCAAATTATTATATCAAGTCAAAATTGAGAGAAAAAGTCCATAATTTCATGAAAAAGTCAAAATTTTGATTAATTTGTTTTTGAAAATAAAAGTCAAAATTATGATAAAATTCAAAATTTGAGGAAAAAGTAAAAAATGTTATCAAAAGTCAAATTTTGAGAAAAAGTTCAAATTATTATATCAAGTCAAAATTGAGAGAAAAAGTCCATAATTTCATGAAAAAGTCAAAATTTTGATTAATTTGTTTTTGAAAATAAAAGTCAAAATTATGATCATAAGCCGAAATTTTGATAAGAAGTAAAAAAATTATGATAAAAAGTTGTGAGTGAGATAAAAAGTTCAATAATTTTAATCTCATAATAATAAATTCTTACCAAGGTAACATTTTTATTTTTAACAACACTTGATTTTCTTTTTCTGTTGCGGACTTTAACTGGCTTCACAATCCTCTCAGCGACTGCACGTCTGGACACATTCAGTTGTTGAGTTCCTTCAAGGACGAGTTACATCAACTCAAGTAAATAAAACTGAAACTGACAAGATGCACAAAAGTGACGACAGACCGTCTGACAGAAGCACAATCAGCCGTCAGACGTGAAAACGTAAATGATCTCGATCACAGCTGAGAGAGTGTTCCTCCACTGGGTGTTTAGTTTTTAGAATTATGGAAAAAGTTAATGGGGTTTTGAATGAACCTGGAAGTTCTGGTTTCTCTATGCACGACCCTCTTCTTCTTAAACTCCGGCTCTTCTTCGTCTCTTTTGTGCCATCTCTCATGTCGGTGTCACTTCCTGCCTTTTACTTTTTAACGTCCCTGTGTGAGATTAACCTCGCTGTGACGTCACCACCCCTCGCTCACCCCAGCTCTCCTCTCATTGGTCGGGTTCCACAGGTGGCAGTAGTACCCAGGAGAGCTCCACAGAAGAGGAGGCTCATGGGTAGTGCGGTTTCTGTCCGCCCCGCTGTGAAAGACCTGCTCCAACCAAGTAGAGATTTTAGTTTTGTTTCTCAGTGTTTTGTTGTCTTGATGAATCATCTATGGCTGGAACGTAGTTACTGGACGAGACTGGAGTGAGAGTGATTTTAAGAGTCTGTATGTGGATCCACACGCCTCGTCTCCATCTCCATCCCCATTCCTGTATGTGCTTCTCATTGAAATTATTATTTGATGTTGTTTTATACACTCTGGACTATCTATGTATATATATATATATTATATATAAATACATTTTATTTTAAGTTGGCGGTGCCTTTCTTCCAGGTTTAGCCTTTCGTACTAAACTCTGCATTGCCATCCATCACTTTGCCTGTCTGGGTGCCAAAGCTACGTGTGTGTGTGTGTGTGTGTGTGTGTGTGTGTGTGTGTGTGTGTGCGCTGAAGCATCCGTCCGTCCGACACTAAAAACACACAAGCTGGTTAAAAGCAGATTTGCACATTAAGTTAGTGCACTGTTGATCGTATGAAGCTGTTCCACAGGCTGTAACGTACGTCCAGGTTGTTTCACCCTCACGTGACAGTCGAGGTGTTTGTGTTACCAAAAAAAATAATTTTAGCGCCTGATGGTTCGTTTTACTTTAAATATTCAAGTTAGAAACTGAGGCTTGTAACCAAAGTAACAAACGCTGACAAATAGTGATAGTTTTTTAATATTATAATATTATAAGAGAAACTCAAGAAGGCCTCCAGATAAACCTCAGAGCGGGTTAAAGTCGAGCTTAAACAATTATCAACAATCAAGAGATGCTGCAGTTTGTTTTAAGTGATAATAAACTGAATATCTTTGGGTTTTGTCAGACAAAATAAGACCTTTAAAAGACGACATCTTGAGCATTTTTTTCCCTATTTTCTTACATTATATTTATTGAATGCTTCATAGAGAAAATGTCGTAACTTCACAGCCCTGTAAACCATAAATCTGTTAACAAACCGCACGTCCATTTACTTCTGAAAGTACGACAAAAGTATAAAATGTCTGGTCAGATTCATAATCTAGTTTTTCTAAAGGTCTAAATCCTAAAAAAAAAATATATTTTTTTGTAAGAAACTGCGATGTTCTTGTTCAGCCGCTTGTGTTCTAACAATATGTATCATTTAAGAACGCTGGCTTCTCGGATTGAACGGGAAAAAAAGACGAGTGTCAAAGACATTTTCCACTAGTTTATATTTAATAGACAAAACTATTCATGGCGAAAATAATCCTGACGTTCATCCACCCATCAGCTGTAAACACATATCATACAAAATCTGAGTACCTGTTGGTTACACATGTTTGTATTTCTCAAAGTAAGGTAGTAAAATATCAAACCCTACTAATGGTTCCATCTTAACCCCGACAGATACCGATATTCTGAATTCACTTTTTATGATACAGTTTATTTTGCAGATTAACAAAACACGTTATTTTCTAAAAGGACACCACATCACTGAAACGGTAAATTTACTGCAAAGTCAATAATAGCAAAATATCCTAAACATCTTTTTTGAGGATAAAGATTAAGGAAATTACAAAGATAATCCGGAGATAAATCCAAATTATGAGAGAAAAAAATTTAAATTATGATTTTTAAAAAAAAGATCCACATTTTTTTTTTCCCTGAGAATTTTTTTTTCATGTTTGAAACTGAATGAAGAAAAAATTCTCCTGGAATTTTTTTTTTTTTTTCAGGAAATTAGAGATATTATACTGAGAAAATTATGATTCATTCATTTTGATGATCAATTCATCCAATTAAGCAATTTTTCAAGCAAAAATACTTCAAAAGATTTGAGGATTTGCTGCTTCATACCATCATAATCTAAATATCTCTTGAAGGAGACGTCTGAAGAAATTGTTTCACTCTGTTCTTACCTTTTCTAGAAAAAAACAGCTGATCAGTCATTTAGTTTGTAGTGTTTTATCAAACAAACAGGAGGAAATGGAGCATTTGTTGGGACTATTTTCAGCGGGGGATTAATCTGCATTTGGTGCAGCAGGATGGTGTGTGTGTGTGTGTGTGTGTGTGTGTGTGTGTGTGTTCATGGTGATGAAAGAACAACAGTGTGACTCATTGATGTGTTTTTTGAGGAGTTGAAGATGCATCAGGCTTTAAAACTACATTCTCAGTGTTCTCAGTGATGCAGTGATGTCGTCCAGCAGAAGGCGCTGTGAGTCTGACACCTGCACTGATCTCGTTGTAATTTAAAAAAAAACCCTGGAGCTGGAAGTCAGATTAACAGTAACACGGTGCACGTTGTCAGATTCATCCCGCAGTTTAACACTTAATTGGCCCAGGAGCTTCTCGTCTGCCTGAGTTATGTCATATATCTGAGTCTTGTTAACATTCCAGTACATGTTCACATCCGTCTGTCTATGAATATGTGTGTGTGTGTGTGTGTGTGTGTGAGATACAGTATTTAACTAGCACATGTCAGCGAGCATCCAGTCCTCACTGCAACTCCATTAGCTGTTATTGTATGTCGATAACCAAACACGCATTGTAAGCGTCTGTCAGTCATCGTTGCATGTGTGTAAACATGTGGATTATGTCAGAACCGGCCTCTTAACGACCCGCTTCCTCGTGTTCTCTGTATGTGTACATTAATATATTAATGATGAGGAGGGAAATGTGGAGGCCGACTCTGAATGAGCCGTTCAGCAGGACGAACAAAATCAGTGTTTTAAAGGATTCTGTCAAGTATTTTGCGCAATACTCACTGTGAGGAAGTTCTACAATCATTCCTCCGGTCCATACGTGCCTGAACAGACTCCTTCATGCTCCAACTACACTGTAAAAAATGGAGGACAAAACAATTATCGTGATACGGGGATGGCGTATTAATAGCACGCCACTTTTAAGGACATCTGGTGTTATGTCTTCATTTTAAGCTTTGTGTGTTTCATTTAATGATGTCCTCGTTTTAAATTTTAGTTTTGGTCATGCAGGAAAAGATGAAGTCAGGTGACTGTTATTGTCATGGTAACAATTAATGTTTAGGCAACAAAACTGCTTGGTTAGGTTTAGGTGACGTCTGATCTGAATTGTTTTCTGACCCGATGGGAGAAAAAAAAAGTTTTCCAAAGAGGATGTTTGCTTAATTTTTTTCCCCATCTGTGGAAAAGAAAAAATCTTTTCCTGTAAAATTGCAAAGATTATACTGAGATAAATCTAAATTATGAGAGAAAAAAATTAAATTATGAGAAAAACAAGTAATGATTGAAAGACAAATTATTTTCATGTGTGAAACAGATCACACATTTTTTTTCCAGGAGAAATGTTTTTTTTTTTTTTTTCATAATTTTTTTTGTGTGAAACTGAAAGTTGTGATTTAATGAGAAATTATTTTTAATTTTTTTCCAGGAGAATTTTTTTGCACTCATGAAAAAAATTCTCCTGGGAAAAAAAAATTCTGCTCCGTTAATTTTTTATTTTTTTTTTTCACTTTTTCACACATGTTGAATAAGATTTTGGAAATCCGAAAGATTATCCTGAGATAAATCTAAATTATGAGAGAAATAGTGATTTGATTGAAAGAGAAATCATTTTCATAGTAAACCTTTTTTTTTGAGAATTTTTGTGAGAAACTGAACAAAAATTTATCCTGAAAAAAAAAAAGTAAAAATTTTTCTTTTTTTCTTTTCACTTTTTCACACATGGTGAAAAAGACTAAGGGGAATACAAAGATTATCCTAAAATAAAACAAAATTATGAGAGAAAAGCACAACATTTTTTTCAAGAATTTTTTTTCAGGAAATTCTAATTTCCAAAATCTTTTTCACAATGTGTGAAAAAGTGAAAAAAAAAAATTAGCTGAAAAACATTTTTTCCAGGAGAATTTTTTTGCCACTCATGAAAAAAATTCTCCTGGGAAAAATGTTTTTCAGCAAAAAAAAAATTTTCTTCACTTTTTCACACATTGTGAAAAAGATTTTGGAAATTAGAAAGATTATCCTGAGATAAATCTAAATGATGAGAGGAAAAAGTCGTGATTGAAAGAGAAATCATCTTCATGGTGAAACAGATTAACATTTTTTTTTTTTGAGATTTTCATTTTTTGAGAATTTTTTTTGTGTGAAACTGAACAAAAATTTCTCCTGGGAAAAAAGGTTTCTCCTGATTTTTCTTCATTTCTTTTCACTTTTTCACACATGGTGAAAAAGACTAAGGGAATTACAAAGATTATCCCAAGCTAAGACAAAATTCTGAGAGAAAAACGAAAAAAAAAAAAAAAATTTCAAGGAGAATTTTTTTTTTCACGTGGGGAAAAAAAAGTTTCCTGGAAAAAAAATGACGGAAAAAATTTGGATTTTTTTTTTTTTTTTTCATGTGTGAAAAAAAAATTCTCATGGAAAAAATCTTTTTAATTCTCCCCCCCCCCATGTTTTCACAGTTGAAAAGAAATTTAAAAAATCAAGGCACTTTCAAAAGACTTCAACAAAACACTAGTATTAAAGTAATTACCAGGATGTATCCCTCCGCTGTGGCTCAGCATGTAAACACAAATGGTTTACAATTATAATTCACAGTATTTTTTTTACGCATTTTATGTCATAGAATGAAACATCAATATTTCTCCCAAGATCCATTTAAAAAAAACCCATAGTCTTCAAGACAAGTGAACCCAAAGTTCAAATATGCAAAGTCATTTTCATGTTTTCATGTTGGACAAGTGTGATCTTCTTTCGAAAAGTGTTTTAGACTTGTGACACAGAAAAACACACTTTACTCATGATTTTATTCGCTGCTCTCTCTAACCCTCGTCACTGTTTCTGAACTCTGATTAATACATAATTAGGGACAGTGATTGTCCAAAGACACTTAACGCTGGGAGATTCCCCTCATGATTCCCTCGTATTAACATCGGCTGAACTTTGCACAAAAAACAAGAAAACTGTGAATTTTGTCCTCAATTTCTTACAGTGTAGTCGGCTCGAACCTGACGAGCCGGTATGAAGAGAGGAATAATTACTCTCTCGGCATACAGACAGTGTCACATGTGAGTATTGTTTGAAGATTCACTTGAAGGAATCTTGAGCAGCGGCGACGGCGCCAGCAGCGGCGCCAGCAGCAGGGTTGTTGAGGAGTCGGCTCTGCACCAGCTGTGTTACATTCGCACCCGTTCTTGTCTCTTTGCATTTTGATTCATTCAGTGTTTTCACTCTCGAGCATTTCTGCCATATTCCAGGAGAAATTTTTAACTGTGTGATTCTGAGTAAATATTTTTTCAGCTGTTTACTTTTATTTTGTTTTTTCGTTGTAATAAGTTCATTTCTATGGTATCAGAAGACTGAATGTATAAAAAGATAATCATTACTTTGTGCTTCTTATACTGATTGAGAGAAACAGTGGGAGGGTGTTAATGATGTGTATTAATATATGACCGCTTAGGTAGAATATCAATTGAGGATGTAGTTTTTAGGTAGTAATTCTCAATTTTCAGGTACAACACTGTTACTACAAGAGTTGAATTTAACAGTTTAACCGATTCCTCTTTCTGTCCAGGTTATATTTGTATACGACTTCTCAATTTTATTATTATTATTATTTTTTTTGTTTTGTTTTGGGAATGCTGCCGGTTTTTGGGTGCATTATTGAGACGCCATTGCATTTAACACTTACAATAATCATGTTTCTTAGGAAATAAACTCAATCCTGTTCTAAATGTGTCGTTTTTTGTTCGTCTCTACTGTTCCCACACAGTCAAACTGCATCACATTATTACATATAATTGAATATCACAATATATGTGTCATATAAGATATTTTTCACAATATCCAACAGCTCTTCAGACTTCAAACAATCAGGTACTCATGGTATCAAGTAACACAGATTACTGTTGTGGGCGACACGGTGGTGCAGTGGTTAGCACCGTCGCCTCACAGTGAGAGGGTTCTTGGTTCGAACCCAGCTGGGGTTTGCATGTTCTCCCTGTGGATGCGTGGGTTCTCTGCTGGTACTCGGGCTTCCTCCCACATACCAAAAACATGCAGGTTAGGTTAATTGGCGACCTGTCCACGGTGTACCCCGCCTCTCACCCTAAGTCAGCTGATTGACTCACCGGCAACCCCAGTGCAGAAGTAGAGAATGAGTGAGAGAGGTTACTATAACCTTCATATTGCCCTTTTAAAGGGACACTGTGGCATTATTTATACCATCTAGTGGTTAAAACTTAATGTGGGATGGCAGTGGCTCAGTCTGTAGAGACTTGGCTTGGGGACCAGAGGGTGGCTGGTTCAAGTCCGGCTATGGCACCAACACCCCAATGTGCTCCCCAGGAACCTGACATGTTATGGAATTAGATTTGTGCCAGTAACAAACAAAACTTTTTAAATTGCAAACAAAAATAGGAATTTGAGAGAACGTAAAACTAATATCAAAAATAAAACTTAAAACGTTTTTGACTGACACAGCTCGACGTCCGAAGTTTCCCAGAATGCATTTCGCTGCAGCGGTAGAGCTGCTAAAAGCTGTTTTAATTCTCACTTTAGCGCTGTTAATACATCACTTTCTTAAGTTTTAATATATGTTTATGCGAGAAAGTACCTATTTAGATCCTTAATATGCGATTAGTTTATCCAAATGACGCCTGTTTGTAAATTTGTTACGACGTTTTCGGAGATGTGAAGAGCCACCTGTGGGACCAGCGCTCCAGGAGGTCTCAAACGAGAAAGAGCTGCAGCGAGACCGCAAAGCTGAGAGTCAGCGCAAAAGTCTGAGTGGAGAGAGAGAAGCAAAGGGAACCGTCAACAAAATAATGTGTTATTAGAAGAGTAAAAGACCAATACTTTACAGTATTTGACAAATTATTTGATTGCAAGTTATAAGTTTTATTTTTGAAATTAGTTTTATGTTCTCTCAAATTCCTATTTTTGTTTGCAATTTAAAAAGTTTTGTTTGTTACTTTTGGCACAAATCTAATTCCATAACATGGCAGCCCACTGCTCCAAATGTGTGCAACAAGTAAATGCAGAGGACAAATATCAGTGTATTTGTAAAATAACTGACCAATAAAAGATTCTTCTATTCTATTTTACATCCAAACGAATACTGCTCTCTAGCGCCTCGCGTTTTCAAACGTGCGTTGCAGCCTGTTGGAACTACGGCAGGCGGGATGTGTCAAGATTCAAGAAGCTCTGACAACATGTCTTCAAACAGCACTTCATCAAGTTTAGTTTCGGGTGATGAGGTACGTTATTTCAAACAGACTTCAAACTGCAGCTGACGAGCGCGTCTGGCTAAGCTCCTTCTCATAGTAAAACATAGTAAAAGTGATCGTGATTGTCGCACGCGACACACTTTCACAAACGGCACACAAACTAAAGCCACAGCACCACAGAAACTTTCTGTCACCCGCTGCCACGACTTTCATGTTCAGTTCCTCTTCACAATCACAATAGACTCTACACACCAGGACATCAACAGATCATTATTAAACACATTAAAGGGCAAAAAGCGGAACCAACATTGTCATTTTCATTCACTTCACTTGTCAGCAGGGGACTGTAGTAAGAGACAAGCAGAAACAGTAAGTGAAACATCTGGAAGTTGAAATAAAAATGGTTTCTGACCTTTCTGTCTGACTCCACAGCTCCTTCATCAACAACATACGTCTTATTAACTGATCAGAGTAGATTATTTATCACGTGCAAATTATATAAAAGAGGATATAAAACATTTTTTCTCCTTCCAGAATGTTTCTTTCTGTTTCACAAAAATTCAAAAAATAAAATTAAGGAACTTGGAAAGATGATCCTAGCACAACTATTATTTCCCACCTATTCTAAAGTTATAAACGCAGGAGAGAAAACAGCTGAGATCAGGAAAAGAAAGTGGATCACCAGAAGTAAAGAAAACATCCTTCAGGGCCTCCGAACAAAACCCCTTTTCTGTGTGTGATGTGTTTCTGGTTAAACTTTTGTGTGTTCTTCTTCTTGTCTGTTCTGTTTTAACATCTGAATTAAAGATCAACAAGCAACTTGGTGTCTATTCTTTGTCTGGAAATGGAGAGAATAAACCATCAGGCAGAGACAGAAAAATACGTGCTCGTGGTACACGTACTACGCGAGGCTTCGTCTGGTTAGCTGGAAGTTTGGTGATGAAATGACTGCGTGTGTTGAAAAGGTGGTTCGCTTATAGTGAAAAAAACCCACAGAGAATTATCAAGAATGTGTGCCTGTCTCTCAGAAGTCTCAGGTTTGTCAGTTCTTTGGTTTGGTTTTCAGGCCGACCACTTGTTCCATTCTCGCTGCTCTCGTAGTGACCTGTTTTTGCGCTTCCTGCCACAGGAACAGCACCTAAGTCATCACTAAGTACTGACTTAGTTCTCTTTTATACTACACTCTCTATAGTAAATATCTTGCTACAGTCCAAATTTTGAGATTTTGCATTTCTAAATGTGTAATTAAACTTTCTACGTGTGGCTTAACAACTGCAACAGAATGAACACAATCCATATATATGCAGTGTTTCCTGGAGATTATATCATGTAAGAGTTTCAAGCTTACATTATATATTGTATTATATATGATTCTTCTTCAATGGTACAGAAGTTATGTTTGTGTTTCCAGATCTAAATATTTAAAATTGTCAAATCTGAAAAATACATTTCCATTCGGTTTCTCACATTTTTTTCAATTTCACATAAGGGGGAAAATTTCTCCTGAACATGAAAAAAAAGATGGTTTAAAACATGAAAAAAAAAAAATCTCTTGAATTGTTTTTTTTTTCCTCTATTGATCCCCCCCACACTCAGTTTCACAGATGAAAAAAAAAAATATTATCCCAATTTTTTTGTTCCCTGCAACAAATAGGGGGAAAAATGATCCTGAAAAACAAAAAAAACTCCAGATGTTTTCTTTTTCATTCCATTACACACATCAAAAAATATCTTGAATGTTTTTCACTCAATTTTCTTGAAAAACAAAATAAAATCAAACAAGAAGAAAAAAAAATTCTGTAGAAAAAAAAGTCTGAATTTTTTTTTTATCTTACAATGGAAAATATTTTTTTTCCCTTAAAAACAAATATTCTTCTGAAAATTAATATTTTTTTTCCACTCTATTTAGCACATGGGAAAAAAATTCTCCTGAAGTGGATAAAAATGTCTCTAGTCTCTAATTTTGATAAAAAAAATTCTCTAGAATTTTTCATTTCAAAATTTCTCTAGACTTTTTTTTTTCAAAATTTCTCTAGAATTTTTTTTCAAAATTTCTCTAGAATTTTTTTTCAAAATTTCTCTAGAATTTTTTTTCAAAATTTCTCTAGAATTTTTTTTCAAAATTTCTCTAGAATTTTTTTTCAAAATTTCTCTAGAATTTTTTCTCAAAGTGAAAAAAAACTTGAGAATTTTTTTTGTTTTCCACTCTATTTCACACATGTAAAAAAATTCTCCTGAAGTGAATAAAAATGTCGCTAGAAAAAAATCTCTAGAAATTTTCGGGAAATTTTAAATTTTGTAAAATAATTTCTCTAGAATTTAAAAAAAAAATTCTCTGGAGAGAATTCTTTTCCATTCTTTATTTGTTTTCAACTCTATTTCACACAGGTAAAAATATTCTCTCGAAGTGAAAAAATAAATTCTCTAGAAAAGAAAAAAAAATTATGCTAAAGCGGAAAAAAGACTCAAAATTTATTTTCATTAAGAAAGGAAAATCTTCTGAAAAACAAAAGAAAACAAAATTTTTTTTTCCATTCAATTTCATAAATAGGGAAAGAATTCTCTTGAAAAAAAAAATTCTCTTGAAATACAAAAATTATGCTGGAAAAAGAAAATCCCAATTTTTCTCGTTTTCATTCTTTATTTCGTTTCCACTCTATTTCGCAGAAATCCAAAAAAAAATCTCTAGAAAAATGTTTTCTGTCAAAGCGGAATTTTTTTTTTTTTTTTCCATTCTTGTTTAGTTTTCCACTCTTTTTCGCACATGTAAAAAAAAAAACTCGAAAAAACTTGAAACTTGAAAAATCAGGAATCCCCCTAAAAAAACAAAAATTCGTCTGAAAAAAGAAAATCCCAACTTAATTTTTTCATTTCGCACATGGAAAAATACTATCTTGAAAAAAAAAAATCTTCAAAAAGGAAAAAATTCTGGTGAATAACAAAGAAAATCTCAAACTTTTTTTCTTTATCATTCCGTTTCGCACAAGGGAAAAAAATATCCTGAGCCTTGTGTGAAATGAGTGTGAGTGTGAAAATACTCTCATATTTTTTCCTCCCTATTTCGCAAATGGAATGGAAATGGAAAATTCTTCTGAGGTGAATAAAAATGTCGCTAGAAAAAAGTTTCTTTAGAAAAATAATTTCTCTAGAAATTTACGGGAAAATTTGAAATTTGTAAAATAATTTCTCTAGAAATTTTCAAAAATAATTTCTCTAGAAATTTTCAAAAATAATTTCTCTAGAAATTTTCAAAAATAATTTCTCTAGAAATTTTCAAAAGTAATGTCTCTAGAAATTTTCAGGAAAATTAAAATTTTGTAAAATAATTTCTCTAGAAATTTTTGGAAAATTGAAATTTTGCAAAATAATTTCTCTAGAAATGTTCAAAAATAATTTCTCTAGAAATGTTCGGAAAATTGAAATTTTGTATATGAATTGCTCTAGAAATTTTCAAAAACATTTCTCTGGAAAAAAATTTTTTTCTCAAAGCAAAAAAACTCGAAAATTCTTTTCCATTCTTTATTTGTTTTTGTTTTTTTTAATTCTCTTGATGAGAAAAAATGGGTCACAAATTCAATAAATGTAATACAAAAAAAGTTCAGAGATAAAAGTCCTTTCCTGGGGCATGTCATGCTGAATCGATTAGTTTTCTCATCAACATAAAATCTGAATTTTATCGACTTTAGCACCACCATGAACAACGGTAAACCCCGACTGAGTCAGTCACCACTCAGACAGCTATGAGCCAAACACTGAAATATTCAAAGCCGTGCCGCCCGGGACTACACCGAATGAGAAAAGTAATTATTAGGTATTAAAGGTACTTTTCTCCACACCTATTACTCAGTACCAGCCTGGTACCCCTCTCATTCAGACAGATATTTATCCATCCTGGTTCGTGTTATTTTGTAGGTCACGGTTTACACTCCTGTGGACACGTAACAAGGGAAGTGTAACGTGCACATGAGAGTTGAAATAATGTGTGAGAATTATTATTATGAAGAACTGAAAGAGGAACTAAAGCTGCAACATAATCAAGAGAGAGACAGTGCTCCTAACGGCCAGAGGTTAATATTCGGGCAACACCGACTCTCTCTTTGGACCACGACAAATAATCTTCAAAGGGGAAAACCCAACCTGGCCTATTCAACTAATTAGCACACACACACACCAACCAAACAGATGCACAAACATATAAAATACCTGCATATCTATAAATCAACCTGGATCGCAGACAAGCATGAGTACAACAAACACATGGAGAGTGGACTAATGTAAGGGCTTGCATGAGAGTGTGTGCGTACAAATACAGTAAAAGGAAGAACTGAAGAGGAACTACAGCGGCCTCCTGGGCGCCTGCAGGGAAGGAAATGGCCGCGTTTCCACTGCATGGTGCGGCTCAGCTCACCTTTTTCTGGTTTTTCATTAAGGACGGTGTCTTTTGGTTCGTAACAAGCTGTAAGAAGCACTCGTCCCTCTCAAACTAAGTAATTGAATTAGCAGAGGCACTTTGTTGCTGTGATTCTACTTCGATAGTACTGCAGGGATCTAGACAAGCGCGTTATCGGTTGGTTCAAGACACATCTTCAAGCAGGAAGCCCAGCTGTAGTGGAAATTCAAATCCCTGCCGCACTGAGTCAAATCAAGAATAGTCAGGCCGGCAGTATGTGTTCATACCCGCCCTCAGACCTCAAACCTACAATCAGTCCTTCTTAACACCCCTTTTCACTAGCTACTCGTTGGATGACTATCTGTAGTGTTCAGGGTTCTTCCAGGCATATTGAAACTGATGTTTTAAAGTTTGAAGTTTAGAATAACATCAGCCTTTAATCTTTTACCCGTGTGTCATCCTCATACCCCAACCAGACTCAGGAATTCCCCACCTCTGCCTTGTGCCTTCCTTTAAACATTTTAGACCAGAAGGGAATCCAGAGACGTCAACGGCACTTTAACTGACACGTGTAGTGCCTGTTAAGATTGAGTAAATGTTGGTGAGAGTTGCCCGAGATGTCACACTTCAACAAACTACCCTTCAGTGTTGAGAACCTGGAGGTGGGTGGGAAGTTCCTATCTGGGTCAGATGAGCTCATATTACCGGCAGTCACCTTAAAAACAAAACCACACACCACATCCTCACTTGAAAAGAGTGAACAAGCGACTAAAGGTCAACTGCCTCAATGTTTTTAAAAAGGTAGGGAAGAATTTCAGACCGAATATCGACCCAAAGTCGAAAGTATTTGACGACCTGGGATTCAAAATATTAACTTCTGCAAACAACGGAAAACCTTTTTACAAATTCGTTCAGTTATCAAAAATGTCATGCTATCCAGCCAAATATGGCTTGAAATTATTCTATCTTTGGTCAATACAGTTGCGAGACGAGGAATGTGCGCTTGAATGAAATTTTCTACGAGCTTTATTGACAGAGCCAAAGTCCAAAAACTTAGGCAACAGAGGCAAGAAACCAAGACCAAAACTTAACCAAGTACAAACCTGGCAGGGAGGCAGCAAAATGGGAAGGTACGAGGCGCAAAACAGGTCTGTGGAAAAGCTATGAAACGCAGATGAACCGACAAAGAGCGAGGGGGAAACACCGATTTAATAACACTGGGATCAAATAACAAAAGTAAAACACAGGTCGACTGGAAGAAAGGCAGGAAAAGGACAAAAACAGGAAGTGTAAAACAAAACCAGACACATGAGGAGAGTCTTTAACTATAAAACAGGAAATAACCCAATTGTAACCCAAAACCACGACACAGGTCTGTTTATGTCCAGATTGTACCCAGATTGATTTAAGGGAGTCTGGACTGCGACAAAAAACAAAACAGGTGAAATGAAGTCGCATCCAAGTCACATCTGAAGGATTTCTACAAGATGCATCTCAGTCCGGAGACAGTTGGACTGTCAGGCCTCATACGGACAGAAATCGCGCTGTGAGAGGACACAACTAGGAGAATCATTGTGATCTGTGAACTCTGCCTCCCCATCCACAAACAAGTTGGAGACTATTCCTCCTCCCATGTTGCTGTTTGAGCCACAAAGCACCACAACAGAAACTTGGAGCGATTCTGTCCAATTCTGAATGTTTCGTATCGACACCGAACACGTCACGTGAACCAGCTCTTACAAGGAAACATAAAAAGCTTGAACATCAATGCTGGTGACGAGGCGATCGTATGGGTAGTTTATGTGATTGATCACCGCAGCGTGATCTCTCCAAGGGTTGATTCCGTATTTTTTTTGTTGCAGGGCCGCTGCATTTTTTTGGGAACCCCTGCACGCCCCTAACCTGACTCTCGCCAGATGAATTTGGTTCCGCCTCGCTCCACTCATCCATCTGGGATCGCTCCATTGGAGATGTGTTTCAGAAGGCTGGGCCTTATCAAAAATCCTCGCATATGATTGGATAAACCACTTGTCTGTCATCTTTATTGACGTGCTACTTCAACCACTCACATCGAAACCAACCTGTGACGTCGATGAGAGCGACGTTCTTTTAACGAAAAAATATTGGGTAGATTGGACAACACGGATGAAACAGCAGCATCAATGTTGACGCTTGCTTCCTCGATGTGAGCCGCCATTGTTGTCTGAATCAAAACAGTCGCTTCTCCGCTACGTCACATCTATGAAACTCCCGCCCGGCGGTCCTGATTGGCTCGACCTGAAAATCTGGAGCCGAAATCCCTCCCGACGGGAGCGATCCCAGATGGATGTGAGTGGAGCTAGGCGGAGCGAAATGCATCTGGCGAGAGTCAGGAAATTTTCAAAAATAATTTCTCTAGAAATTTTCGGAAAATTGAAATTTTGTAAATGAATTGCTCTAGAAATTTTCAAAAACATTTCTCTGGAAAAAAAAATTTCTCAAAGCAAAAAAACTCGAAAATTCTTTTCCATTCTTTATTTGTTTTTGTTTTTTTTAATTCTCTTGATGAGAAAAAATGGGTCACAAATTCAATAAATGTAATACAAAAAAAGTTCAGAGATAAAAGTCCTTTCCTGGGGCATGTCATACTGAATCGATTAGTTTTTTCATCAACATAAAATCTGAATTTTATCGACTTTAGCACCACCATGAACAACGGTAAACCCCGACTGAGTCAGTCACCACTCAGACAGCTATGAGCCAAACACTGAAATATTCAAAGCCGTGCCGCCCGGGACTACACCGAATGAGAAAAGTAATTATTAGGTATTAAAGGTACTTTTCTCCACACCTATTACTCAGTACCAGCCTGGGTAGATTGGGTAGATTGGACAACACGGATGAAACAGCAGCATCAATGTTGACGCTTGCTTCCTCGATGCGAGCCGCCATTGTTGTCTGAATCAAAACAGTCGCTTCTCCGCTACGTCACATCTATGAAACTCCCGCCCGGCGGTCCTGATTGGCTCGACCATAAAATCTGGTGCCGAAATCCCTCCCGACGGGAGCGATCCCAGATGGATGTGAGTGGAGCTAGGCGGAGCGAAATGCATCTGGCGAGAGTCAGGTTAGGCCTAAAAAAAATTTTTGTTTGGTTCCGGTTTCCGACCGACCCTGTCAATTTATGTGCGACCCAAATTATTTTATGAGCTTGGGGGAAAAAAAAAACAAAAAAATTTTAAAATACACAAATAAATGTTTTGATGCAAACCATAATTACGTTTTCGTACAGCACCTCTTCATCCTGTACAAGGATGAGCGCATTCTCTCGTGAAAACAACGACTTCAGGTGGGATCTGCATGCAGACGACAGGATATCGCGTGTTATCACCCGGATGCGAGAGGACGCTGGCGTCAATATCGCCGCTTCTCAATCCGTAGCAAAGCTGCTTTTTTCTGTTGGAAAAAGAAAGCCAAGTTGTCCGTACAAACTCTGGGGCTGTGCTACTAACTTTGAAGGCTGCACACCTGAACAACTGGCTCCGTGGACTCACTTTTCTCCGCTGATCAGCTGTTACCGCGATCAGCTGATAGCCTCGCCGATCAGCTGTTAGCCTAGCAACGCTAACTTTCAAACCGAGTACTCAATACTCTGTGGGCTGTCCATCATTGCTCCGTTGGTCCTCCCTCCACCACAACCTCAGTGTTATTCACTGCCTGGCTCCTTTGTCGCTCTCCTCTGCTGCTGTGGTCTCCACTGGCTCGTGGTGAAGTTGGATGGTCGCTGCTCCGCCGTTGCTGGCGGGGTCTTCAGGTGTTCAGAGCTCCTGGACCTCTGCTGTCACTTCGCCCCAGGCTCCATCGCTGGGATTGGATCTCTTGGTCACCTGCGTCGCCCCCGCTGTGTGCACTTGGCATCCAGATGCAACGGACGGTGCTATTCCCTGCGGTGCTGACTGCGGTGCTGCTGTTCCCTCCGTGCTGACTGACAGGCGCTCCATTTATTATTGTCCTCCTGTCTGCCTGACCGACACATTTCTGCCAGAAAAACAGCGTCTGTCACCGGCAAAAAACTTAAACTCACCGCGTGTTTGTGATGAAAATAAATCACCACGACGGTCAGACCTCCAGACCGAGACTTCGGTGAACTTTCCCCCGGAAGACAGCCTCCGTCCCCGCGAGTGACAGAGTCAGACAGCGTCCAGTTTATTGATGGTGATTATTTAAATATGTAATTTAGAGCGAAAAAAACGTAACTTCGTCACTTTCCAGGATGTTTGGTGGGTCAGGATCTCAATCACTACACATTATAACAGCATCCATATGATTATAAATTATCTGCGGGTTTAGATTGACGGGGGGACACGGGGAAACGCCGTGAAAACACGACGTCATCATCATGACGTATACCGTCACGCCTCTTTAGGAGCGCAGCGCCGATTTCTGAGAATTGCCGAACCTCCACTGCGGAAATAATGCGTCTTCTCATGTGTGAAAGGGATTACTGTGGCCCCTTTTAGATAGAAAGGTGGCACATGTGCAGCAAGGTAAAGGCTGCAATGTGGCGCCTTGTCTGTCTAAAAGGGAGGTGTAATATTCCACCTTTTCAAATAAGCCACCACTTTTCCTCCTCTGGTAGGCGTCAACATGTGACGTGACGTGAAGCAGGAAGTTGGGCGTGAAGAGAAGCAGGGCAGTTTCTGCTTTTCTCCCAAAATCCTCTTCCCGTTTAACATTGGGGCTTATGGGGCAGTTGCTGGAGTTTGTGTCGGTTAGACGCAGATAATTCAAAAACCGTACATCCTCCCGATAAAGTGGACACGTTGCCAGACAGAAGACAAGTGTGGCTACGTTCTTGGAAAATGTCACTATTGTAGTGTGAAATCTGTGGCTAGGATCGTCATCTAAAGAAACATTTTCGGAGAGTTTTTTTCAGGCTCCCCCACTCTGCCAGTTGATGCTGCGCGAACATTCCGCAATACACACTCATTGAAAATCCTGAATTTTTCTGAATTTTTTTGAAATCATTCATGATCAATTAAGGGTCACCGTTCAAAAACTGAACATCGTAGAAAGAAAGTTCAAATACAACTCAAATAGATAAGACTTGTGCCTACATTTTAAAGTTTGAATGGTGTCTCTAGGTCAAAGTATGCCAGAGCAGGAGATGTTTGAAAAACGTTGATGATTTTGCGACTTTTTTGACCCCGTCCCATTCATTCCTTATGGGACGATTTTTCACAGTTTTTCTTCAAAATAAGAGCTTTACATTGCACCCCATCGGAGTTTAGAACTGGGTTCTTAGCGGGGGGCTTTTAATTTGAAAGTAGCGACCGCTATTAGCTCGCCGCTACAACAACAAGCGGACAACCAAGACAGCTACAGAGAGCGAGGAGACGCTAGCATCTCCCGGATCTCAGCGGCTTTCCAGTTGCTCATCTTGGTGGATGAAGTGACGAACTGACTGCTGTGATCAGCTGTTTCCTGGTTTTAAAACTCCCGGCTGTGGGTGCGCAGCAGTGCACGTCATCGACACCTCCGCCCACCTCAGGATATGCCACCACATTGCCTCGATTTAGACTGCAGCGGAGGCTCAAATAAGTGTAACGTTACCCTCCGAGGCACAAAATTGGTGGAACAAAACAGACCACCAATTTGCCGCCTTCTGTCTAAATCCGCGGAGCGAGCCGCCAAAAGGACGGCAGATTGGTGGCTTATTGCCCAGAATAAAAACGGCTAGTGTCACGCGAGAGGTGACAGGTCAATGGAGCGAAAAAAAGGTATACTATTTGCTCTGAGTTGTACCAAAATATTCTCATTGTTTTTCCTACTAATAGCAGGCAGTAATGTTGGACAACAGGGCTATGAGTCGCACAACACCAAAGTTACACTTTAACTAAACAGCTTCGGAGTCGTTCATGGTTCTATAACATTTTCCGGGTTGATTGGATGCTGTCTCGCTACCTTGTTTAACGTTTGTTCAACATTTGGTAGGTTTGTACATATACATTGTACAGAGTATTGTAAGAGTTGATACTATTAAAGTTATTTATGAAATATTGCTTGAGATGTCTTCAATGCCAATGGTCCAGAACTAGTTTTTAGGTGTAGAAAAAAGTCCACACATTTAAAATCAGCACATTTTAATTGAAGCATTCGTATTGACTACATATTTTGTTCATATAAAAATGTGTGTGTAACATGCTGGGAGTATCCATTGCCGCTGTAAAAAATAAAAAAAATCCACTTATCACTCGCTGCCACTGGAAAAATAAAATAAAAAAATAAAATAAATTCCCTACCTACCCATGACCTCAACTGACAACCAACAGGAACCAAACTTTTTGTTATTTTTAGGCCTTAGCACGCCCCGCTGCTGCAGCTCAAACCCACTAACCACACTCAAAATTAATCACCGCCTACGAAATCCATGTTTGTCGGCTACAAAGTGCCAAAGCGGAAAACTTCACAAGCGGAGCAACAAAAAGATGGTGAACACATCCTCATACCAAAACTACTACTAGGTCAACAAAAGGTGACTTAAAATGACGTATAAATATATATAAATACAAGAAACATTGATGTACCGATGTAACTTCAATACCTACATTACATGCTTCAGCTTTGTTACATACCTGATGTAACTTCTCTAAAGCCCCTTTTAGATAGAAAAGGTGGCACATGTGCAGCAAGGTAAAGGCTGCTTTTCTATCTAAAACGGAGGTGTAATATTCCACCTTTTCAAATAAGCCACCACATTTCCTCCTCTGGTAGGCGTCAACATGTGACGTGACGTGAAGCAGGAAGTTGGGCATGAAGAAGAGCAGGTCGAATTTGTCTTCAAAATAAGAGCTTTACATTGCACCCCATCGGAGTTTAGAACTGGGTTCTTAGCGGGGGGCTTTTAATTTGAAAGTAGCGACCGCTACTAGCTTGCCGCTACAACAACAAGCGGACAACCAAGACAGCTACAGAGAGCGAGGAGACGCTAGCATGCATCTCCCGGATCTCAGCTGCTTTCCAGCTGCTCATCTTCGTGGATGAAGTGACGAACTGACTGCTGTGATCAGCTGTTTCCTGGTTTTAAAACTCCCGGCTGTGGGTGCGCAGCAGTGCACGTCATCCACACCTCCGCCCACCTCAGGATATGCCACCACATTGCCGCCTCGGATTTACACTGCAGCGGAGGTGCAAATAAGTGTAACGTTACCCTCCGAGGGGCAAAACTGGTGGAACAAAACAGACCACCAATTTGCCGCCTTCTGTCTAAATCCGCGGAGCGAGCCGCCAAAGGACGGCAGATTGGTGGCTTACTGCCCAGAATAAAAACGGCTTATGTTATAAAATAAAATAACTCATTATTGACTTTTTGGTTTCACATTCGACACGAACAACAGCCGTCCATCCACAACCTCTTTCGTAAGAAGACTTCTCACAACACTCATTAATTTGCTGCGGCCGCTAGAGATCATCGCCTCGGATGGCCATTTCCTTCACATCAGAAAGGAGGACACTTTGCATACACGGGGACACGCAAGCAGACATAAAGGTACAAACCACACACATACCACATAGCTAATAATAAATATACAGGATACAGCTCATGACAACGTGCCCTTCCGCTTCAATTTACATAGGTCTAATAAACATCATACAGAAACTGTTCTTAATGTTTTTATCTGGATAGATAAAGGGTAAAAAAAAAAATACAGCACCTTCTGTTTCAGACTTATTTTGACACAGCTTTTTAGCTAATAAGCATTAAACTAATAAGGTAATGTGTCAAAAGGCGGACCTTTTTTGTTATTTTCTCAAAAGGAGGACGAATGAGTGTCAGGCTGCAGGGCATTTAAAAGCCGGACTGTCCGGCCTAAAGCTGGACGAATGGCCACCCTATCACCGCCTAACAAGAAAAATAAATAATCTGCTTTCACAGTTGACGTATGTGGTTGTTTTTGTGATTCTCTTGTCCTGTTATTGTGTCCTGTTTCATAAAATGAATGACATTTAGGACACTTTTTGAATGAGAAAACCCACTGCTGGGACCAGGAGATGATAGATTTCACAAAATGCTCTTTATATAAATATTAATTTAGTGCGTGCAACAAATATAAAACCCTTGTATGGGTTCACATACATGCTGGTAAAGCCGATTTAATGACTTCTGAACAACACAAGGGCTTTACTCATTTTAAAATCTTCTCTACGAGTGGAAATTTGCACTTCATACGTCCTGTTTTGTGTTTTTTTTCGACTGCAGAGAAGGTTCGTGTGTGAACCCACAACAACTACAACTAGGAAGCTGCTGCTGCTGCTGCTGCTGCTTATAAAGAGACACGCTCAGATTGAGTCAGCCTGCAGGTGTGACAACACTATCAACTGGAAGCTTCATTGAGACCACGCAGAGAAAAATCTTTCATATCTAATCCTTCTTTAACGGTTTACATCGTGACAATGTGCGACTTCGATCTGTCTCAAGCTTTAGACAGGCAAGTACATGATGATTAATTTCTATACTTACATAATTTTTTAGTTCAACTGAAAGACTCTTCTTCGCTAATTATAGGTATTGAGAAAACGTGAGAAATTAGATGGTACCTCGTTTGTTTAGGAGAACTGAGAGCACGTAATTCCGATCTTTTTCAGTCATTATCAGTGAAATCAGGAGTTCCCGAAAATAATCTGCAAAAAGCTCAACATGCTGAGAAGCTGCTTTGAAACAGGAACAACTGCAGTCTGTCTGGCCGTATGTTTCACTTCTCATGACAGCATGAACACGTGTCGGTGAACAAAACAGGTCAAAAACAGTGAAGATTTCATAGTATTTGTGTTACAGCAGAATGGAAAGTTCAACTTCCCTTAGATAGACGCCTTCCAACTTCTAATTATAAGAACATTTCTAAAGAAAAATGGAAAATGGAAACAGACAACTTTTATCACCTAGCATTTCAAGTGGTATTATTGTTGGCGTCGCAGATCTCTTTCTGTTTTCCCTAAGAGTCACAACTTCTAACAAAACAGGGCCAAATGTGAGTTCATTTACTAATTTAGTCTATAATGAAGACGTAAAATCAGATACAAATGGTGCCGGGCTGCTTCACTGTCACGTGGCAGACAAAACAGCAAAGTGAAGTGAAGTTTATAGGGAACTAATCTAAACACTGTCTAATCTATACACATAACTTCATAAACATTAACATATTTATGTGTTTTGTATTTCAGCCCGACCGAATCAGAAGATGAAGAATTTGAAACCCGCTGCTTCAACACGACGGTAAGATGAATTATTATCTATTTGAGGCAATTCGAGCCATAATTCACTTCATATATTCCCATATTTTCAGTTTAGAGATACTATATGTGTGTGTGTAAGTTGAGAAATCTTTGTACATATTCATACAATATATATTGAAGAGGGACGTCCTGAACAAAGTTTTTGGCCCCGATCTCAGTCCGAGTCTGACAATATTCCCGGATCCGGTGCTTACATTCACCTAAATGTTGATTAAATATGTATCCAACACATTGAAATAACAGCTGTGTATTTTTATTCGTTTATTCGATACGTGTCCTCTGCGTTCCGGCTCCGAATTGGTTTTGATCCGCCGTCCACCATCCGGCAACCCCCCACCAGTTGCGTTTTGAGTCCGCCACGGCGCAACAATACCAGACAGCAAAAAAAGTTATAGGTTATAGAGTGTTCTATTCTGAAAAAGTAACCGGATGTTGTGCTGTTGTTTCGGTGCGTGACTTCCTGTCTGCTCTGTGCTAAATTCGGCTGAATTGCTGCGTCGTGCTCCGCCAGAAAATAGAAGTCCTGCGTATCTGCTCCGTCCCCCGGAGCTGGGACGGAGCAGATACGCAGCGGACCTGGTGGAAGTTAACACATCCACCGGTGCCGTGGTGGAGCTGTAACGCAGCGGACACGTATCTGGTGGAATCGCGGGGTAAAGACAAGAGAAAGGAGCTCTAGGAGGAAATAATGTCTTATTTCTGCTTTGTTCTTAGCGCTGTAATGTGCCGGATGTTCAGGAAAAGACCTTCAGACTTGAGGACGGACTGGACCTGGTGGTTTCCCACGACCCAATGAGCTTCCGGTGTGTAGCTAACCTGATGTTGGCGGTGAACAGGCTCAAGAAGTCCCTTCCTCCCTGTGGCAAGGGGCTCAGTGATGATGAGCTCTGCTGCGTGATCCTGGACAGCCTGGTGGAAGGTGGGTGACAACAGGACGAGGCATTACATCAGTGTTTCACAGGATCAGATCAGAGGGTGTAAAGAGTCGAGGTGAAACCAGAACTTCTGGCTTCTGTTCCAGAAGTAAGAAAACCTTATTCAAAAGCCACTGACATGTGTAACTACATTAAACCATCATGTGGCATGCTTTTTATGTTAAGGTAAGGACAGTAATTTAAAAAAACAAAACAAACAGGAATCAAAATTTGCAGGATTGTTGCAGGATGTTAGAGCTCTGCGATGATAGTCTGTGTTGCATGGAAAGTGAATATTACCTGAAATCTTTTACGTTATTTTAAAACTCTCTCCACATTTCGACAGATTCGATCGTCAAGGCGACTGAGAACATCTCCTTGGCAGAGAAAAGGAGTAAATTCAAACGTTTCGGCAGCGTGAATCGGTGCACTCTGTGTGACACTTCGAAGAAAGACGTCATCTGCGTATCAGAAGAGATGAGACTGCAGGCCATCACGCTGAAAGGAGGAAACTGTGAACGCAAAGGTATGAGAGGCACAAGTCTGCTGCTAGAAAACACATTCACACAAGTACTGTACTGAGGTACAGTTTTGAGCTACTTGTACTTAACATCAGTATTTCTATTTTATGATACTTTAAATTGATAATGTGTGAAGTGAAGAAACTTTTTTCCAATTTGCCGTCCTTGTTGCGGCTAGGTCTGCTGATTTAGTCTGTTTTGGTCCGCCAGTTTGGCACCTCGGAGGGTAACGTTACACTTATTTGCGTGTGGTGGCAAGTGCTGAGATGGGCGGAGGTGTGGATGACGTGCACTGCTGCGCACCCACAGCCGGGAGTTTTAAAACCAGGAAACAGCTGATCACAGCAGTCAGTTCGTCACTTCATCCACGAAGATGAGCAGCTGGAAAGCCGCTGAGATCCGGGAGATGCTAGCGTCTCCTCGCTCTCTGTAGCTGTCTCGGTTGTCCGCTTGTTGTTGTAGCGGCGAGCTAATAGCGGTCGCTACTTTCAAATTAAAAGCCCCCCGCTAAGAACCCAGTTCTAAACTCTGATGGGGTGCAATGTAAAGCTCTTATTTTGAAGAAAAACTGTGAAAAATCGTCCCATAAGGAATGAATGGGACGGGGTCAAAAAAGTCGTAAAATCATCAACGTTTTTCAAACATCTCCTGCTCTGGCAGACTTTGACCTAGAGACACCATTCAAACTTTAAAATGTAGGCACAAGTCTTATCTATTTGAGTTGTATTTGAACTTTCTTTCTACAATGTTTAGTTTTTGAACGGTGACCCTTAATTGATCATGAGTGATTTCGAAAAACTTCAGAAAAATTCAGGATTTTCAATGTGTGTGTATTGCGGAATGTTCGCGCAGCACCAACTGGCAGAGTGGGGGAGCCTGAAAAAAACTCTCCGAAAATGTTTCTTTAGATGACGATCCTAGCCACAGATTTCACACTACAATAGTGATATTTTCCAAGAACGTAGCCACACTTGTCTTCTGTCTGGCAACGTGTCCACTTTATCGGGAGGATGTACGGTTTTTGAATTATCTGCGTCTAACCGACACAAACTCCAGCAACTGCCCCATAAGCCCCAATGTTAAACGGGAAGAGGATTTTGGGAGAAAAGCAGAAACTGCCCTGCTTCTCTTCACGCCCAACTTCCTGCTTCACGTCACGTCACATGTTGACGCCTACCAGAGGAGGAAAAGTGGAGGCTTTTTGGAAAAGGAGGAATATTACACCTCCCTTTTAGAAAGACAAGGCGGCACATTGCAGCCTTTACCTTGCTGCACATGTGCCACCTTTTCTATCTAAAAGGGGCTTGTGATGGATAAAACACTTGTTTTGTGACTCATCTCAAAAGAGCTGCTGCTTCTTGTGACGCAGAGAACCAAAACTGTGAAACATTAAACATAAGAGCAAAAGTTTTTCTTTATCTTTTCTCTCACATTAATCATCTGATGACCCCATAAGATCTATCTGGTGACCCGTTGGAGGGCCCGCTGGACTAAACTAGCTGACTGTATATAAAGTAGTTCAAACTCCATCTGGAGCAGCTCCAACAGTAAAACTGATGCATCAGTACTTATGACTAATAAATGATAATTTGTGTTTTGTCATTTTTTCCCACACTAGTGAATTTTAAACTGTCCAAGTACATCGACACTGCAAATGTGGGTCAGCCAGTTGGTTACTCTGTTGTTCTGTCCATCACCAACAACTTGCACATTTCCTGCTCGATGAAAGACGGCCGACCTGTGTTGAATCTGGAGGTAAGCAGAAAATCTCTTTATGATGTGATTTAAGGGGAATTTTTTAGTCCTAATGACAAAATATTCTAATATATTGATGACATGACACTTGCATGGGCCTGAGACAAATTATCAATTTAAAATATCTTATAATTCAGACTTTGATCATATGATTTTTGTTTTTTTCTAATAATTTTTTACTTCTTTTATCCAATAGTTTCAGTGTTTTATATCAAAATAACTGATTTTTTCTCATAATTTTGACTTTTTAGTACATGTAGAAAATCTAAATTTTGGCTTTTATCTCTTATTTTTTGTTAATATTTCAAAAGTTTCCTCTATATAAAACATTTATCTCATCATTTTGCTTTAGTGAATTAAGGTTTTGACTCATCATAAGCATTTTTCTAACATCATCCATTTCTGTTTCACTTTTACTGGCAGAAATGTGCTTCCACACATAATTAAGGACTTTGTCTTTATCTATCTTCTGGCAGGAATGCAGTGAGGAGGATTTACAAACAATCAGCGAAGATGACGACATGGACCGTTTCCTCTTCTACAGGAGAGACACGGGACTCTCTCACACCACCTTTGAGTCTGTTAAATATCCCGGCTGGGTCATCAGCACCTGTGAGGGTGAAGACCAGCCTGTGGAGATGTGTGAAGCGGACAATGCCAGCCGTCTCACCGCCTTCAAATTATACTAAAAATGAGTTACGGTTTTGTGTTCAGATTAAATGTAACCACAATGTGTGTAACTTTAGCTTTCTATCATTTTATGATGCCTTCATTAATTTTTATCCATCATTTCATCACTTTTTCCTCTGTATTTAACTCTTAAGCTGCTGTAACAAGTGAATTTCAGATCAATTATTAATTTATTCTGCATCACCACTAGATGGAGCAATCGTCTGCAATGTTTCCTGAGCCGGCAGTGATGATGCCCTCTGTGGTTGCTGTGGTAAAGCTAACTAATAATTCAGTGCAACCCACTAAACCTTGTTTAACTTTATATAATTTCTACTCACTGCAAAATAAAAAAAAAAAAAAAAAAAAATGATGATGTAAATCATTTTCAGCTATTCATTATTGTAAATGCAATTGAATTTATTTCACTACTGTATGTTTTTACAAATGAGCTTTTGTGTTGTTCTGTTTCGAAGCAAAGGAAAATAAAGTTTAATTTAATTAAGTGTAATGAGCTTAATTTGCTTGGTGACACTTGTGACAAAGATATGTAATGAAGGGAGGACATTTTACAGATTTGCAAAAACTTTTTTAAAACCTAAATGTTTTCATATCAGCTGATATTGACAACATACCTGCCGCTATCGATATATCTGTAACAGGCCAATAGTGGCAGATATTGGTGGCGGATAGCGCCCAAAACCTATATGGCTCTACTTCTTTCAGTGAAAACTAATCAATCAAAGAACAGAAAAAGAATAGAAAAAAACAAAAGTGGAGTACTATGATCCCACACTCACTCAAAATCAGTGTGGGATCATAGTACTCCACTGGCTGCATGAGACACACCTCTTGTTTTTGCATTTTAAATCTCTAAATATTTTTAATTAATTTTTATATAGAAATATTAGCATTTTAGCTTAATAGCTTCTGGGTCATGTGATCAATTGACTCAAAATCAGTGTGGGATCATAGTACTCCACTGGCTGCATGAGACACACCTCTTGTTTTTACATTTTACATCTCTAAATATTTTTTATTATTTTTTATATATAAATATTAGCATTTTAGCTCAATAGCTTTAAACACAGTATATCTGCTTTAAATAGCCCACATTTTTATTTTAAAAACAGGAAGTCGGTACACGCTGTAGCCGTCTTCTATCGCCGTGTGTTTACTGTAAAGTCTGCAATACGGGTGCACTTGAAATGTTGGAGTGGCTTGCTCGGCTGGCAGTGTACCCGGAGCAGAAGAGGTTTAACCCGAGCGAAGAAGAGGTTTAACCGGAGCGAATGTCTGTCGAATATCCAACTTAAAACTAACTTCACTGCGGTCCTCAAGACTCACAACAGAGCACCGGTGCTAGCAAACATTTAGCTAATATGACATTTGCTAACTGACGACGCCAGCTAGCTAATCAGCCAACGCTGGAAATACAGGGGGCGTTAACGACCAGGCGAACATGAAGGCAAACGTTAGCTTAATTTATCCACCTGTAGATATTTTATACAATCAAATTCAGAAACTCTA